>JAGFNQ010002596.1:80893-119735 GCA_024364735.1 Boesenbergia rotunda | reverse complement strand
ATTGAGTATCCATAAATTAAGTACGTGCCTGAGCAGATTGAGTATCCTTCCCCAGAAATTGAGTATTCAGGTACGAGACTCCCTCTTTAGTTCTCAATGGCTCAGGAAATCAAGTACAATTCGCTCAGAATCAGGTATATATTCAAGAGAATGAGGTACTATTCTCAAAAAAATCAGGTACACATTCCTTGTTTCTTGATAATATATAGGATCAGGTTATGACACCACTGCTCCAATATGTGCCTCCCATGATCGATTAGGGCACATCATCCAGACTATTAGTATGAAAAATACACAATAGACCTCTATGGTACATGACCATAGAAAACCCAGCATGAGAGTGAAACCTTAGAAGTAGAAGAGAAAAAAAATGCATGTATATGTCTTTCACATTACCTAATGTCGGTACACCTACCAATCAAAATCATGAAAAGGGATGGTGAAGGTGAGTTTTCTTATTTATCGACATATTTTCTGTTTCCATGATAATATAATATGATTAAGGTTAAATGTTCCCCATGGTTGATTAGAGTCCATCAGCCAGATTATTAGGTACGAAACATCCAAATTCAAGTACGGCCTGAGCAGATTGAGTATCCTTCCCCAGAAATTAGTATTCAGGTACGAGACTCCCTCTTTAGTTCTCAATGGCTCAGGAAATCAAGTACATTCGCTCAGAATCAGGTATATATTCACGAGAATGAGGTACTATTCTAAAAAAAATCAGGTACACATTCCCTTGTTTCTTGATAATATAATAAGGATCAAGGTTAATGACACCACTGCTCCAATATGTGCCTCCCATGATCGATTAGGGCACATCTTCCAGACTATTAGTATGAAAAATACCACAATAGACCTCTATAGTTATCATGACCATAGACAACCCAGCATGAGAGTGAATACCTTAGAAGTAGAAGAGAAAAAATGCATGTATATGTCTTTCACATTACCTAATGTCGTGTACACCTACAATCAAAATCATGAAAAGGGGATGGTGAAGGTGAGTTTTCTTATTTATCGACATATTTTCTGTTTCCATGATAATATGATATGGATTAAGGTTAAATGGTTCCCCATGGTTAATTAGGGTCCATCAGCCAGATTATTAGGTACGAAACATCCAAATTCAAGTACGTGCCTGAGCAGATTGAGTATCCTTCCCCAGAAATTGAGTATTCAGGTACGAGACTCCCTCTTTAGTTCTCAATGGCTCAGGAAATCAAGTACAATTCGCTCAGAATCAGTATATATTCACGAGAATGAGGTACTATTCTCAAAAAAATCAGGTACACATTCCCTTGTTTCTTGATAATATAATAAAGGATCAAGGTTAATGACACCACTGCTCCAATATGTGCCTCCAATGATCGATTCGGGCACATCTTCCCAGACTATTAGGTATAAAAAATACACAATAGACCTCTATGGTTATCATGACCATAGACAACCCCAGCATGAGAGTGAATACCTTAGAAGTAGAAGAGAAAAAATGCATGTATATGTTTTCACATTACCTAATGTCGTGTACACCTACAATCAAAATCATGAAAAGGGGATGGTGAAGGTGAGTTTTCTTATTTATCGACATATTTTCTTGTTTCCATGATAATATGATATGGATTAAGGTTAAATAGTTCCCATGGTTGATTAGAGTCCATCAGCCAGATTATTAGGTACGAAACATCCAAATTCAAGTACGTGCCTGGGCAGATTGAGTATCCTTCCCCAGAAATTGAGTATTCAGGTACGAGACTCCCTCTTTAGTTCTCAATGGCTCAGGAAATCAAGTACAATTCGCTCAGAATCAGGTATATATTCAAGAGAATGAGGTACTATTCTCAAAAAAATCAGGTACGCATTCCCTTGTTTCTTGATAATATAATAAGGATCAAGGTTAATGACACCACTGCTCCAATATGTGCCTCCCATAATCGATTAGAGCACATCTTCCAGACTATTAGGTATGAAAAATACACAATAGACCTCTATGGTTATCATGACCATAGACAACCCAGCATGAGAGTGAATACCTTAGATTATCAGGTACAAAATATCCAAAATCAAGTATGTGTTTGAACAAATTTAGTATACTTGACCAGAATTTGAGTATTCAGGTTCGAGACTCCCTCTTTAGTTCTCAATGGCTCAAAAATTGAAGTACAATTGTCTCAGAATCAGGTATATATTTTAGCTAATTATGTACTAAATATCCAAATTCAAGTATGTGTCTGAGAAAAATTGAGTATACTTGGCTCAGACTCAAGTATACTCAATTGGGACGCAAGTTATATTGATTAGGGTACATATCCAATTGACTCAGTTTCTACTATATATTTCCACGAATGAGCTATTTGAACTTACAGGTACATTGGGACGAAAGTTATGTATTAATTAGTATAAGCATGATACAAAGTCAGAAACTATAAGCACACTTTAGGGACATTTGTCCATTTGTTATTGGGGATATTTTGGCACTAACACATGATACAAAGTCAGAAACTATAAATACAACCATAAGTTTCCACTCCACAACATCAACTTCAGACAAACCAATTCTTGTACAAAACAGAACCATCAAACATAACATACACCTTATTTATCCAAATTTGTACTCAAGTTTCTGGCAGATTTTGTCTATGAAACTCACAAATTCAACCAAAGAAAAATGAAGATATTGCAAAATTACCTAACCAACTTCATAAACATAATCATAACTAACACATGGTACAAATTCACATAAACTATAACCATAAGTTTCCACTCCACAACTATAGTATATACTATAACAACTACACTCAACTTTAGACAGAACAATTCTTGTACAAAACAAAACAATCACAAATTTTTACTCAAGTTTCTGGCAGAATTAGTCCATCAAACTCACAATTTCAACCAAACTACATACAACATATTGCAAAGTACCTAACAAAGTTCATAAATATACTAATAACTGACACATGATACAAAGTCACAAATACCATACATACAACCATCAGTTTTGACCACACAACCATAGTGCATAATAATAACTGACACATGATACAAAGTTCATAAACATATTGCACCATTTTTTTCTGCCTCTAAAAACACCAATGCAGGCATCATTCAACCAGAACTAATACGTAAATCACCAATGCTTCCACTGATACATATCTGCTTTCTCGAACGCAACACCCTGCTTGATTCCCCTTCTAGCAATCTCTTTTTCCTGCAGAAGTGTATATCAAAAAGTATCAGACTATCCATACAAATTATAGAGTATGATTACAAAAATAAAACCAAGTGTTTACAAAGAAATCAAACATACATAATTTTGAGCATAACAGCTAGTTTATAGCTTCTTTGCAGCTTCGCCTGTTGTGGCCTCTCTTATGGCAACGACTACACTTTGACGCACGTGTTTCAACTTGTGATGGTATTCTCTTAGTCCTCCTACGACCAGGCTGACTGCGAACATCTGGAGCATTGATTATATTTCCTTCATCAAGATTTGACTCATTATTGTCAACAGTTGGGATTGGATTAATAATTCCTTTGTATGCTTGGCGATACATTCCAATCTTGAAATACTGATCACAGAATTCATACAACGACAACGACTTTGACTCAATAGCAGCACAAGCATGCTTGCATGGAAGCTTAATGATCTGCCAAGCTCTGCACGAACAACTCTTATCAATTAAATCAACAGCAAAGGATTTTTTCCCATCAACTACCTTAAACCTCCAATTACATGACCGATGCACTCTCAACTTTCGGGATTCAAGATAAACACTAGCAATAACCTTCTCCTTTTTGGGACTTAATTCTTTAACCATCGCCATTGTTGATTCACGTCGCCGATGCATTATGTCCATGATTTGTATGCGTATGTGATCCACCATAGCCACAATAGGGAGATAACGAGCTGGTTTAACCCAATTATTCCAACACTCGGCCATGTTATTATTCATAACACCCCATCTATCTCCAAGAAATAAAGCATTTGCCCAACTTTGTGGCTGGGAATGTACAATAAATCCTATGGCAGGTGGCATGGAGTCTATGATATTTTTTATATGTTGTTCATGCTCCTGCAAAGATGGAGCATATGCAGCTTTCTTGAATACCGAAGACCAGTGTTTTTTGTTATGTTTTGGATAACTTCGCATTACCTATATTGACAAAAAAAAACTTTTTTATTCAAAACATGTATTAAAATTAAATTCTAATTCAAATTCAAAACAAAAGTAGGGTTTTAATTACCTGCTTCACAAAATTATCCACTAAATGCCTCAAACAATACGCATGGTGACTACCCACAAATAGTTGCTCAACTGCCTTCATAATCCCAGGGTGTCTATCAGAGAAAAATGTGAACTTATTGAATGGAATACTTTGATATGAAAGTAGCACACTTCTCAAAAGATAACAAAACCATTCCCAATTATCATCATTCTCTGCATCCACTACCGAATAAGCAATTGTGAAAAGATCATCATTGGCATCCTTCGACACAGCAACTAGGATACTACCTTTATACTTATTCTTTATATGAGTCTCATCCAAAAAAATCAACGGCTTACAACCAGTAACAAAACCAACTGCACATGCATGAAAACAAATGAATAGCCGTTTAAATTTATTAGTTACAGGATCAACCTCACACTCAGTAATACTGCCAGGATTTGTTTCTCAAATAGCATGACAGTACCATCTTAACCTATCGTAGCATCTCGTCTCTTTACCATGAATATCATGCATCGCTAATTCCTTGCCTTTCCATACTTTGCGATAGTCTAACTCTACTCCATAATCTCTTTGCAAGTCTTTTTGAATTGTACAAGGGCGATAAGAGGGCTCTTCTCTCAATTTTTCTTTCACCACATTAGCAATCCAAGTTGCATCAGCTTTAGGATGTCCTCTAGTACGTAGATTATTCTCGCCACATGTATGCTGCAGGTTACATTTTCGGATCTCAAATATATCATCTGCTTTATATTTTGAAGCATAAATTCTCCATCCACAACTCTTTTCACTACAAATAGCAATAACCTTCTCGTTGTCATTTTTTCTATATAAAAATGATCGTCTTGTAGCAACAGCATAGTTTTTAACACATCTTCTAAAATCAGCAGCATCCGTGAATGTTTGCCCTTCACCATGAATGCAATTAATCCAAGCATCTATAGTATTCGGCAACAAAGTGTGTTCAATCTCCTCATCACTCCTAGATTGTGTCTGTTCCTCCTCAACCCTTACCAGTTTGATACGAAATTATTAAGATGAACCATACACAAATAAGTATAAAATAAGGGCATACCATACATACATAATGAAAGCTATTGAATTTAAATAAGATTAGTAGTGTCAAATAAACAATATCATATGCACTTATGCTAGAAGTAACATAACATATTATAAAAACAAAAATATGAAATGCTTACCTCTCCAAATTTAGGTTGCCAATGTATGCATTTCTAGTCTCTACCCTCAAATCGATCATACTGAGCTTCAAACACATATGAAGATGTATCATATTCAAGACATCATCATCGTCATTCAAAGTCACGTACATCTTATGCTGTGGCGCTATGTATTGCAGAATCATAGATTCAGGAGTAATCTCTGCACATTTTTTGCCAAGACTCACAAATATATCCAGCAAACTACAACCACTGAAAATTGAAATCACAAACAACTCATTCTTGCACTTACAACTACCCAAAAATGCAATGTTGCAAGGCCCAATACCAGATTTCATTTTTCGACCTAATCCACAAAAATATAACATTTTAATCAAATATAAACTGAAGATCAATATTCATATATTAATGTAACATAAAATTTTTTCTCCATCAACCAAATATTGGCCATCAACTCGAAAATCAACCAAAAACACACGAAAATCCCACAATCAACCAACAACTAAACGCAAATCTAATTGAATACACATAATCAAAAAAACAAAATGCAAATCTCATGGAATCATTCAATCAAAAAAGATCAAGCTCAGACTCACTGATAAAGGTGTGATCGATTCTTTAAGTTAGGGCTACAATGCGAGGCGTTACCAGTTTCGGTTGCGGATTCCCTCTTTGAGTTACGGCAAGAAGGCGTGGCACTACCAGTTGGGCCTTCGACCGGAAAAATGAGCTGCAAAGGTGTGATCGCCTCTTCGATTTTGGCTTCCAATGCATCAACGTCGGCTTTGTTCGTCAGATTTTAGAGAAGGAACACGAAGGTGAGTTAGGGCAGGCAATGCAGTTGGTGGTTCGGGCGGAAGCTTTGAGCTATCTACATATAAGTTTTAATTAAATTCATGGGCAATTAGGTAAATACACATTTTGAAGGGAGTTGCAGTTGGGCATCAAGTTTTGGCAGAGAGTTGAAACTGATTTGCTCTGACCTAGGGACTGAATGCAGATGTTGACCTGCTAAGAGGGATTTTAAGTCAATTTCCCGTTTTATTTTTATCTTTATGTTATTAAATAAAAATATGAGTAATGATAGGGAGAGTAAATTTGGGAGAGTGAATGGGAGAGTGAATGACGTGGCAGTTATTGTATACACGTCCGATCGTCGATCGGACACCACCGGCGGCCTCTGATCACCGTCCCGAATCAAACTATGTCCTAAGAAGATCGGTGAACTCATCGGGAATCGCCGCAATTATGATCTCGTCGCATTCACCGTCAATCCGGCGAGATCTCAATTACTGGCAACCCTGCCGGGTTCACCATCTTCTTAGGACATAGTTTGATTCGGGACGGCAATCAGAGGTCATCGGTGGTATCCGATCGGCGATCGAACATGTACACATTAGCTACACGTCATTTACTCTCCCATTCACTCTCCCAAATCCACTCTCCCAATCATTACTCTAAAAATATATAGCTATTTGTGTTCATCATTTATTACTATATATTATTGAATGCCTAATAATCGAACCTTAGTTTAACAAATAATATTTCGACGTAATTTTTTAAAGAGTTTTCACCATCATTTATAGTATTAATAATGTGACCTGTCATATATTTTAGTAATCATACCGCAAGTTACTTTAGAATAATAAAATAAATACGTCTGTGATTTGAGAAGAATAAAAAGTTAAAATTGTTAATAAATCTTAAAATTATTTTCGGTTTGAAAAGAAAAAAAATGTTAATATAATTTAATTTTGGACTTTATCAAATTAATTGAGAGTTAATTATTAAAAGGTCTAGATTTTTAATTAAAAAGTAAGATTTATTTTTAATAATCAAATATTTAAAACTTTCTATAATAAAATATTAATTATCAAACATTAAAGTTCTCATAATCAATCATTAATAATCTTTAATAATCAAACATTTAAAAGTGAAATATAATGAATATTAATGTTATATCATAAGGAATTTTAGGAGACAACTCTTTTCTATAATCAAGCATTAATAATTTTTAATAATTCAACATTTAAAATTTTCTATAATCAAATATTTAAAAGTAGTATATAATCAAACATTAATGATATATAGTAAGAAATTTTAAGAGAAAATGTTTTCTATAATCCAACATTAATGATTTTTAAAAATCAAACATTTAAAACTTTCTATAATCAAATATTAATGATTATTAATAATCAAATATTTAAAAATAAAATATAATCAAATATTAATGATATATTTTAAAGAATTTTTGGAGACAACACTGTTTTTATAGATATAAATATATAGATATATAATCAAATATTAAAATATTTACTTTGTTGACACAAATTTGCAAGGAAATTATTTATTATCTATCTATTTTTAATAATCAAATATTTAAAGTTTCCTATAGTCAAATATTAATGAAATATTCTAAGAAAATTTAGCAACAACTCTCTTTTTATATATAGAATATAATAGATATATAAATTCTGAGTGCATACTCGACATTCTGACTAATCTCCTCATAATTTATTACCTTCAAATTAATCTTGAGACGGATTGATAACCACATTAACCAAACGTTTGAATGCTTCAACATTCATTCCCCACCTTCGATTCTGTAAGCAAAACACTGCTCCTGCCATCGATGTCATTCATTTATTCATTAATCACTTTATTATTATTAGTATTATTATTATTTTGATTCTTTGAGTTGAGTCCAAGGCAAATTTTGTCGTCATCTTCTTCCTATCGATTCATTCATAGTAGCTATCATCTATCCATATCTTCGCGAGAAAGTTGAGTAGATGATTGTAATTTTCCAGAACTAAGAAGGGGCTCAGCATTTCCCGGTACTTTTCAGGTGATTTCTCACTCTCTGTCTGTTGCTTGATTGAAGAGGAAGATGTGGACGGATTACTGCTTTCGATTTGGGGTGAGCTATTTTGAAGTTATTTCGACAATCGGAGAGCTTATAAAATGAATCAAAACTGGCGTTTTCTTCTTCTTTGTCATTCCAATTCCCCATTTTAATTCTTTTTCGGCTAATTTTGTTCCCTTTTCTTCGCTGATTTTATCAGAATTTGTATTGAGGAAGAAAATGAAGTATTTTGTTTACACAAACTTCAAAGTGGAAACACTATCTGTATCTTCTCTGATTTAATTTTTTTTTAACAAACGAAAAAAAATATTCATCTGTCGGCAAGGGAATTCTCTCACTTTATATTTTGGGAACAGGTAGTATGAATAAATGAAGGAATTGGAATGCATTAAATTTCCTTCCTTCGTGTGAGTTGTCTTTGCCAGGAAGAAAATTGAGGGGGTATTTGGTAAGCAGGTTTAGAAGACGGAAATAAAAATAAAATCTATTTTATTTTCATTTATGATGCTTGGTATACGTGAATCAGAATTAAAATATAGATATGATACCCTTGATTTGATGACCCAACTCCTACTAGGTTATCACTGAATCTATAAACCCCTAAATCAAAACTCATTATCATTCCCATTGCGGAATATATACCAAACACCTCCTGATACGTTATCAATTTTCGTCCTTTTGTAGGGAGAAAAGAAACCTGGACAATTATGATAATTAAGAGGTTGATTTTCATTTATGATTTTCATTTTTCTAGAACTACTATATCTGCCAAACGACATGAAAAATTGCAACTAGAAGCCCTTCAATGTAACTGGATCATTTCAGTTTGATCTCAGGTTTAGGAACCATTTCAAACCAACTTTTTTGCACCTCTGAATACTTACCATCTAGCTATAGGATTCGTAATGTTTTCTAGAAAAAATAGTTAAACAATTGCGATAATACATTTTGTGATGATAAATCTGTTTTGCTTGGCAGATGTTAAGTGCTACATTTTATGCTTGGACTTGCACATTTACTGTACTGATATTACTTGAAGCAAAAGCAGAGTTAGTAAATATTACATATGTTGAAAGTGCTGTAGCCACAGGTGCAGGTGAGATTCTCTTGGGTTTCAGGTTATTCTCACATATGTCATTATTATATATGAGAGCTAGCAATTAGGTCTGATATATTATTCACCATTACATATTGTTGCAGTATGTTTGGATGGAAGTCCCCCAGCTTATCATCTGTCTAGAGGTTCTGCATCAGGAGTCAATAGTTGGTTGGTCCAGATTGAGGTATATCTTAACACTTAGCTCAATGTTATCCAACAAGTAAACAAAAACCCATTATCTAGGTTAATATTTATAAGACTACTAGCCAAAATTATGTTTGTCTGAATTACTAAATCCATTGGAGTTGCTAATTGATATTATCTTCGTAAAATAAGCATCTACACTGAACACTAAGTAGTCCTGTTGAGTAGCAAGCAATGTTTTTTTTTCGAGAATATCTAGTTATCGTGCTTAAGACTATGGAGGAAATTCATCTAATTTTAGGGAGGAGGATGGTGCAGTGACTTAACAACTTGTCTAGATCGAAAGAATACCCGGTTAGGCTCTTCGAAATATATGGCTACAGAACTTAATTTTACAGGCATCCTGAGCAATAGTCAAGCATTTAATCCAGGTACAGCAGTAAGAGAGTTTTGTCATATGTTACTCAGTTTTAATTTTTACTGATTGTTTCTTGTACTCAGCTTGCATATTTTTGGTGTATCTTAATGTTTGACCTAGTTAATGATTCAATTTACTAAAACAAGACCATTTAATATAGTTAAATTTCATAGGAAGAATCCTTTCCTACATTGCCTTGGGAATTTTGCACATGACTGGGTGATCGAAATTTTGAATATCCTACATCTTTTATAGAAAACAATGAAGCATGCTGGCACGGTTCATCTTGAAGTATGATTACAAATAAATCAGATGAACTATATTTTTCAAATGTTGTGATATGTAACATTCTGAATTGTATAAGTTATACATATAATCTAACATATATAGCACACACTTATCTCAATGCAAGTATGATTTATCTTTGAATATACTATGAATTTTATAATGTGTTCATTTTTGATGGATTTAATGAGTGTGATGAAACTCACTCAACTTTAAAACACATTAGAGAAACTCTATCACTAAATGGTACTACAAGAAGAATAATGCTTTTTAAAAACACTCATAAATGTCTTTATAATATATTTTTAATAACATTAAAATTATAATAACATCACCGATAAAGGCCCTATATGTCGTCTTAAGCCCTCTAGCATTCCTAACATTTTTGTAATATCATTATAAAATATCAATACTAACTTTAAAAGTATTTAAATAAAGATATAATGATAATCTAAAATATCATAAAAGAATCGTGTTTCAAAAATATTTATGTATTATCGCAAGGACAAATTTGTATGTTATCTAAATTAATTTATATTAGCAATTATAAATATCTTATATTTTATATAAAGATAATAAAAGCAGTAAGTAATAATAATTTAGAAGATCATTTTAAAATATTATTAATTTGATAGATAGTTGACCTCCATATGGCACGCTAAGACAAAAGTCAGAGTAGTAAGTCAAAGATAATATTAATTGCATGCTGAGGAACAAGCCGTTAATTGATCACCCCAACATCAATTGCCGGATTTTCGAGGAGCTGCATGGAGATTTGACCATCACTTCAGTTGTCACACCGGTCCAATCATGCTTGAATTAACGTGAAGTCACGCCGAGCCTTATTGACATGCCCTAATAAAGTACATGTTCGATAAAAAAAAATTAAATAATATTTTTCTTATACGACGAATAATTTAAAATATTTATATTACATAACGTATAATAATAATAATATAATTTTAAAATAAATATATATAAAATATAACTCACACAGTTGACAATCATGCAAAATAAATAAAAAATAAAACACATAAGTCAATAAAACTTAACTTATCATAAAAATGAAACATCGAATAAAACACAAATTTAACAATATATACACCACGTCCACAGATACTTAATCATAACTCCAACTCAATAAAATAAATACAAGTCCACTAAAATAAAATATCAATCTCATAACGAAAATACGAAACGACTAAAGTACTTGATACTGAGGAACTGGCAGTTGAATTCTCTCCTAGCTCCACGAAATGTAACTATCAATTATCTGAAACAAAATTAAACGTAAAGGGTGGTGAGTCCGAACGAACTCTGTGAGTATAAAAATAGATAAATGCATGGCATAAAAAGATACAACAAATTGGTAGAATCAACAATATACAATTTCTGAAATAATATAATATATGCGCATGTATAACTTAAAGAAAGTGCGAATTATAACTCATATGTTTGTTAATCAAGTACAATAATCATAAGCTCAAACAAATGTAGCAAACATAAGAAAATGTAAGATGTAATAAATATACATGATGCAATGACATATGTCACCCTTGATGTCAATCAAATCGCCATCACATCACATATGTGAAGTCGAGTGAATAGGATTGTGATAATTGTACGCACTCCAACAACTACTACTATTATAAGTGGTTGAATGGACAGGATATTGGAGAGCCAACTACTCCAAAATCTTAGAAAAAGGTGGAGCCACCAATAGCTCTGTTATCCCTTGAAAACAATGGAGAGAGTGTCAACTGCATGCCAACAACTCCAACATCTATTACCCATGAGTAGTCGAGTGTGGCACAATAAGGCGGCTGCTCGCACTATAGCAACTATCACTATCCATGAGTAGTTGAGTGAGCAGAGAACTATATGACTGACGGTGGACTTAATCATATAAACGCCAATGTTCGCCAGCATGCAACTATGCAGATATGGTGAATAATACTAATATGCACAACCTCAACCAAGTCAACAACCATGCAATAACCTTGATACACATGTATCCAACCTACAACACGATCAATAAATATACAACTAATCTATTAGATAGAGTTCGGTGAAGGCAACAATGATGAGCCGAGGGAAGCACACTTTGAGACATACACGAAGGATGACATATAGAGATGAGCCTTGACTGACGGCTTCGAGTTCGGTGAAGGATGGAGCATCTGAGGAACCGTGGACAAGGAACAACGATGAGTCGAGGGAAGCGCACTTCGAGGCATACACGAAGGATGACATATAGGGACAAGCTGCATACTTGTATCCATTCGAGGGACGAGAGCCAAAGCGAAGAAGGCTTGAAGGCAAGAGTTAAAGCTGCAAAGGAATAGTCAAGTGAGTCATGAGGGTCCGAGTGCGAGTGAACTGTACTCGAGAAGGAAAATCCTAGGTTTAAGATTTTACTAGTCGACTGGTGTGAGATCAATTGACTGGTAGAGGTCACAGAAAGATCAGTCGACTGATCTTTCTATGCAGTCGACTGGTGTCAACTAAGAATTTGAACATTGGGCTGTAACGTTCGGATTCAGCTGGATCAGTCGATTGGTGATGGAACCAGTCAACTGGTAATGACTAGTTCAACAATGAGCTCTATTTAAGAGCTCAATTTGGTTTGCTAGGGTTGATGAAATTAGTTTTGCTTAAAGACTAATTAGTAATCTAAGTGCTCAGGAGTTGTTGCGAGCTTGTGGCGAGGTTTCTCTACCCACAAGGAGTTACACGAGCTAGTCGGAGGTTTTCTGAAAGGTCATCTACTAACAGATCGGGATCGTCCACTTGACGGACTCTCATGGAATAGGAGTTTTATCTCCGAACCACGTAAATGGTTTGTCTCTTCTAGTTGTTAGTTTTAGTTTATATTATTCCGCTTGCGCAACTAACACGTGTAGGAAGAGAATCGACGATTTGGGTGAGAAGCTATTCACCCTCCCCCTTAGCCAAGCCATCGATCCCAACACCTTACAGATCAGGAAATCAACAGATGAGACTGTATAGACATGATTTTGATTAATTCAAAGATCAAGCAACGAAAGTATCAAGTAATGATATCAAACAGAAGAGAGTCAAGATAAAACAACCTTGTTGGTGCAGAATGCACCCAAGTCAAACCTGTGTTTTGATAATGGTAACAGGGTTCAAAAGTTAAGGTATTATGTTTATCTAACATGTTATTCAAGTGTGCAGACAAAGCCCTAGCAAAGGACTGCTAGGTATCTGGCGAAGGAATGCCAGGATACAAAGCCCTAGCGAAGGACTGCTAGGCACCTGGCGAAGGAATGCCAGGATACTAAAGCCCTAGCGAAGGACAGCTAGGCACCAGGCGAAGGACAGCTTGGTACTGAAGACCTGGCGAAGGACAGCTAGGCACCTGGCGAAGGACAGCTGGGCAAAAGTCCAACCAGAGGAGACGGTTGGCATCAGGTACATTCTCCCGAGAGGAGTAGGTGAGGACGCGTTCCCCGTCGAGGGAACAGTAGGCGTCGGTTCGACCTAGGGCTACATTTGGGAGGCCCAAAGTCAGAACCAAGACAACTAAGGCTGTATAAAATTAATATAATATTGCTCTATGTTGTTTTGGACTAACCCTGGATGCAGGACCGAAGGAACGAGTGTCTACAGCTCAGAGAGCCTCAAAGGAGTGAGGCGGAAGCTGAGTAGGGCGCCCGGAGTGTCCCAGGCGCCCCCAAGGCGAACACAAAACAAAGTAAAGCAAAATGAGCTTCGGCAGCTTATGGGCAGGGCGCCCCCGTGCTCCTGGGCGCCCCCTGCTCCCGGGCGCCCCGGATGGTCCGGGCGCCCCCAGTTGAAGCTAACGAAGCAGAACCCAGCGAAGCCAACGGATAAGAGGAGACCCGATCAACCGGGCGCCCCCAGCGTTTCGGGCGCCCCCGTCAAAGCCTGATCCCGAGTTTTAAGGGATCAGAGCTGACCGAGAGGGAATCGGATCGGCTGACACGTAGGGGGGCGCCCCCGACGTCCCGGGCGCCCCAGGGGCTATAAATAGGCCCTCGACCCCAAGGCTTCCGACAATCACTTCTTCCAACGCATTCACACTTTTCTGCTCCCGCGCTCTGCTCCGGAAACCTCCCGACTCGAGATACAAGCGCCGACGACATCCTCCTGCTCCGAAAAGACAATCCACACTGGACGTCGGTAACGAAGAGCTTTCTTTAAAGTTTACATTACTATACTTGTAATTCAATCTTGTAGACTGGTTTTGCGAAAATATAGAATTGCCCGCAGAAAACGGTCAACGACCGTGGGCCTTGGAGTAGGCGCCGACCGCGACTCCGAACCAAGTAAAAAACCTTGGTGTTTGAGTGTGTTTGGTTTACATTTCCACTGCGTAATTTCTCTAACTATTAATCCGAACGTTTTACGATATTCACCCCCCTCTATCGTTTCTCTAGATCCAACAAGTGGTATCAGAGCGGGGAAGCTCAAATTTGGTGCAACCACCAATTTGAGAATTTTTTTTCAGATTTTTACGATTTTTGTTTAATATTTTTTTCTCGAAGTTATTTTTTTTCCCCGAAGTTTTTCTTGTTAATCGAGGTTGGTGCAACACCCCTCGATAATTATCTCTCTTTATCCCGTACTACTAATCGAAGACCAAGTCTTGGGATATTTTTTTGTATTTTTTTTAGATAAAAATGGTCATGCAAGAAGGCTTCAGCACTGTAAGACCACCTCTCTTCAGTGGGGAAGATTTCTCCTACTGGAAGAGCAGAATGGAGGTCCACCTGAAAACTCAGGTAGACATGTGGATAATCATCCAGTCCGGACTGGAGATTCCAAAAACTGCTGAAAGAGTACCTCAAACCTACACAGAGTGGGACACCACTCTGAAACGGAAGATTGAAGCTGACGCAAAGGCGACCCAGACCCTCCAATGCGACTTGACAAAAGAGGAGCTGAACAGGGTGGGTCCATTCAATAGTGCCAAGGAGTTGTGGGGGAAACTGATCGAGTTGCACGAAGGAACGTCAGACACTCGGATCAGCAAGAGAGATCTCCTACTGAACAAGCTGTATACGATCAAAATGACGGACAACGAAACAGCAGCTCAACTCCATGCCCGAATTCAAGAACTAATGAACGGACTACACACCATCGGTTACAAGGTAGAAAACCGTGACCTAATAAGGTATGCCTTAAATGCTTTCCCGAGAAATACCTTGTGGGCATCTATGGTAGATGCATACAAGGTTTCAAGGGACATTTCAAAAATTAAATTAGATGAATTGTTCTCTGAATTAGAATTACATGAACAGACTAACTGCAATGTGACCGAGAAAGGTATTGCCTTTGTTGCAGGAAAAACTGGAAGGACAAACAATAAGAAGCCTCAACCTGAACCCGAGTCTAACTCAGACTCAGACTCAGAAGACGAAGAAGGAGATCGACCTAAGCTGGTACGACTGGCCCGAAATTACTACAAGGAGTTAAAGAACCAAACCAACAAAAGGAAAGTCAGCCGAAGAAAGGATGAACCAGTTGAACCAGCAAATGAAAAGAACAAGCCCAACGTGACCTGCTACGAGTGCAAGAAAAAGGGTCACTATAAGACGGAGTGTCCGAACCTAAAGGAGACTAAGAAGAATAAAAGGAAAAAGGCACTTCAAGCAACGTGGGACGAGTCCTCCTCCGAAGAAGAAGAAGAGGTCCCACAATCAAACCTACTCGCACTAACCGCTTCAAAAGAAGTCGAGTCCGAGTCAGAATCAGAACAGGACGACGGCAGACTGACATTTTCTGAAGACGGTGAAATCAAGGTAAGTGGTTTTACTAGAAGTTAGTTAAATGAATTAATCTCTTATCTTTCTCGAGATTTGGCGAAAGCCAAACTCCGAGTCGAATCCCTCTGACAGGAAGTAAAACTCCTGAAAGAGGGAGCTGACTCTAGACCCTTAACTGAGAAAGTTCAGGAAGGAACCTCTACTCAAGTTGAAAAACTTGAGAAAGAAAACTCCTCCCTGAAAACTCAGGTTAAGGACCTTAGATCAGCTTTAGAACGATTTACCTCTGGTTCCAAGGGTCTTGACATGATTCTTGGAAAATAGAAGTCCGTCCTAAATCGATCCGGACTAGGCTACAGAACCAAGTCTCGACAAAGATTCTACTTTGCTGTACTGAACCAGTCCAGACCTAAAGTTCAGGCATGGGTACCAAAACTATGCCTGAACAAACAAACTGGATCAAATCAATTCTGGATCCCCAAGGACAAGATTCACATCTTGCCAGACCATTATCGTGGCTTTAGTCCAGGGGGAGCCAAATTGAAAACAATATTTATTATTAGATAAAATTCAATTCTTGCTTCTAATTTGCATGATTGATTGTTTATTTAATTTCTGCAATTTACCATGCTTAGACTTAGGAATGGTTAGCTTAAGGACCAAACCAATGTAACTGAAAATTGACAACATAGTATTGGGAGGAGGTGAGTGAAGGATCGATGTGGCGTGCAGAGGGGGGTGAATGCACTTTTTCGGATTGTTGAACTCTACAGAGATGTTAGCGCAGCGGAAATAATATGTAAAAGACAAATACAATGCTAACACTTTCAGTTACTTGGTATCCACCCAGATGGGTGACTAGTCCAAGGATCCACGCCGCGAGCACCACTTTTCACTATAGAAAAGTCTCCTTTAGGTGGAGAAACCTTCACAGCAAGAGCTTCCTCTTTACAGATGTAGAATTGAGATGAAGGAAGCAAGGAATCACTTTACAATTCGGCAGCACTTCGTTACTGTACGGAACGGTACAGACACGTGTAACGAGGCCACCTTTTATAGGTGAAAATGACAGATTTGCAGTCTGTCCAGATGCCCACCAGTCGACTGCCCTTGCCCTTGACTGGCCCGGCATTAAATGCCGGCCAATGGCTAGCAAACAGCTAACCAACGGCTAGTTTTTGGGGTGTACCAGTCGACTGCCACAAGGCCAGTCGACTGGTCCAAGGCTGCGAACTCTCTGTGGGTTTTGGCAGTCGACTGCCTTCGGGGCCAGTCGACTGCCCTGCCTCCCAGCTCAGCTCCAGCTCCTTCAAACCTTCTCCTTCGCATATGCCTTCAGGTCTGCTCCCTTGGCTTGCCCCTTGAAGTCCTCTTCCTCTGGCTATCGTCCCTCGGATGCGCACACAAGCCTTCCCTTGACTTGCCTCCATGCCACCCTTCACGTGTGCCCTTTGAAGTCCACTTCCCGGCTTGCCCTTGGAGTTCTCCTCCCTCGGCTCTCGTCCCTCGGATAGGTCCACCAAGTGTGATTTTCCAAGTCCTGCAAACTCAATCACACAAGTTAAATACAACATAACACTCTAACTTTAAACTTATTCGCCCACCCATCAAAACCATGATCTTCCAATCATTTAAAGGGCCGATTGCCTCAACAATGAGATGATAGTACGTTAGGGAAACCAATTCTAATAAGATCAAGTATACTTGGTCTCTTTAGACTGGTGAAACTAGCCGAAGCTATCGATCCAAGACTGAAACTAGTTAGACCAGAATTTTTCAAAGATTAATTTTGAAAATGAAATTTCACTGAAAGGCTTTGTCAAGGAAAGGGTTGATGATCCAATAAGGCTATGGCCAAAGAAGGCCTAGTGCCTCGCCAAGACCTGGAAGCCAATTTTTGAAATTCAAATTCAAATTAGTCTTTGTCAAATTCGAATCGAACACAGATTTTCAGTCAGTTGTAGATTTAAACATTCCTTTCAAAATAAAGTCGATTGTTTTCAAAATTAATTAAAGTTTTTCAAAATAAATCATGTTTTTTCAAAATTTCTTTTATCAAAACCTGTCTCACAAAACCTGTAAGGCTAACGTGATTGAAAACCCTAAATTGGGTGAGACAGTAAAATTAAACTCAATTGTAATTCCTTTAATACCTATATTGTGGTTTAATCCTGTAGTTCAGAATGTAGTTAAATCATGGTCAACACAGTCAAACCATGGTGAACGTAGTCAAACCATGGTCAACATAGTCAAACTATGGTCAAAGCAGTCAAACCATAGTCAAAAGCAGTCAAATCATGTAAAACCATGGTCAAACCAACTAAACCATGGTCAAACAATGACAAGACATCAAATTTGTCACTTCCTACACACCTCGGGCGCCCGTGACTCCTCGGGCGCCCCCCATGCCTTTATCTTCTCTTAAGGCAAAAAGCTGCCTCTGACCCTTGACCAAGGCGCCCGAAACCACGCAGGCGCCCCCATATCAGTCAAAGTAGCAAAAGCTGCAAAATCACCCTGACCGAGGTGCCCGAGTCACTGCGGGCGCCCCCAACCAGCTAAGTCACTGCCAAAGGCAGTAGGCTCTGTCCCGGGCGCCCCCAATGACCTGCCTATAAAAAGGCATCCGAACCCTTTCTCCTTCCTACAACAAATACCATCCTCCTTCCTCACTTCCTTCCTTCCAAGGAGATCAAGTGACACTTGTGCTTCCTCAATCTCAACCATGCCTCCCCGGTATGATTTTTTTTGCATCTAGAATTATTTTCTTAGTTCATTCCTTTAAAAATTATTTTCTTAATTCATTCCTTATAAATGCATCTTTCTTAACTTAGAAAACGCCGAGCAAACAATAGAAAATCTGACAGCACCTCCCCTGTCCGGCGGACAATTTACACATACACACAGATAATATAACACAACCACGCAGTTTAAAGGGCCTCAGGCCTCAGATATATGCAAAAACAACAGTTATATGATTATAACTATCGAAAAACCAAATCCGAACTCACCTGAGCTGCCAGGGGGCAGGATCAAAACCAAAATAGAACGAAGTCCAACATAGGACTCAAAAGTACAATACCATCCAATAAAACGTGCATACATGGTTAAAACATCACAACGGAAGCATAGGAATACTACAGGGTCCATAACAAAACAACGAAAAACCAAAAAGAGCTCCTCTGGAGCTGGGGACTGGCGGCTCGGGATCTCCTCGCAGACATCAACCTGAAATAAACATATATGGCAACGGGGTGAGTCCATAGCTCAGCGAATACCCAACAGATATGCATAGAAGGTTATACCAACACTAAGAGTTTAGCTAATACAGACTCATATCAACAGTAGGGAAAGACTAATACTGAACATACTGAGGTAGATACATACCTGAATCCATCTAACCTGGAAAGAGGGTAAGAAATACCAAAGGAAAACCAATAGGCATATAAACACAGATAACAAGTCTCCAGTATATGCGATGTCAAACAAGTACAGCAAATAAGTGCAGCAAACAATGCACGATGCAAAATATGCACATGGTGCAATGACATGGTCACCCCTGACACCAGACAGAATCATCGTACACCTGTCATAGGGACGTCTGAACGGGTAGGGCTCTGACAACTGTACACCCTGCCATCACTGCTCCTGAGTGACCGAGTGGACAGGATGCTGGCGAGGGACCACCCCTCTACCCCAAGCAATGGGGGAGCTCCGCTCTCATCTCCTCGTGGCTCAGTACGAGAAGGGATCCCTGGCTGCTACCACGCCCGCGCTCACCCTCCAAATAGTGGCCGAACGGAGCAATACAGGGCAAATGCACACATCTACGGTATCCACTAACCCATGAGTGACCGTGTGTGCAAGTCATGTACCGGAAGACGATTAGGCTCAACCACAAGGGAGTCGCTGATCGCCGGCATGCAACAGTGCAAGGATGGTGTATGATAGATACACATACCCCCCTCCCAAGTCTTCAGTATACTAGGTCTCAGTCTGAAATCCTACAACAGGAAATACAGGTAACCTACAAGGTATACTGGCCTGAAACTACAGATCTCTCAAGGTCAAGTGCAAGAGGTACATCCCGATATCTAAGCATACATACAGATATGACAATACCTGAGACCGAAGGGAACCAACAACATGATAACTCAGGGATAAACAACAAGTATCCAGAACTGGCATAATAAACAGGGATAAACAACAATATCCAGAACAGACATAATAACCAGGGATAGCGTAAAATCTTACTGCTATCTATAACATTCTATGCATAACAAAATGACAATATCAAGATAGATAAGTCAAAGGGTACCCGCCTCCAATGAAAGTGAAGTCTGTATCAATCGAGACAGAACCACCCGTCAAAATAAGTAGCAATAAATCCGATCAAGCTCCTGTATCAAGGATGTATTTAATTAGCTATTACAAAGATAATAGCTAGCTAACCAGTCCCTAAATCATATTAGGGTTAACCTAACTATTTCCTTTCCATTTAATTACCCTTGGTAATTAAGATTAGATTTACTTTAAAGGTAAACTCGAATTCACCACACTTAGATTATTAGGGTTTAGTTTCATATTAAAACCCAATCTCAACCCCCTCAAAATTAGGTTTAAATCCTTTATTAGTGATTAATTCCTAATTAAACCAACCGTAAGCAAGAAATGCAATTGCTATCAATTTCTCCCACAGATCAATACCCAAGCTAGATCAAATAAACGAGATGTTCATGTATGATTAGGTTTGTTTTCAATTCCTACAAACCTATTCCAAAACCTAAACTTCAATACATACTCCAACTTAACAGCAACCGAAATAACAACCTAACTCCACCTAAATCAAAATAATCAAATCCAATTACCTCTTACCCTAGCTCCAAAATTGCCGTAGCAGCACACAGCAAGCAGGAGATGACGGAATGAAGCCCGATTTCCAATCCACACAGCAAGTGGAAGAAATCTCCACCCAACAATGAAACTCACGCAACCACCGCAACCCAATCCTAACAATCCCTCACTGCGTTAGCCATTCAAATTCATCCACGCTGAGAACATAAACCAAAGCCTGATCACAACATCTCATTACCTTGATTTGCAGGCTTTCACAGCAGCAAGAAATGAGGAAAATAAATCCCCAAGTCCAGTTAAATTTTCGGAATCAACCTGCTATCACAACCAACATTCGATTCAGACTCAACCTCAGACCCAATTATTGTATACATGATCGGAGATGTATCAGCTAGAGGAAACCTTACCCAAGTGGCTACCGGCGTCGCTCCACAGCTCCGACGGCAGCAACAACCCCACCAATTCAGGGGTTTGTGCTGATGAAGTCTCCCTTGCCCGGATCTAGTGAGCCCAGTCCCTCAATACCCAACCGTGGCTGGAATGAACGCTGGCTAGGGCAACCCGCACTCGCACGTGAAGCAGGGGAGAAGAGTGGCCGTCGGGTAGCCTCGGCTGCGAGCTAGAGCTCGTCGGCTCCAGTGGTCCCTCAGTTGAGGCCCGATCGGAGAGGAAGGGATGAGGAGGAGGAGTCGGCGGTGGTAGCCGCTACTAGGGCACGCGATGTGAAGGGGAGAAGAGAAGAAATGGCGTCAGCTGTTGGGTTCGGGCTAGGGCAGCGAGCGAAGGATAAAAGGTGTAGTGGTCGGCCGAATGAGGATTAGGGCAAGGAATAATAAGAGATGACATTTTGCACTTTAGTCTAAATATTTTTCCATCTAATTGCAAAACCACCCCTAGGGTTTAGAATTCTTATCCATCAAACCCTTAGACTTCGTCCCAGAGCCCAGAAAATTCTAGGAACTTTCCAAAAAAAATTTCAGAGTGGAATAAACGTGTCGGATTTAACAATTACATTTTACGAAGTCCCAAAGACTTCACAAAACCAAGAAATGACTCTTTAGTCAATGGCTTAGTAAAATGATCTGCTAGCATAGCACGGCTAGGAATATACTCAAGGACTACCTTTCTTTTGTCCACAATATCCCTTACATAATTATATTTAATTTCTATGTGCTTGCCTTTACTGTGATATTTGGGATCCTTGGAAAAAGCTATTGCAGCTTGATTGTCACAATACAATGTAACGGGACTCCCACTATCCTCAGCAATCTTTAAATGCTTCAGGAACCTTCTTAACCAGACAGCTTCTTGTACAACCGCTGCACAAGCCACATATTCGGCTTCCATTGTCGACAGTGCTACACAAGCCTGTTTCTTACTATTCCATGAGATGGCGCCACCATTCAGCAAAAATGCATAACCCGATGTGGATTTTCTGTCATCAAGATCTCCTGCCCAATCTGCATTTGTGTAGCCCTTTAGACTCAATTTTGATCCTTGGAAGCAGAGACAATAATCTGCCGTCCCTTTGAGATATCTGAATATTCTCTTTACTACCTTCCAGTGTCTCGATCCTGGGTTTGACTGGAAACGGCTAGCCAAGCCAACAGCATAGCTGGTATCAGGACGTGTACACAACATAGTGTACATTAAACTACTAATGGCATTGGCATATAGTTTTTTCTTCATATCGGCTATTTCATTAGGAGTCTTGGGATACATACTTTTGCTCAGAACAGTACCTTTCGCTACAGGAGTTTGTTCAATGTTGCAGTTTGACATATTGAAGTGTTGTAACATATTAGTAATATAAGCTTCTTGAGACAAACCCAAAAGTCTTTTTGATCGATCTCTAATTATCTTAACTCCTAAAATGTACTCGGCTTCTCCCATATCTATTATGTCAAATTGTGATGAAAGTCACGATTTGATTTCTATCACAAACTTTATGTCATTTCCAGCTATTAGCATATCATCAACATATAACGATAATATGACAATCTTTCCTTTATCCTCCTTGAGGTATACACAATGATCCTCATTGATCATTTCGAAATTATAAGATAAAATGACTTCATTAAATCTTATGTTCCGTTGTCTCGACGCTTGCTTGAGCCCATATATAGACTTTTTAAGTCTACATACTTTATTCTCTTGGCCTTCAGCAATATAACCTTCTGGCTGTGCCATATAGATTTCCTCGTCAAGATTACCATTAAGGAAAGCCGTTTTTACATCCATCTGATGTAATTCCAAGTCATAATGTGCTACTATAGCTAAAATGACACGTATTGACACAAACTTAACAACAGGGGAAAATGTCTCTTCAAAATCAATACCCTCTATTTGGGTATATCCTTTTGCAACCAGACAAGCTTTGTATCTATTAATCGATCCATCTGCCTTCCTCTTGATTTTGAGAATCCACTTATTCCCAATAGCCCTTTGGCCCGGAGGAAGATCAACTAAATCCCAAACATGATTCTTTCTCATAGACTCCATTTCTTCATCCATTGTAATTCTCCATTTTTCTTTAACTGAGCATCTCAATGCTTCCTCAACCGTTCGAGGGTCCTCATCATCAATAGGGAGAATCATTAATGCCTCATTCTCAATGTCAAACCTTCTTTTAGGAATAATCTTGCGATTACTCCTCCGCAGGTCTGACTGTTGAGAAACTGAAACTGATTCATTCATTGGCAAATCACACCCACTGGGTAGACTAGATTCAGGGTTTTCCTGTGATTCCTGATTTGTTGATAAAGGAACAATATCCTCCTCCTCTATAAAAAATAGAGGAATCGATTTATCAACTTCACCTCTTGTTGGGAACTCAGTTTCGAGAAAAATCACATCTCTTGACTCTATTTCAGAGATGGTTCCATCTTGTTGCTCACCAATAAAAACATAACCCTTAGAAGTATCAGAATACCTTACAAAGATACACTTTTTACCCCTTGGTCCTAGTTTTCCATATTTGTGAGTCTTATCATGAACGTAAGCAGCTGACCCCCAGGGTCTCAGATTACTCAAATCTGATTTTCTGCCTGTCCAACGTTCATATGGTGTAGATGGAATAGACTTAGAAGGCATTCGATTAAGTATATAGGTAGCAGCTAATAATGCATCTCCCCAATAGGAAATAGGTAAATTAGCTTGAGCCATCATAGACCTAACCATATCTAGAAGAGTTCTATTTCTTCTTTCAGCAACCCCATTTTGCTGTGGAGTTCCAGGGATCGTTAGCTGTCTAATAATCCCTTTCTCGCAACATATTGTCTTAAACTGATCAGACAAATATTCACCTCCACGGTCAGTGCGTAAGGTTTTAACCTTACAATCCAATTGATTCTCAACTTAGTTCAAATAACGTTGGAAGCAATCTAATACTTCATATTTATGAGAAATCAAATACACATGACCGAAACGAGTGAAGTCATCAATAAATGTAACGAAATAGGAACTTCCATGTCTAGCCTTCACATTCATTGGACCACATACGTCTGAATGAATTAATTGCAATGGTGAATCAACTCTAATAGCCTTACCAAATGGTTTTCTTGTTGCTTTTTCAGCAAGACAATGCTCACATATGGACAGGTTAATCTTAGCATGAGTGCCCAATAGACCCTCCTTAGCTAATCTATTCATCCGTTCTTGTCCGATATGTCCTAGTCTAGCATGTCAAACTTCCTCATTAATATTAGCATCACTAGTAAGAGCAATGTTTGAAAAACAACTATTAATTCCATAATTAATATCTTGTTCTACATCAAGAACCATGAAACCATTCATTACATAACCACATCCAATTAACATGGAATTAATACGAAGTTCCACACAACGACTGAAAAAATTTATGCAATAACCCAAATCAAGAAGACTAGTTACAGAAACTAGATTACGTCGAATTTCAGGAGCATAAAGGACATCATGCAGAAACAGGGTATGTCCACCACGTAGGTTGAGCTTGCAAGTGCCAATTCCTTTGACTTCAATTCTTGCATTATTTCCCACATATATCCATTTATTGCCAGCTGGTACTCGACGGTACTTCACGTATGTAGCTCGATCACGAACTACATGGTTCGTTGCTCTTGAATCTATAATCCACAAAGGATAAGAATCAACTAACAACACTGAACTAGCAACATAATGCTCGTGAATAGAAAATAAATATGGATCTACCTTTTTCGGCTCAGTGCATTCCCGAGCAAAGTGGCCTTTCTTGCCACAGTTATAGTAAGTCAACTTGCTCTTCGGTTTCTGTCCATACTTCTTTCCTTTAATATTCTTCTTGATTGGGCCTTGCCCAGCAGCAACAGCTTCTTTCCCTTTTCCCTTTCCCTTTCCTTTCTTAAACCATTTTTTCTTATTCTTGGATCCAGAGCCTTCAGCTACAAAAGCTTGTCCAGAAATCCTTGCGGATTCTATTCTCTCCGCCTCTAATTCAACATGGCGTGAGACGTCAATGAAAGTCTTAATACTTTCACTATGTGTGAGGTTCTGTTTCATCGATTCCCAAGAATCAGGAAGGGAACAGATAACTGTTTGAACCTGTTGTTCATCAGTCAACTCATGACCAGCAGTTTCTAGTTCTCGAATCATATTCCCCATTTCCCTCAGATGTTGGGTCATGGAGATATTCAGGCGTTTCTTACAGCTGTCAAACTTGATTTTCAGCTGACGAAGCTTGCTTAAGCTAACTCCACTGTATTTATCTCTCTGGGCAACCCAGACAGCATGAGCTGATGGTAATGGCTCATACTCATACACCAGATCATCTACCATTGAACTAATCAAAATACCCTTAGCAGTGGAGTCCTTTTCCTTCCATGCCTTATAGGCATCAAAATCACGTCTATGCTGGGTTGTAGAATCATCTGCAGGTTCTACCATAAATTGATTAACAGCTTCTAGAACTTCTTGTTCCTCTAGTACATACTGTATCTTAAGGTGCCATATTTTGTAGTTGTCCCCATTTAATTTTTCTCCTTTGTTGAGTTCAGCTATTATGTTCTTCGTTGCCATGATCTAACATAAATAAATGCATTATTTAGTTATTCAGTGTAACTCATATGCGTGTAATCAATAACTAACTCATTGTAAATTAGAGTTGGTTTACAGAATCAAGTGGAAACTATGTTCCCACTCATCCTCTGTATATCCAATCTAATAGACATTGATTAATTATTTTACATACACCTCATCATATGAACTAATCATAAATGAACTTATCATTGAAATGAACTAATCATTAATATGTTTGTTAACCCATAACATAACCTTTCATAGAATAAAATTGTTCATACACAATGACAGTAAACACTACATGACTCTTAAAATTAAATGAGCAAATACTGTTTGTACATAACAACAGTAACAAAGACAAGACTTTAATAGACTAGATAAGCTAGTACCACTCCCACTAGGGCAAACACTAGTGCAGTGGTAAACATTATCCCTTTCATCCCAAATTTTATCTGAACTAGTTTAGCTTCAGGATCCTCCTTAGATTCCACAATTGGATCCTACTCGATTTCCTCAGGATCCCCCTTGAATTCTACAATCAGATCCATCTCTGGATCCTCTTCAAATTCTTCAGGATCCTCTTCCAGATCGTCCTCAGAATCTTCCAGATCCTCTTCTGAAAAATTCTGGCGAAGTAGTTCTCTACACAACTCGGTATATGAGATACGTCCTTCATAGCATCCCCAGATACATCTTGCAGCTACTTTAGCACGCCTCGGCAATGAACTAATCAATGCCCCGATCCGTTAGTTATCTAGAACTGGAAACTCTTCCTGTTCGAGTTTCCAAAATAGATGATCAAGCCTTCCCATATGCCCTTGGATGCCTAGATATGGGCGGTAGTCAATCTCCTCTATCTGTACCCTCAAATGATTCCGTCGCACATCTCGACGAGTCATTGTGGTAATAAATCTCGGCATCTGGAATTGAAATACACAATGTCAGTACAAAATCGACAAACCAGTAACAAAACTGGTTCAATTCAATTCACAATTATGCATAAACCCACAAAGATATAAACATATAAGAAAAACAAATTTTCTTGATTTGGGAGCTCTATTGACTAACACCTTGGGCCGATCGATTGGGAAATCAAATCCTTAGTCTGGGTCCTTTATTCTCATTAGAACTAATCTAATCGGACAGGGATCACTTATCTTAGTCGTTTGCTCACTTAATTTAACGTCAAATCTATTGTTCGAACCAAACAAAATGGTTCTGGTTTGTATTAAACTGATCTGATTAAATTAACTAGTGGTTTGAACTAGATCCTGATTTTGTTGGATCAATTTGGTCTAGTCAAACCAACTAATAGTTCGAACTAGACATAAACATAGTTGGTTCAAGTTGGTCTGATTAAATTAACTAATAATTTAAATTCCAGTTGAAATGAACCAACTTAATCGGATTTAATTAATTCTAACTAAAATCCAATCCATTTAATCAAATTTTTTGTCTAGTTCCAATAACTAATAGCTAAATTTTAATACAAATTCAACCAAGCAATTAATTAAAGCACAAAGCTAATTAATTTAATGGAAAAAAACATGCAATTTTTTTAATCAACAGATTAAATTAGCTAATTTAATGGAAACAAAAAAAAATATACAAATTTTTTTTCCAACAGATCAAGTTTGCATGCAAAAAAAATTTTCTTCCTTTTTTTTTCGAGTTATCTTCCATCGTTTTTTTTCACAGCACGCATTACGAAATCACGTATATGTAAAAAAAAAATTTCTTCAGATGATTTAAAACTAATTCTGAACGAAACCTACAGTTTCGTTTTCATCCACTGGAAAAAAAAAATTTCACCTCGACAACGCGGTTAATCACTAGCGTGTAACACAACCGAGTGATATTGTCGGTTCGTGACACTAACAATTAGTTTACCGACTCGAAAGAAATCCGCCGACACAAAGTCGCGATTTTCCGACGTAATAATTTCATGCTATTTAGAATCTTACGGCTCTGATATCATTGTTGGTTCTAATGCATGAAACCGTGAACGAATCTACGAAATTATAAAACGGTAAACACTTACAGTAGATTCAACGCGTCCTCCGTTGTTCGTCGCGCTTGTCGTCGGAAGAACGATCACGTGCCGGAAGCTCTTCCCCTCTCGGATTCACAAACCAAATCCCTCGGACTCTTTGGATGTTCACCTCTACTCAGAGTATTTCACCTGCCTTTCTCTCTTGCACCACACTTTGCACTTGAATGAATCCCCTAGCCCCTTCTTATATAGGGAGCAAAGGAGTGTAGAAGAAGTGGAGAAGGAGGGCAACAAGCCCACTCCCTGCAGCGTGTGTAATAACTGCACACGCTGCCCACTACTTACACATGAAAGTGTAAAAGATAACAAAAATTTGAAGATATGTGAAACATATAATAAAAAAGAAATTAAACAAACCTTAGCCAT
This sequence comes from Boesenbergia rotunda, assembly GCA_024364735.1. NCBI lineage: Eukaryota > Viridiplantae > Streptophyta > Magnoliopsida > Zingiberales > Zingiberaceae > Boesenbergia > Boesenbergia rotunda. The sequence goes on along the minus strand of JAGFNQ010002596.1, from coordinate 91,458 downwards.
AAAATTGGACGAGGTGAAATAGAAATTTGTGAATTATGTGAATTATTACTTGATGATGTGTGTTGACTACTATTGCAATTTAAAAGAGGATTTTGCTTTGATTGATTAGAAATTTTTGCTTCTAACGTTGCAATATGTTAGTCTTGCTTTTTAATTAGTTCTTCTAACGTTGCAATATCTTAGCCTTGCTTTTTAATTAGTTCATCTATCTTTTCTAACTTTATCTTCTGTCCATTACTAGTCGGTTGCATGTGTAATGACTAGGAACTATTCTCATAAATTAGATGGGTTAACATCATCACCTGCATCCTTTCAAATTGTAGGTGCACTATATACTATCTCTCCATTAGCTACCCAGTGAATGTAATCTTTCATAAGTCCATCAACTATCAAACTATCATAGACAACCTCTCTTGAAACAATTATATCAAACAACATTCTGTTTTGCCAACATACTGCTACACGTGAAGGTTCTTATTTGAATCATTCATGCAAAGTCTTCTAATAGGGGCTCAGGGGTTATTTTCATGCCACCGGGACTATAGTGCAGCGGTAGGGCGACTAGTCGCTTTCTCAAGCATCCTCGGTTCGATCCTCAATTATGGAGCATTTGCAGGAATTTTTTCTCCAAATTGGGCGCGAACCTTGGGACGCTGGGCTTCTAGACCGCCCACTGCGAGCGCTTCCCGATTTACCCTGGTGGCCAGTGGAAAATTTTCGTATGACCGAACCGGTCGCCCGAGGTTGGTTGAAAAAACCTCGTTAATCATTTTTTCATGGGCTCTTTTCATCCTATGAACTGCAATGAAACAAATTAGGTAGGCCTATAATTTTGAGTGTTTAGGAAACGTTCTATTTGATCAAAGTTTTATTTCAGTTAGATTTCTCGTAGCCCTCTTTAAGTTATTTAGGCTTCAATGAAATCATTGTCATTGATAAACAAGGGTATTCAAGGAGCTTCAAACAAGGAAATTGACAATGAAATTAACAGAATTCACACTCAATACTCTAATGGCCACCCAATAAACCAAGAATTATTGCAGACAGGGATCCCCAAGACGATTGTGCATTTTAAGGGAAGAAGAAGAGAAGAATTGGCCACTAGAGAAGATGAATGTGAAGCCACTGTCAACTGATACAAATCTCAAAACTCAAGCTTTATATCAATTACCTTACTAGTCTACAAATCCTAACACCCTGTTTGGAAAGTTTTTAAGCAATGTAATTGAATTGAATTCCATCAAGAATTGAATTCCAACGAAAATTGAATTCAATTCTTATGTTTGGAATGAGTCGGTAAATAAAGGAATTGAATTGTTTGGAATGAGTCTAAAACTGAATGAATTTGATTGTTTTTACTATTTTATCTTTCATTAATAGGTTAGGAATCAAATATTATATTTATGTGAGGTTATTTTAGTATTTTCATTTGTTGGAATTCAATTCCCACGTCAAATCATACCTATTTAGGATGGAATTGAATTCCTTAGTTTTGTTAGATTTCAATTTCCATGAGAATTTAAGTCCTTCACTTTAGTTACTTCCAAATCATAGAATTCAATTCAATTCCTGGATGGAATTGAATTCCATGGGTTTCCAAACAGGATGTTAGTTTTGTTAGATTTCAATTCCCATGAGAATTCAATTCCTTCACTTAAGTTACTTCTAAATCATGGAATTCAATTTAATTCCTGAATGGAATTGAATTTCATGGGTTTCCAAACAAGGTGTTAAGGAAATCAGAAGCATAAAGGTTATTAAGTAGTTTAATTTCTTAGTGAGTTTGCTTATAAATCATAAATTCAAAGCATACAGCAAAGAGAGAGCAAAGGAGTGTGAAAGATGAAATAAGCACATGTTTTCCTCAACAGACATCCGAAGCGGCTGCTCGTTGCCTGGCGAGGTAAAGGCCACCTCGCGTACAGCCGCCGCTCCTTGTCTCGCCGGCCGCCTTGCGTGCGGCCGGCGCTCGGTGCTCCTCGTCGGCAACGGAAGTAAATGAAAATTTTATAGTTACCTGGCGAGTTTCCTTCTTGCTACGGAGTGGGAAGGAGAGGAAAGGAGACAGCTGGACTTGGACGTGCTGCTGCGGGAAAGTTGCCCCAATAAACTTTAGGTTAAAAAATTTAAACAATTTTGATTAATATATTTATTAATTTATACCTATAATGATATTTATAAAATATGTCATCATAAAAGATCTAATTTAATATTTTGTTTTTAAATTAATTATTTTTAATAAATATCATCATAAAATGTTTACAATTATATTTTAAAATAAATATCATTAAGAAAATATTCTTTATTCTTGCATTAGGTAGAAAATATGAGCACCTCCTTGTCAGCTTAAGCATGGCACGGCGCATTCATGCCCACATAAGATTCTAAAATTAATTAGGCGCTAGTCGAGTATCAGATTAATGCTTAGTACCTAGGTCATCTACGCAGAGACTAGCAGGGGTGTCACACTCCCAAGGCTCATACTTACTCGAAAAATAGACAATGTTTTCCCTTACAACAGACAATCTGAGACTTGTCTACAAGGCCTACAAGGACCACACAACATACTCAAGCCAACACGGCTGGTAACTATCATAAATAATAAAACACCACAATCACATAGTTAATAATAAAATAGAAGGAAGCACATAACCTCAATAAAACTTACTTGACTTACAAGAAATGCGCAACTTTAAATAAAACCACAAATCCTACCGAAATAAATACAAATCCACGGGTATCACAACTCAAAATCTAATGAAAGAACTGCATGTCTACTAAAGAAAATATAAAGCAAATAAAAATACTCGACGCTGAGAGACTGGCAAATATATCCTCTCTTAGCTTCATAAGTTGCAACTATCAACTACCTGAAACAAAATAAAAGCAAGGAGATGGTGAGTCCGAGTGCAAGAATAAGTATACAGTCTCCGAAATAGAGTAAAATCAATACAAAAATCACTATGTGAATGTACATATCCGAAATCAATCTAATATGCAAAGGCATGATCAGAAATCCCCATGATATATCAATAAGTCTATTGGTACTACTAAGCAGATTCAGGTGATATAATAAATGCAAATAACAACCCTTATATGCATGTCAATCAATTGCAGCATCAAAGCTCAAACAAATGCAATGATACATCATATGCATATAAGGCTGTAAATGAACCAAATGTTTGTGAATAAGTTTAGTGTTCGGTTTGGTAAAAACTTGTTTATGTTCGTTCAAAACACACTAGAGCAATTAAACAAACAAGCTTGAATAGCTCATTAAGCTAAACAAACAAGCTTGAACACATGTGTTCAGCTCGTTAATGTTCGTAAATAACATTCGCGAACAACGTTCGTGAACAATATTCATGAATCATGTTCATTAATAAAACTCTTATCAAAAAACTAAATAAACAAAAAAGTAAAATATAATAAACAAATAAAATTTGAGCTCAATAAAAAATCAAACAAACAAAAGTTTCAAATAATCAAACAAGCTTGAATTGAGAGCTTAACATCTAAACAAACCAAGCTTGAACCACGCTCAAGCCAAACCTGAATTAAAATCTTAATAACATCTAAATAAGTCAAGCTCAAGCCAAGCTTTAAACAAGCTCAAGCTCATAAAAAATAAACCATGTCAAGCTTGAACAATCATTTCAAAGCTTGGTTCATTTTAAGCTCGACTTGGTTAATTTATCAAACAAGCTTGAACACCCCAAAGTTTAGCTCAGCTCGACTTGTTTATAGCCCTTAATGCATATGATCCAATAACTTGATATGTACACACTCCAACAACCGCTACATTGGGTGGCTGGGTAGACAAGATGCAGGAAGCCCAACACCTATGGCTACGTAGAAAAGCTCAACACCTATGGTTATAAACCCCTAAAAGCACTTGTGGGGATCCCAAGCACCTGGATGTATCAACTGTCTGCACACAGCTCTAGTTGAGCATGACACAATAGAAAATATGACTGACGATCCATCTTAACCACAAGGAAGCTAGTGGTCGTCAACAAGCAAACAATGCAAAGATGATGCAAGACACTAATACGCACAACTTTAACCTGGTCAACAATCATACAACAAGTATGATACACATGTATCCAACCAATATCACGATCAATAAATATGCATCTAATCTACTAGGTAAAGTATTTCTAATATCAACCAAACTTGAGATATGTCAAATGATCATTCTCAAGTACTTGCGTACAAGTGATACTCTATAGATTAGAAAATAATAGTTGAGACTGTATTGATGAAATTTTTTATCATCCAAAGGTCAAGCATCGAAAGTATCAAGTGTTAGTGATATGAGAGAAGTGTCCTAAGACAATCGCCTTATGATTGTAAACATTTATTTTAATAAATGAAAATTCACTATTTGAGTATACATATTTGTGTATTTGATTGGGATCTTAAACTCATCTACTAAATGTCCGCAATACAATTCACAGCATAAGAGAATTTGAGATGGGATCACAACTAGTGATTATCTCTACATGTGCAATTGTGAAGTATTGAAAATATCCCTAGTTGATGAATTGATAAAAACAGACACTATCAATTCTGTTAAGACTAGCATGGGTTATTCTCTAATCAGCTGATTCTCACTGGCTGGTGACATTGGGATGTCCGGAGATAAACATGGATGCTAGTTAAGGGAACTAGTTCATTGGAGTGACTGACTGTAAAACTTCACATGGTAGTCTATACATAGACAGGTCAGTGAAGTTCTTACTGCAGCTTAAGTGCGATGTTCCTTTGACTTGCGGTGTTCAAGTCATCTTGGTCATGAAGACTTATACTTTAACATCTTAAGCAAGCATCTCCAAGGAGGTGTGGACCCAGGATGATTGGGTATAAGTCGAAGTGCCCGAAGATGTTTGAACAGCCTACAAAGGATTCACCACTCCTTGCGAGGAGATGTATACCCAGGCCTATCGTCGGATTGTTACTCAAAGCCTCTGGCCAGAGCATATCATGTTTAGAGTGTGAGTCTCTTAAATACATGAGAGTAATTAGAAATCCAAAGGACGAGAAAGACACTACTTGGGCTAGGTGTGACGTAATCAGTCTAGTGGGGACTGACACAAACAGACCATGTCTTGAACCAAGTGGGTATAAGATGGTGAAGGGAATGAGGCACGATTCATTAAAGCTGCTGAAAGGTTTCGGAATTCTTTCTGAGGTCAACCGTTAATCTTTCGATTAATTGGGGGTCATGATGTACTACTAGGTGCCACTCATGATCGTTCTATAATTAGTTGATTATAGACGGCCAACATAAATCGAAAGCCTATTTAGTCACACGCACTACGAGTAATCCGAGGGATTTAAAACGAGTTGAAAATTAGATTTTCCAATCAAGAGAAATAAGTCGAATCTGAATTTATCAGAGGCGCAATGGAAGCTAAAAATGGCTAAGTTTTTTGAAGACTTATTGGGCGAATTAAATGAGTTTAATTCGCGATCGGTTCGGCTCGGTTTGGCCGGCCAAAGAGGGTGCCAAACCCCTTTGTAGTGGCCGGTCATTAATAAGGGGATAAACCAATTTAATTGGTTTAATTAATAAAATAAATCTAGCGCGATTTGTTTTATAAATTATGGATAAATAAATTTGGATAAAGAAATTTATATAAATAAATTTATAAAAATTTATTCCTTTTATGGAAGTTAAAATAATCCATGAATTAGTTTATTTTAATTTTATAAAATCAATTATGAATTGATTTTTCCATAATAAGAAAATTTATAAATTTCTTATATAATTTATTCCATAATTAAAGGAGAGGAGAATTTGTTTTATTATAAAGTTAGTTATAATAAAACTAGGCTTAACGGAATAAGTCATAAGAAACTTTATAAGATAAATTTCTTATGATAACTAATTCCGTTAATTCCGTTAAAAGAGAGACTTGGTAAGGGAGAAGCCTTTATATAAAGGAATCAAAGGCAAGCCCTTAATTCCAATTGAGTAATCAAGAGATTAACTCTCTCCCTCTCTCTCTCTTATTCTCTTCCTCTCCTTCTCCTTCCCCTTAGGGCCGGCGCCCCTTTGTTCACCTTAGGGCCGGCGCCCATTGCTCCACCTAGGGTCGGCGCACCCCACTCTTCCAAGGAGTTGCCGTGAGCAAGCATTACCAAGGAGAAGCCAACCAAGAAGAAGAAGAAGCGGATCACATCTCCTTCCTTCCCGGAATTTAGATTCCGACTCTTGGTGGTTAGTTTCCTTTCTTCTTTCTTGATCTTCTAGTTGTGCCTTTAGAGAATCTAGTAGTTCTCGTTGGCACAAAACTCGTGACTTTGCGAAGTCATCCCGAAGAGAACTCGGCGTGGACGCAAATAGAGGCGGAGCTTCCAAGGGGCGCTACAGTTGGATCTCGTCCCTTTCTTCGAGTTACGTGAGGTACTTAGTAAATTAGTTTACTTTTCCGCAAAGTTTTATTTTATGATCATGTCCACACACCATAAGGTTGCATGCTAGATACGTGGTTAGAATAATTTGAGAAATTATTTTATGCTAACTCTTCCGCTGCACGTAAAAATTTAGAATTTTACGAACTCGTATCCTTGTCAACATGCACCCGGTCCCAACAGTGGTATCAGAGCCGGTTAGTGTTCGACATAATCATATAATTGTTTTGCGGAAAACTTTGTCATGATCTCAATTTTGGAAAAAAATTTCAATTATGGAAACTTTCAAATTATAATAAATTTTAGATTTAGGAATTTCTAAGTTTGGACATCCTCATGAAATTTCGCAAACTTTTGAAATTTTCTAGTTTCTGAAATTTTATAATAATTGTGAAAACTTCCCATCTTTGGAAACTTTCCAATTTTAGAAAATTTTCTATTTTAGAAATTTTCTAATTTTGGAAATACGTAAGTTTTCTTTGTACCAGAAACTTACAATTATTCTGAAAACCTATTTATGAAATCTCGCAATTTTGGACACTTTCTTTCAAGAAAGTCTAGACAAATTTATGGGTAGTTAATTGACAATTAAATTTGAATTGGTTTTTAAATTGACAACAAAATTCTTTATTTTGGATTGAGCCTCGGGGAGCCGTCCAATTTAAAATTAGTTGTTGTAATTTAAATTCCCAATTTTAAATAAAATTGTCATGTTTGATTTGGATTGAGCCTCGAGGAGCCGTCCAAATTGGATTTACAACAAATTACTTTTCTTTGGGTATCTGAGCCTCGGGGAGCCACCCTTAGAAAACGATTTGTTGTAATTAATTAAATCTATGAATAAAATATGATTTAAGAGGTGATGCTCTATCATATTGTTGTCTCCAAAATTAATTAGGAAAATGGTTTCCTATAGAGTTTCTTAAAAGAGATTTTCATGAAAATAATATGTGGTAGAATTAAGGGAATCTCTCTCTTAATTTAATAAGATTTGATTTAAAAAAATCAAAGTCTTAAAACATATTATTTCCGAAATTGATTATGACAATTTAGGAAATTGTTTCCCAAAACAATTCCTTAAATAAAGTATGAAATTAGAATTAGGAAATCCGGTTCCTAATTCAAATAATGAGACTTGATAAATTAAGTCACATACATACTTTATTAAGGAAATCGTTAGTCATGACATAATTCTATGTCATGAATGTGCTTAGAAAAGAAAGGATGAAATCCAAAACCCCTTACAAAATATTAAGGCCAACACCTTCCATTAATATGGTTAGAATCGGAGTTTTGTTTCTCGTTTGGGTTGATGGACACATCCATGCCCAGCTTGAACCTCAACATGTTCAAACCATGGAATTAGTTTATGAATAATATAGTAGGAGTCAGAGGTCAATCCTTAGTTTTGGTTGTTGGACACATCCAAGCCTGACTAAACGGTTGAATGAGCTCCAACCATATTAAAACTATTTCTTGATTAATGGGTCAGCCTTAAGCTTGGAACATCGATTTGTTGTGCCACAGCCAAGGTCGATGTAAAGAGAGGTGCAATTGGGTGCTATGTATAATGATGCATACTTGTTAATGAGTTAACAACCCAATGATTTATGCAAACATTCAATTAGTTGATAGCATAAAGTGATAGTTACATATATGTGATGTGTAATCGGTATAATTACCTACCTTCATAGCTAAGAATGACTTGATGGCCACAGCCATGGTGGTTCTTATCTATGGTTGGATATCAACCTATTTGGAGATGTTCCTACGATCTCCCGAATTGATAAAAAGGGTTATTCAATTTGAAAATTAAATAGGATTTTATTTATGTATGTTGATACATTCTTTAATCATTCTTCTCACATAAGCTCAACTTGTATTTCTAGGTTAATCACTCGATCATGTCTTCTCTGAATTTGCGTTCCATCTTGGACACCTATAAACTGACCGGGCCTAACTTCATGGACTGACTTCGAAACCTGAGGATTGTCCTCAAGGCAGAGAAGCTTGCTTATGTCCTTGAAGATCAACTTCCTAACCATCCTCCAGAGGGTGCAACCCCCGACCAGTTAATGGCCTATCAGAAACATGTGACCGATTCTGAACTTGCGAGTTGCATCATGCTAGCCTCTATAATATCTGAGCTGCAAAAGCAGCATAAGCATATGGATGCTTATACCATTATCTTCCATCTTCATGAGTTGTTTGAAGAGCAGGCGAGATCCGAAAGGTTCGAAGTCTCCAGACTCCTCTTCACCACTAAGATGCAGGAAGGCACTTCTGCCTCGCAGTTTGTGTTAAAGATGTTGGGGTACATTGAGCGACTGAACACACTCGGTTTTGCAATGGATCATGAACTAAGTATTGACTTAATTCTGAGTTGTTTGCCCAAAAGTTATTCACAATTTGTGATGAACTATCGGATGAACAAACTAGAGACTACCATTCCTGAGTTGCTCAACCTGCTGAAGACTGTAGAGCCTTCTGTAAAGCCGGATCAAAAGGCGGTACTGTTAGTTGGTTCCTCGAAGAAAGGTTCTAAGAGGAAGGCCAAAGAACAGAATAAAGGAAAGAAGAAAAAGGCCAAAAAGACTGAAAAGAAACCAAAAAGAACTTGCCATCATTGTGGCAAGGAGGGTCACTGGCGAAGAAACTGCAAGGTTTATCTTGAGTCCTTGAAGAATAAGGCATGCGATGCCCCATCCTCTTCAGGTATCTTCGTTATTGAATGTCACTCTATTTCCTCAAATACCTGGGTACTTGATACTGGGTGTAGCTCACATATATGTAATGACATATAGGGGTTAAGGAATAGAAGAAGACTCGTCAAGGGAGAAGCGGATTTGCGAGTTGGAAATGGAGCAAAGATTGCTGCTGTTGCCATCGGAACATATTTGCTAAAGCTCCCGACTGGACGTGTCTTAGAATTGGATAATTGTTATTTTGTTCCTTCGCTAATAAAGAACATTGTATCTATTTCATGTTTGAATGAAAAGGGTTATCATTTAACTTTTAGTAATAATTGTTGTTACATAACTTTAAATGGCGTTCTTTATGGGAATGGAGTTTTGTGCAATGGCATCTACACGTTAGATTAATCCAGTGACGTTTTCAATATCGAAGTTAGCAACAAACGTGCTCGAATAGATAATCGAATAGACTCCTACACTTGGCATTGTCGTCTTGGCCATGTAAGTAAGAAACGCATGACCGAATTACACCGATGTGGAATTTTGGAATCATTTGAACCCGGTTCATTTGATACATGCGAATCATGCTTAAAAGGCAAGATGACCAAATTACCCTTTTCCGGAAAAGGTAATCCAGTGGGAGAATTGCTTGGTCTAATACATACTGGATGTATGTGGACCAATGTCAACTCTGCACAAGGAGGCTATAGCTACTTCATCACCTTTATCGATGATCACTCACGATTCGGGTATGTGTTCTTGATGAAACACAAATCTGAAGCCTTTGAGAAATTCAAAGAGTTCAGAAATGAAGTAGAGAAACAGCTTGGCAAAAGTATTAAGATACTTCGATTCGATCGGGGTGGTGAATACTTAAGTCAAGAGTTTCAAGATTATCTAAGGGACAATGGGATATTGTCCCAATAGACTCCGCCGTATACACCACAGCATAATGGTGTATCTGAGAGGCGCAACCGAACCTTGATGGACATGGTTAGGTCAATGATGAATCATGCAACTCTTCAAATCCTTTTGGGGTTATGCACTTAAGACAGCTGTTTACTTGCTAACAGAGTCCCGACCAAGGTAGTCTCTACTATCCATATGAGACATGGAATAGTAAGAAACCTCACTTAACTCACCTTAAGACATGGGGTTGTCCTGCTTATGTGAAGCGGACTGTATCAGACAAATTGGATGCTAAGTCTGATAATGTCTATTTATTGGATATCCTAAGGAAACGAAGGGTTACCAATTCTATCATCCCTTGGAACAAAAGGTGTTTGTTTCAAGGCATGCTGTATTTCTGGAAAAAGAATTTCTTTACAAGAAAACAGTGGGAGTGACATTGAACTTGATGAAGTTCAAGAAACTCCAATAGACATTACAGAGACACCTAGTCTAGACCCACAACCAATAACCTCATAATGATGAGCTATCAGTTGAACCTAA
>JAGFNQ010002596.1:0-50523 GCA_024364735.1 Boesenbergia rotunda | reverse complement strand
CACAGCATAATGGTGTATCTGAGAGGCGCAACCGAACCTTGATGGACATGGTTAGGTCGATGATGAATCATGCAACTCTTCCAAAATCCTTTTGGGGTTATGCACTTAAGACAGCTGTTTATTATTAAACAGAGTCCCGACCAAGGTAGTCTCTACTACTCCATATGAGATTTGGAATAGTAAGAAACCTCACTTAACTCACCTTAAGATATGGGGTTGTCCTGCTTATGTGAAGCGGGTTGTATCAGACAAATTGGATGCTAAGTCTGATAAATGTCTATTTATTGGATACCCTAAGGAAACGAAGGGTTACCAATTCTATCATCCCTTGGAACAAAAGGTGTTTGTTTCAAGGCATGCTGTATTTCTAGAAAAAGAATTTCTTTTACAAGAAAACAGTGGGAGTGGCATTGAACTTGATGAAGTTCAAGAAACTCCAATAGACATTACAGAGACACCGAGTCTAGGCCCACAACCGATAATTCATAATGATGAGCTATCAGTTGAACCTAAAACTACACCACCTCTTCGTAGGTCTGATAGGACACGCAACATTCCAGAGAGATACGGATTTCTCGTAAGTGAATCGAACGACGTGTTGCTCATTGGCGATGACGAACCTATCAGTTATGAAGATGTTCTGAAAAGTTCAGAAAGGGACAAATGGCTTGAAGCCATGAAGTCGGAAATGGATTCCATGTACGAAAATCAAGTATGGGACTTGGTTAACCCACCTGAAGGGATTAAACCCATAGGGTGCAAGTGGGTTTTCAAGAAGAAAACCGACATGGAAGGTAATGTTGTTACCTTTAAGGCTAGATTAGTGGCAAAAGGATATCGTCAGAAACAAGGAATTGATTATGACGAAACCTATTCGCCAGTAGCTATGCTTAAATCCATTCGGATGCTCCTAGCCATAGCAGCTCATTATGATTATGAGATATGGCAAATGGATGTGAAAACAGCTTTCCTTAACGGAAACCTGCTTGAGGACGTATACATGATACAGCCTGAAGGTTTCACATCGGTTGATAAAACCAAGGTATGTAAGCTTCGACGATCCATATATGGACTGAAGCAAGCATCTAGGAGCTGGAACATCCGTTTTGATGAGACAATAAAAAAGTTTGATTTCTCACAAAATCCTGACGAACCCTGTGTGTACAAGAAGGTTAGTGGGAGTGCAGTCGTATTCCTAGTATTATATGTCGATGACATCTTACTTATAGGAAACGATATTTCAGTCTTACAGACAGTTAAAATTTGGTTATCCAAAACTTTCTCTATGAAAGACCTGGGAGAAGCAACCTATATCCTTGGGATTAGAATCTATAGAGATAGATCAAAATGGTTGCTCGGTCTTTCGCAGTCTACATATATAGACCGAGTGCTATAAAGGTTTAGCATGTCGGAATCCAAGAAAGGTTACCTTCCCATCAGGCATGGGATCAACCTTTCAAAGTCTATGTGTCCGCGCACAGAAGACGAGAGGATTTGCATGAATAAGATTCCCTATGCATCCGCGATAGGATCTATCATGTATGCTATGTTATGTACTAGGCCTGATGTATCGTATGCTTTGAGCGTCACAAGCAGATACCAGTCAGATCCAGGAATGGATCACTGGGCGGCTGTTAAGACAATCCTTAAGTACTTAAGAAGAACTAAGGATGCGTTCCTAATATATGGGGAAGGAGATTTGGTAATACGTGGGTATACAGATGCCAGTTTCCAGACAGATAAGGATGACTCCAAATCGCAGTCTGGATACATATTTACTTTGAATGAAGGCGCAGTAAGTTGGAAGAGTTCCAAACAAGACACCGTAGCGGATTCTACCACGGAAGCGGAATATATCGCAGCTTCGGAAGCAGCAAAGGAATCAGTTTGGATCAAGAAGTTTGTCTCCGAACTTGGTGTGGTTCCAACCATTGATGATGCAGTGCCGGTTTACTGCGACAACAATGGAGCTATTGCACAAGCAAAGGAACCAAGGTCTCATCAGCGATCCAAACACGTGCTTCGCCGCTATCATCTGATCAGAGAGATTATAAGTAGGAATGACATACAAATTGAGAGAGTTCCCACTGAAAGGAATATAGCGGATCCTTTAACTAAGGCCTTGCCTCAAAGCAAGTTTGAGGGTCATGTTAGAGCCTGTGGTATTGGATACCGTAGCGATTGGCATTAGGCCAAGTGGGAGTTTGTTAGTGATATGAGAGAAGTGTCCTAAGGCAATCGCCTTATGATTGTAAAACATTTATATTAATAAATGATAATTCACTATTTGAGTATACATGCTTGTGTATTTGATTGGGATCTTAAACTCATCTACTGAATGTCCGCAATACAACTCACAGCATAAGAGAATTTGTGATGAGATCACAACTAGTGATTATCTCTAAATGCGCAAATGTGAAGTATTGAAAATATCCCTAGTCGATGAATTGATAAAAACGGACACTATCAATTCTGTTGAGACTAGCATGGGTTATTCTCTAATCAGCTGATTCTCACTGGCTGGTGGCATTGGGATGTCCGGAGATAAACATGGATGCTAGTTAAGGGAACTAGTTCATTGGAGTGACTAGCTGTAAGACTTCATATGGGAATCTACATGTATATATGTCAATGAAGATCTTACTGCGGCTTAAGTGCGATGTTCTTTTAACTTGCGGTGTTCAAGTCATCTTGGTCATGGAGACTTATACTTTGACATCTTAAGCAAACATCTCCAAGGAGGTGTGGACCCAGGATGATCGGGTATAAGCCGAAGTGCCTGAAGATGTTTGAACAGCCTACAAAGGATTCACCACTCCTTGCGAGGAGATGTATACCCAGGCCTATCGTCGGATTGTTACTCAAAGCCTCTGGCCAGAGCATATCATGTTTAGAGTGAGAGTCTCTAAAATACATGAGAGTAATTAGAAATCCAAAGGACGAGTAAGACATTACTTGGGCTAGGCGTGACGTAGTCAGCCTAGTGGGGACTGACACCATTGACCGTGTCCTGAACCAAGTGGGTATAAGGTGGTGAAGGGAATGAGGCACGATTCATTAGAGCTGCTGAAGGGTTTCAGAATAATTTCTTCTGAGGTCAAACCGTTGATCTTTCGATTAATTGGGGATTATGATGTACTACTAGGTGCCACTCATGATCGTTCTATAATTAGTTAATTATAGACGGCCAACATAAATCGAAAGCCTATTTAGTCACACGCATTACGAGTAATCCGAGGGATTTAAAACGAGTTGAAAATTAGATTTTCCGATCAAGAGAAATAAGTCGAATCTGAGTTAGTCAGAGGCGCGATGGAAGCTAAAAATGGCTAAGTCTTTTGAAGGCTTTTTGGGCGAATTAAATGAGTTTAATTCGCGGCGGTCCGGGTTGGTTTGGCAGGCCAAAGAGGGTGCCAAAACCCCCTTTGGTGGCCGGCCAATAAAGAGAAGAAGAATTAGTTTTTATTATAAATTAGTTTATAATAAAGACTTGGTTTAAACGGAATTAATTCATAAAAATTTATAGGATAAATTTCTTATGATAAATAATTAGTTTTATTATAAAGTTAGTTATAATAAAATTCATAAGAAAATTTATAGGATAAATTTCTTATGATAACTAATTTGTTTTATTATAAATGGTTATAATAAAACTAGGATTAAAAGGAATAAGCAATAAGAAAATTTATAAGATAAAATTTCTTATAACTAATTCCGTTAATTCCGTTAATTCGGTTTAGAGGGAGACTTAGCAAAGGAGTTGCTACTATATAAAGGAACCAAAGGCTAGCCCTTAATTCCAATCAAGTGATTATTATTGGAGCTCTCCCTCTCTCTCTTCTCTTCTCTCCTCCTTCTCTTCTTCTTTCCTTAGGGCCGACGCACCCTAGCTCTCTAGGGCCGGCACACCCTAGTTCCTCTAGGGCCGGCGCCCAATCACAACACCAAGGAGGTGTTGCCGTGAGCCACTAGAAGAAGAAGAACCCGAACAAGAAGAAGAAGAAACGGATAGCGACTCCTCTCCTCTCGGAATTCGATTCTGTTGCTTCTTGTTGGTTAGTTTCTAACTCCTCTCTTGATCTTTCAAGTTGTGCCTATAGAGAATCTAGTAGTTCTCGTCGGCACAAAACTCGTGACTTTGCGAAGTCATCCCGAAGAGAACTCGGCGTGGACGCGAATAGAGGCGAAGCTTCCAAGGGACGCTACGGTTGAATCTCGTCCCTTACTTCGAGTTACGCGAGGTACTTGGTAAATTAGTTTACTTTTCGCAAACTTTTATTTTATGATTATGTCGATACACTATAAGGTTGCATGCTAGATACGAAGTTAAAATAATTTAGGAAATTATTTTATGCAAACTTTTCCGCTGCACGTAAAAATTTTGAATTTTACGAACTCGTATCCTTGTCGACATGCACCCGGTCCCAACAGCACTCACGCTGTCTACTTTTTGGAGGGAAATATTTTTGGCCAAAATCCTAAACTGGGCTATCTAAATTTCTTCTTCCCCGCTCCTCCATTTCCCACCAATGCCCAACTCTGTCGTAGCTCCTC
Source organism: Boesenbergia rotunda (assembly GCA_024364735.1). NCBI lineage: Eukaryota > Viridiplantae > Streptophyta > Magnoliopsida > Zingiberales > Zingiberaceae > Boesenbergia > Boesenbergia rotunda. The sequence continues at coordinate 45,969 of JAGFNQ010002596.1, read as the reverse complement.
CATCTTCACTGTGAGAGATCTTCCGTTTCCACCAGCGGACAACTCCTCCATCGACAATCGCATCTCCTCCGTTGCCTTCGCTTCCACGATCTGAGAAGCGAAGGCAACCTCTCTTCTCCACCAATAGGCTGCGAATAGCTCCTCCCACGATCCTCAATATGAGGTCAACTTCTCCATTGACTGAAGAAACACCGTCGCGAGCTCTACTTCTTTCAACCCTCGCACCTCAGATCCTCCGTCCAGGGCCACAACTCCTCAACTGCCATACAAACCAGCTGAGCTCCACCCACGGTTGCAGCTTCTCCATTGCTGCATGCTTCTCCACTATCGCACCCACGGTATTCCTTTTTTCTCCTGAATTTGTTCTTCTTAAGTCTTTTTAGGGATTTAGGGTTTTAGGGATTTAGGGCGGGGAGTTGTTTAGGGATTTAGGGTTTGTGGTATTTAGGGCAGGGGAGTTGTGTAGGGGATTTAGGATTAGTTCTCTTTAACCAAGTATAAGAGCAATTGCATGGAGAACAAAACGGATAGTTTTGTAGGTTACAGATTTAGGCTCTGGTTTTCTAGGTCACACTGTGTTGTACGTGAGTAGAATAAGGGCACTTCGTAGTAATTTTCATCATATCTTTTTGAGTGGTAAGAAAAATGTTCTACTATTCTGCAATGAATATGAAAAATTAAACTTTTAGTATGATTGGTTAGTGTTTCACTTGCCTTCCCAACTTTAGTAGTAGTATAAAAAACTCTTGCAAATATGTAATGGGTTTTTAATGTATCCATCCTTCTTGTTCTATTCCTGAAGATTCTCGCATTAGGAAACAGGACTTTGCCAACTTGTAAGCTTCTTGGTTTAATAAAGCTTCTTTGCTTAGTTGCTCACTGCCCTTTTGAGATGAAAAAAGATTGCAGAAAAAAAAAGAAAGATAATTCATTACAGCCGGCTCATCATCATCATCATCTTCCACTCGAAGATGCTCGAGCAATGTGATGTGTTGAGGCAATCTATGGTCCATGGGACCATGTATTTTGATGTTGGGACAAATGGTTTAAGTTAGACCCACTCTTGTATTTGATATGCGTATATGAGTGTGTAGGTTCTGAAGGATACACATAGACTCAGTTTGATGGTTTCGAATCCGGTGAATGATGGTGCATCTGAGGGACCATGGACAAAGTAGGAACGATGAGCTGAGGGAATCGCACTTCGAGGTATACGCGAAAGATGGTATGTAGAAACGAGCCGCAAGCTTGTATACATCCGAGGGACGAGAGCCAAAGTCGAAGAAGGTTTGAAGGTAATAGGTTGAGGTTGCAAGAAGAGTCAAGTAAGTCGTGTGGGTTCGAATACTGAGTGAATTGTACTCGGGAAGGAAAACCCTAGGTTTAGGGTTTGGGAGCAATCGACTGGTGTCGCCTGTAATTCGAACGTCGGATTATAATGTTCGAATTCGACTGAAGCAGTCGACTAGTGTTGGCACCAGTCGACTGGTAATGGCTAGTTCAGCCACGAGCTCTATTTAAAGGAGCTCGATTTGACTGGCTAGGGTTGACGAAATTAACTTTGGTTAAAGGTCAATTAGTTATCTTGGTGTTCAGGAGTTGTTGCGAGGTTATAACAAGGTTTCTCCACCCACAAAGAGTGACACGAGTAAGCCAGAGGTTTTTCGGGGAGTCATTCACCGACGGATCGGGATAGTCCACCTTATAGACTGTCAAGGAGTAGAAGCATCATCTCCGAACCACGTTAAAAGTTGTGTGTTAGCGCTTGTTTCTTTAGTTTAATTATATTTTCGCTACGCTACTAACCTTGTAGAAAAAATGAGCACATTGTGGGTGATCAACTATTCACCCCCCTCTAGCCATACAATCGAGTTCCCAACAAGTCATATCAGAGCAAGGTCACTCATCTACGGATTAATCATTGGGAGAGCATAGAGCTAGAGGAAATGATGCTTGAAGCAATAATGGGGGACGACATTACCGTTCCACCTTCATATGATCATGAAAGTTTCGACTATTGGAGGTTACAGTTGAAGACATGGTTCTACATGGATTGGGCTTTAATGATCACACTCGAAGAACCATTCGAAGCCCAAAAGATAAGCACAGGAAGAAGCTCTGACCAAGATATTGGACCAAGGAGAAACTGTTGGTGTCGGAAGCACCAGATCGAACCTTATTTTGATAAGTGACAAAGGATTCAAGTTAAGATAATTTGTTTATACTGATGAACTTGTAAAGCTTACAGGAAAGTCCTAGATAAGCTAGGCAAGAAGTCTTGACTTGCAAGGTTAAGCAAGAAGTCTTGGTCGGGGATCGACCAACGAAGACTTGGTGAGTGAAGCTGAGCACGAAGTCTTGGTCTGGGAGATTAAGCAGAAGACTTTGATGAGCGGGGATTACGGACAGGAGTCGAGACGGGTCAAGGTCGAACATCGTCGAGTTCCGGGTCCTCGGAGGCTGAGCAAAAGTCCAACCAAAGGTTCTAGGTGGCAGCAGGTACACTCTCCTGAGAGGAGTAGGTGAGGACGCGTTCCCCAAGGAAGGAACAGTAGGCGTCGGTCCGACCTATTGGAGAAATGTATAGTCTAGAGTGATCATATGTTTTGATGTTTGGGCAATGAGTTTAACTTATGTTCATCCTTGTATTTGATATGTGTATTTGAGTGTGTATGTTTGTAGGATACACATAGGCTTAGCTGAACGACTTCGGGTCTGGTGAAGGATGGCATGAGGAGACAAGTCGTGGGCTTATATACATCCGAGGGAGCATGGAAAAAGCAGGAACGATGAGCCGAGGGAAGCGTATTTTGAGACATACGCGAAGGATAACATGAGGGCGAGTCGCAGGCTCGTATGCATTCGAGGGACGAGAGCTAAAGTCGAAGAAGGCTTGAAGGCAATAGGTCGAGGTTGCTAGGTGAAGAGTCAGCTAAGTCATGAGAGACCGAGTGCTGAGCGAATTGTGCTTAGGAAGGGAAACCCTAGGTTTAGGGTTTGGGCAGTCGACTGTGGCTTGTAGCAGTCGACTGGTGTAAGGCACAGAAAAATCAGTCGACTAATCTTCGATGCAGTTGACTGATGTCGGCTGGCATTCGAACATTGGGTTGTAACGTTCAGATTTGGTTGGAACCCACCAGTTGACTGGTAACGGCTAGTTCAGTAACGAGTTCTATTTAAGGGAGCTCGATTTGGCTGGCTAGGGTTGACAAAATTGGCTTTGGTTAAAGGCCAATTAGTTGTCTAAGTTCTCCGAGGTCTTGTGCGAGTTGTGGTGAGGTTTCTCCACCCACAAGGAGCTACGCGAGCTAACCGGAGGTCTTCCGGGGACTCATCCACCGATGGATTGGGATCGTCCACCTTACGGACAGCAATGGAGTAAAAATATCATCTCCGAACCACATAAAAGTTTGGTGTTAGCATTGTTTTAATTTGTATTTGATATTACCGCTTGTGCATGCTAACTCTTATAGGAAGAAATCGACGTATTTGTTGATGTAGTCTGACCCGATTGTTGTTTTGGTGTTGACGTCGATTTAAGTTTGGTTGAGTAAATTCGGCTTAAGTCCTGGTCGGGGACTGAGCATGAAATCCCAGTGAGTGAAGCCGGGTGACTGAAATCCCAGTGAGTGAAGGCGGGTCCCGGTGAGTGAAGCCGGGTCCCGATGAGTGACGCCGGGTGACGGAAACCTCGGTGAGTGAAGTCGGGTCCTGGTGAGTGAAGCCAGGTGACGGAAACCCCGGTGAGTAAAATCGGGTCCTGGTGAGTGAAGCCAGGTGACTGAAACCCCGGTGAGTGAAGCCGGGTCCTAGCAAGTGAAGCTAGGTGACTGAAATCCCGGTGAGTGAAGCCGGGTCCTAGCGAGTGAAGCTAGGTGACTGAGCATGAATTAGCCAAGTGACCTGATCGATCTGGAGTCTGATCAGGAGTTGGCACGAGTTCCCTTGTGAACAGATCGGTCTGGTGACCAATCCAGGGCGTTTGATCATTCTGGTGAACGATCAGAAGGAGAACAGAATGTTTCTGTGTGGTTTCTGATCGTTTTGGTGAATGATCAGCAAGGGATCAGGAAGAGGCTGGAGAAAGGGTCGGTCACTTGGGCCGATCAAAGTTCGCCTGGACCGATCAGGATGGGTCCTGATCGGTCCAGAGGTGGCCTGATCGGTCCCTTGGACCGATCAGGGCATAACCTGATCGGTCATGGGACCGATCAGGTGCTTTAGTTGGTGGGTAGTGGCTTGAGAACCCAGCAAGCTGATGGATCGGTCAGTGTGACCGATCCACGATCCCTGATCAGTCAGTGTGACTGATCACAGAGCCGATCGATCAGGAGGGGATCGATAAGGAGGTAGCTTGATCGATCAGGGTCATCACTGATCGGTCTGGTGTCTGAACTTTAATTCGAAAACGTTGTCAGATCACTCTGAATCACTCTGTTCACTTCTGTTACTCTGCCGATTCCTTTTGATATGCTTTGCTAATCGTCTGATAAGTGTGCAGGTGAGGCAGGGATGATTCAAACCAAGAAGGAGGGTCAAGTGGTGACTTTCGCTTCGGTCAGGTTTGCCCGTTTTCCCTTCGCAGGTTTCAACGGCTTCTGGCGCGGGCTGGCAACTGGCTGGCGAAGCTGACGACTGGCCTGAGGCTCTGCTGAAGAGGGTTCAGTGGATTGAGCGAGGTCAGTGGGTTGGTGACAGAGGTTGCAGATGCGCCGGGTGAGCAGACGCTTAAGAAAAAGCTGGGAAGTAGAGGAGCTAATAGAGAACAGACAGGAAAACAAGCAAAGGTTGTTGCTGTGGGTTTCGCTGTGGTGTTGTGCTCTCTGTATAGTTTCTTACTTGAGCATTCCTGCTAGATCTGTGTGTGAGGTTTCTTCTCGTGTCTCTACGCTTAATTATTATCATCTTGAGATGATTGTAGAGAGGTTTCTCCACCATGAAGGAGGCTTTTATATCCGGAGTTCCGGGGCTTGATCTGTCGATGATCAAAGGATCGCCCACCTCACGGGCATGCTAAGGAGTAGGGGCAAGTTATCCCCAAACCTTGTAAACCCTCCGTGTTAGCGACTGGTTTGCTCTGTTTATTTCAGTTTAGTTCTTTCTGTGTTTTGTTTCCGCTGCTAACTTTGATCGCAGAAAGAAAGTTTCAAAGGAACCGAGAAGTTTGTGTATGGCTATTCACACCCCCCCTCTCTAGCCATCCAAGGTCTAACAAGTGGTATCAGAGCAAGGGGCTTTGACAAAGGGACTAACACCCGAGAGCTTACAAGAATGGCGATGAGGGAAGGATTCAGCACCAACCGACCGCCTTTCTTCGATGGGGCTGATTTCTAATATTGGAGAACGCGAATGGAGTATTACCTCAAGACGAACATCGACATGTGGTTCTCTGTGAAGGAGGGTTTCATCCCTCCAGAAGATGCTGAGGGAAAAGAGTTGGACTTCTCAAGGTGGTCGGCTGAACAGATAAGAAAGGGGGAAGCTGATGCAAAGGTTGTGGTCACCCTGCAGTGTGGGATGACCAAGGAGCAGCTGATCAAAGTTGGCCCTTCACCACTGCCAAGGACCTCTGGAACAAGCTCATTGAGCTCCATGAAGGAACTCAAGATACCCGGAGAGCCAAGAAAGATCTTCTTCTCAGCCAACTCCAAAATCTCTCCATGGAAGAAAATGAAACGGTAAGTATGCTTCATAGTCGGTTCAAGGAAATCTTCAATGGCTTGCATTCGATCAATGAAAAGGTAGAGAACCGAGACCATGTAAGGTATGTCCTCAAATCCTTCCCTAGGAATGCCTTGTGGTCGTCCATGGTGGATGCCTACAAGGTATCCAAGGATCTTCCATTGTTAAATTAGAAGATCTATTTTGTGAAATGGAACTATATGAGATCGCTAACTAAAGCCCAAAGGAGAAAGGTGTGGCTTTTGTGGCAGGCGACAGAAGAAAGAAGAGGAAGGAGAAGAAGAAAGAAAAGGAGGAGGAGAAGAACACATGTCACATGGCTCTCATGGCACTAGAAGATTCAAACAAGGAGAGTGATAATGAATCGAGTGACTCCTCAACCGCGGCTTCATCATCTTCGGATGATGAAGAGGTAATCTCTCCCGAGTTAGATAAGTGCTATAGAACCATTGCATGTCTAACTAATTTGTTAAAGAAGTCGAAGAACAAGGTAAAATCTTTAAGATTAGAAGTTGAACAATTAAAAACCTCTAAGGATGAGATAAGTGATGACTTGCATGTTAAGATTCTTGAGGATGAAAATAAGGACTTGAAGAGCGAAGTTGAAAACCTCAAGAATATTCTTGAGACATTTTCAACTAGCTCCAAAACTTTAGATATGATCCTTAATTCTCAAAGAGCGATTTACAACAAGGCCGGTATAGGTTACTGACCTAAAAAACCAACCTTTGTTTCATTGATGTGTAAAACCCATGTTAGATCATCAAAGGTTCCTAAGGTTCAAAAAGTTAAGAAGAAAATGATTAAGGCATAGGTGCCAAAGACCCTCATTGTAGATGCATTAGGTCCCAAAATTTGGGTACCCAAAACATCTATATTTCAAATTGAATAGGCATTGGTTGAGGGGGAGCATCTATCAACATGGGTTGATAAGTGGGTGCTCCAAATAAATGATAGGGGGAGCATTTGTTTTGATACAAACTTAATATACAAACTTGCTTTGGGTTGATGATACAAATTTGAATTAGAACTATGAATTGCCTAGAATGATTAGTTTTATTATTGCAAGTTTTAGTTTACTGCAAATCTAGGAGTTAGCCACAATATCAAGATAGCAGGTTACTTTTGAAATGCCTTATTATATATCTTAAGCTTAAGGTGTTTTGTTAAAAGAAAGGATTTTTTTTCATGATTGAGCATGCCAAAATTTTCATGTATGTGTTATACAACATTAATGCATGCTAAGGAACGGTATTAACACATAATTTGTACTGACAAGGCCTCAATAGACAAGAACATGAACTTAAGGTCTAGGTTTAGTGTTTCCTTTCTATTGAACTGAATTAAGGATCAGTACCAAAATTCTAGGACATGGCATATACATATCCTCAACTTCTAGGACATCACACTTAAGTTTCCCTGATATGCTGTGCTTGTTTATGATTGTTTTTTTATTGATTAAGGGATCCCCTGAACTGTAAATTGTCAATGCAGTCTGATATCATAGTTTCAGAAATCATCTGAAAATGATCGGTCCACAGACCGATCAGGCATCATCCTGAACGGTCAAGGTGACCGATCAGGGCTCTCTCTGATCGGTCCACAGACCGATCAGGGCTCTCCCTGGTCGGCTCACAAATTGATGAGCTCTGATTTATGAATCTCAATTGATATTGTCTTTTGAGTTTTTACTTGACATATGATGCATATACATTGTTGCCATGATACATTTATGGTATATGCCTCTCATATGCAATTCAAAAATTTATCCTTCGTTTTATTTTGGGATTGGTGAGAGACCCTTGTTTAAGGGGGAGGTATGTTTAAACTTAATAACCATACCCTTTTCGATGTTTGACAAAGGGGGAGAGAATGGTTGATTAAGTTTAGGGTTTGTTAGAATTTAATTATTGTAGGGGGAGGACTTTGATTCCCTTACGATAATTGACTTCATTTGATTTCCAATACCTAAACTTAAATCGGGTTGTCAAACAACAAAAAGGGGGAGATTGTTGATGCAGTCTGACCCGATTGTTGTTTTGGTGTTGACGCCGATTTAAGTTTGGTTGAGTAAATTCGGCTTAAGTCCTAGTCGGAGACTGGGCATGAAATCCCAGTGAGTGAAGCCGAGTGACTGAAATCCCGATGAGTGAAGTCGGGTCCCGGTGAGTGAAGCCGAGTGACTAAAATCCTGGTGAGTGAAACCGGGTCCTGATGAGTGAAGCCGGGTGACTGAAATCCCGGTGAGTGAAGCCGGGTCCTGGTGAGTGAAGCCAGTTGATGGAAACCTCGGTAAGTGAAGCGGGGTCCTGGTGAGTGAAGCCAGGTGACGGAAACCCCGGTGAGTGAAGTCGGGTCCTAGCGAGTGAAGCTAGGTGACTAAAATCCCAGTGAGTGAAGTCGGGTCCTAGCGAGTGAAGCTAGGTGACTGAGCATGAGTTAGCCAAGTGACTTGATCGGTCTGAGTCCGATCAGGAGTTGGCATGAGTTCCCTTGTGAACAAATCGGTCTAGTGACCGATCCAGGGCGTCTGATCGTTCTGGTGAATGATCAGAAGGAGAACAGAATGTTTCTGTGCGGTTTTTGATCGTTCTGGTGAACAATCAGCAAGGGATCAGAAAGAGGCTGGAGAAAGGGTCCAAGTGACCTGATCGGTCACTTGGACCGATCAAGGTTCGCCTGGACCGATCAGGATGGGTCCTGATCGGTCCAGAGGTGGCTTGATCGGTCCCTTGGACCGATCAAGGCATAACCTGATCGGTCATGGGACCGATCAGGTGCTTTGGTTGATGGGTAGTGGCTTGAGAACCCAGCAAGCTGATGGATCGGTCAGTGTGACCGATCCACAATCCCTGATCGGTCAGTGTGACCAATCACAGAGTCGATCGATCAGGAGAGGATCAATCAGGAGGTAGCTTGATCGATCAGGGTCATCACTGATCGGTCTGGTGACCGATCAGTGTCTGAACTTTAATTTGAAAACGTTGTCAGATCGCTCTGAATCACTCTAATCACTTCTGTTACTCTGCTAATTCCTTTTGATATGCTTTGCTAATCGTCTGATAAGTGTGCAGGTGAGACAGGGATGACTCAAACCAAGAAGGAGGGTCAAGTGACGACTTTCGCTTCGGTCAGGTTTGTCCGTTTTCCCTTCGCAGGTTTTAACGGTTTCTGGTGCGGGCTGGCAACTGGCTGGAGAAGCTGACGACTGGCCTGAGGCTCAGTTGAAGAGGGTTCAGTGGACTGAGCAAGGTCAGTGGGTTGGTGACAGAGGTTGCAGACGCGCCGGGTGAGCATACGCTTAAGAAGAAGCTGAGAAGAAGAGGAGCTAATAGAGAACAGACAGGAAAACAAGCAAAGGTTGTTCTTGTGGGTTTCGCTGTGGTGTTGTGCTCTCTGTATAGTTTCTTGTTTGAGCATTCCTGCTAGATCTGTGTGTGAGGTTTCTTCTCGTGTCTCTGCGCTTAATTATTATCATCTTGAGACGATTGTGGAGAGGTTTCTCCACCAAGAAGGAGGCTTTTATATCCGGAGTTCCGGGGCTTGATCTGTCGACGATCAAGGGATCTCCCACTTCACGGGCATGCCAAGGAGTAGGGGCAAGTTATCTCTGAACCTTGTAAACCCTTCGTGTTAGCGACTGGTTTGCTCTGTTTATTTCAGTTTAGTTCTTTCCGTGTTTTGTTTCCGCTGCTAACTTTGATCGCAGAAAGAAAGTTTCAAAGGAGCCGAGAAGTTTGTGTCTGGCTATTCACACCCCCCTCTCTAGCCATCCAAGGTCCAACAGTATTGGGGACAACGGGCTATTCAACCCCTCTAGCCGGCACACCGATCCCCAACACGACATAGGGTTTCAGTTGAAACCTAAGAGTCAGGACCAAGATAGCATTGGCTGTAATGCATGCATACTTTAATTGTATTTATATTATTGTGGAGCTTACCCTTGTTGTAGCTGAGAAAGTTGAACCAGTTGAACTAGGGCGCTTGAATGAGATTTAGGCGCCTGGGAGCTGGCAGCGGGTGGCTGAGCTGGCGTTACGGTCAAGCTTATGTGGAGAGTGCTAAGTGGAGGAGCCACATTGACACTCAGGCGCCTGAAAGGGATTAGGGTGCCTGAGCTATGATAAAGTTTGATTGCGCAGCGGATAGAATTGCCGCCCGAGACGCTACGACTAGGGCGCCTGAATGGCCTTTCAGGCGCCTAAATGACTAACATATAAAGGGGTCAAGAGCAACACTTCAAAAAGAAAATTAACATTCTATGTTCATTCTGTTCTCTTGTGTGTTGCGCAATCAAAGCTCCGACAACGCTGAAATGTCGTCCGACTCTCCAAGCGAAGATTTTTAAGTCATTCAAAGGAGTTGATATATTTGTTTTTTTTGCACACATAAGTTTTGTAAACTGTACATTCTTCCGATCATTAGTGAATTGCCCAAAGTAAATGATCAAGGATCGTGGGCCTTGCAGTAGGAGTCGGTCAAGACTCCGAAGTAAGTAAAACCAACTTACGTTAGCATGCTGTGATTTGATTTTTCGCTGTCTCTTCTCCCACGCTTATTCTTATACTTCCGCTGTATACTCGATTATTCAGAAATCCAAAGAATTTTCTTAAAGCGATATTCACCCCCTCTATCACTCTATTTCGATCCTACAATTGGTATCATAGTGGGGGTTGCTCAATTCTGGTGAAACCACCACTTGAGTATATTTCGGATTTTTTCGCTTACTCTCTAAAAATCTTTTTTCATTTTCGATTATATTTTTGTTTGGACTCGAGAACGGTGCAATCACCACTTGAGTGTATTTTTCTTTTTATCCCGCACTGCTAATCCGAGACAAAAGTCTTGATACATTTGTTTGTTTGTGTTTTTGCAAGTCATTGATTCATTCTCTTCTTTCTTATGGTCATGCAAGAGGGCTACAACACTGCTCGTCCCCTCTTTTCTCTGGGGAAGATTTCGGTAATTGGAAGAGTCGGATGGAAGTCCACCTGACAACTCAGGTGGACAAGTGGATCATAATCCAAATTGGATTCGATTTTCCAAGAGACGAGCAAGGGACGTTGTTGAGTTATGACAAATGGGACACATCTGCCAGGAGAAGAATTGAAGCTAATGCAAAAATGACACAAACTCTCCAATGTGGACTTACAAAGAAGGAGTTGAACTGTGTCAGTCCTTTCAGCAGCGCCAAAGAATTATGGAACAAGCTGATAGAATTCCACGAAGGAACATCCGACACCAAGGTAAGTCGTCGAGATTTATTATTAAATAAATTGTATAATTTAATAATGCAGGATAGAGAAACTGCTTCCCAACTGCACGCCCAGATACAAGAAATCATGAACAGGCTCCACATCATCAGGCACACAATTGAAAATAGGGATCTGATCAGGTATACCTTGAACTCATTCCTTAGAAATTCACTGTGGGCATCGATGGTCGATGCTTACAATGTTTCTAAGAATTTATCTAAAATAAAATTAGATGAACTGTTTTCAGAATTTGAATTACATGAACAGATTAACGGTGCACTTGCAGAGAAAGGTATAGCTTTAATTTCAGGAAAAATCAAGAAGAATGCATCAGAACCAGAACTGGATTCTGACTCAGAATCCGAAGAAGAAGAATTAGCGGAGCTTGTGAACATCATTCAGAAGTTGTTCAAAGCTCTGAAAGCCTAAAAGAAGAAGAAGATGGGACAACCAAAGGATGATATGGCTGGACCAAAGAACAAGGTGGATCTCACCTGTTATAGGTGTGGAAAGAAGGGGCACTTCAAATCCGAATGTTCAAACGCAAAAGAGATGAAAAAGAAACAGCGGTAGAAGGCATTGCAAGCAACCTGGGATGAGTCATCTTTGGAATCGGACGAGGATGAACCAATGCACTCCAACCGCCTCGCGTTAACAACCCAAGACGAGATCGACATCGACTCCGAATCGGAAGAAGAAATGGAGCACAGAACTGTCTCACTGTCGGAAACTGGTCGACTCAAGGTAACGGGTTATTCTGAATCAGATCTTTACGAACTTATTTCTTATCTATCCTGCAAACTGGCTAAGTCTTATGACCGGGTCAAGTCTCTTCGAGAGGAGGTAAAACTCCTTAAGGAAGAGACCAGCTCGAGTCCTTTGACTGAGCAAGTTCAAGAAGAAACCTCAACTCAAGTCCAAAGACTTGAGGAAGAGAATTTCTCTCTGAAAGCTCAAGTCAAAGAACTCAGAGTAAATTTGGAACAGTTTACTCTGGGTTCTAGGAATCTTGATCTGATTCTTAGAAAATAGAAGTCTGTTCTAAATCGATCCGGAATTGGATTTAAAACCAATTTGCGATTTAGGTCTTATTATTCAATAGTGAACTGCTCTAGCACCCGAGTCCAAGCATGGGTCCCCATATTAAGCTTGACTAATTAAGCCGGACCAAATCAATATTGGGTCCCTAAGGTTCATATCCATTATTTAAATAGACCATATCGAGGATATGATCTAGAGGGAGCAAAAATAAAGACTATTCATGTGGTTAAGTAGCTTTTATTGAATACCATGTCTAATGTTTGTTAATTTATTTTATTATCTTTGCTTAGGATTAGAAATGATTAGTTAAGGACCATATCTGAGTGAAACTTGCACAACCTGGTATTAGGGTGGGGTGAGCTGATAGTACGTTAGGAATGCCGTCTGAGGAGTTAAGTAGGAGAAGACATCTCCTATTTGGTCTTCTTAGTCTGGTGGAATTAGCCGAAGCTACCTCGCACATCCTCGACTAGTTAGACCAAGATTTCTGAACGAGGAATTTAAAAATATTATTTCTTTATGTAGCTTTGTCTAGGAAAGGGTTGTTGATCCAATAAGGCTAAGGTCAAAGAAGGCCTTTGTGCCTCACCCAGACTTGGAAGCCAAATATTAAAATATATTTTAAAATTACTAATTCCTAAATCTGAATCTAACTCAAATTTTAATCGTATCTTAGATTCAACCTAACTTCAAGATAAAATTGAAATCATCTCACAAAACAAATAAGGATACCGGCCTTGTCATTTAAAATTGGGTGAGATGATTAGGATTAGACCAATCCAAATCCTTTTAATTCAAAAATTCTTTTTCAAATTCTACGTAAACTTTTTCAAAAAATTTTTTCCAAATCCTTCTTAATCCTTTTCAAAAAATTCTTTTTCAAATTTACTTAAATATTGTTCAAAAATTTCTTTTCAAAATTTTCTCAAAAACTCTTTTTCAAAATTCTTTTTAATCCAGCTAATCAGATCAAACTAGTTAGACTGCACTCTATCTCACAAAATCAACCTAGACCTAACATGCTTGATCACTTAGATTGAGTGAGACAGACTAGGCAAGTGAACTTGAACAACCAATCATGTACTTCTACTAAACTGGATCCAAACTAAGCCACTTTATGTGTAGGAACATAAAGATTTGGATTAGTAGATGTTGGATATGTTGGACCGGTGCCGTCGATAGAGGGGGGGGGGGGGTGATTATCGAACGTGAAAATCTTCGCAGAACTACGTTCGTAAAACTACTCAGATCGTTTGTGCAGCGGAAAATAAAAACAAACAGAACACAGGTACACAGCGGATTTTTACTTGGTTCCCGACCCCCCAGGGTCAGTACATCCAAGGCCTATGCACGGGAACGCTCGTCCACTATTCGTCTCCTTTCCAGACATTCCGGAGGCGGAGAAACCCGACTTACAGTGCAAGTTTACAATCAAAATATAAGTAAAATTAAGTGCGTAACAGTAAACTCAAACCGAACAAGCAAGATTTGAAACTCGACCGATCTGGACCTCCGAAGTGCCGCGCACTTCCTCCTGGAGCCTCCCGGTCGTAGAGCCTCGTTTCTGGCGTGTTGTCATCGGTCAGAATGTTTGGAATGGTTCTTGGAAGTCGTGTCTGAAGCAGAGGGGTCGAAGCCCCTTATATAGGCCTCCTGGGGGCGCCCCGTGAAAGATCGTGTACGCCCGCTAGAGGGGGGGGTGAATAGCGATTTTTCGAACCCCCTTGTTCCTGCGTTGTTAGTAGCACAGCGGAATATATAAAGACAAACAAAAACAACGCTAACAACCTGATTTAGTTGGTATCCACCCCGGCCGAGTGACTAATCCAACAATCCGTCGGTGGATCACTCCCCGGATAACCTCCGGCTATCACGTGTCGCTCCTTGTGGGTAGAGAAACCTCACCACAACACCAACCAAAGCTCTGGACACGAAGACTACTAACTTGCCCTTAACCAAGACAAGTTTCGTCAAGAAACTCAGCCACCACGACGTCCTCTTTAAATAGGACTCGGGGCTGATTTCTCGCTACCAGTCGACTGCCCCTAGGGCAGTCGACTGGTGCCAGCTAGATTCGACCGTTGTAACTCCCAACGTTCGAATTTTAGCCAACTCACCAGCCGCTACCAGTCAACTGCCCACAGGGCAGTCGACTGGTCCCAGGCTGAGACCTTTCTGTGAGTTCCCTCAGTCGACTGCCCCTAGGCCAGTCGACTGGTCTACTCACCCACCTAAGGTTACCCTTCCTGAGTACATTCCACTCCGCACTCAACCCCTAGGATTTCCCGAGTACAATCACTCTGCACTCGTACCCTCACGACTCGACTGACTCCTTCTCCGCAGCCTCGACTGTTGCCTTCGCGCCCTCTTCATCTTCGGCCCTCGTCCCTCGGATGCGCACGCAAGCCTCCAGCTTGCCTCCATGCCACCCTTCACGTACGCCTCGAAGTCCTCGCCCATCAGCTCATCGTCCCTGCACTCCATGGTCCCTCAGATGCGCACGCCAGCCTCCAGCTGGCCTCCATGCCATCCTTCACCGTACTGAGGCCGTCCAGTCAGGTCCATATGCGTAACCTGTACAACCTGCACACTCAACATACGCATATCAAATACAAGGGTAAACCTAACTTAAACCCTTTGCCCAAATATCAAAACCCATGGTCACTCCGGACCATCTTAGGGTCGATTGCTCCAACAATCTCTCCCTTTTTGATGTTTGGCAATACGTTTAAGTTAGGGAAACAAGATAGTAGTCAAATAGCAAAAATAATGCATATGCAATGCAAAAGTGGATCCTATCCCAAGGCATCCCACACCTAACCCTCCAAGTTAGGACTTTTTCACACTTAACTTCCCAAGTTAGGAATTTTCACCAAAACGGGCTTTTTAAAGCTTCTCCCAAGCTCCCCCTACATTGGACTTACAAAGGCTTTTTAAGAACCTCTCCAAGGTTCCCCTTACGCCAAGAATGGAGCAACCATGCTCCCCCTTAATCTCAACTCCTCCTAAAACTAGGGTTTCTAGCAAAGGTATGTTTGGTTTCCCACTTAAACCCAACATCTCTCCCCCTTTGCCATACATCAAAAAGACTCCAATAATACTTCAATTATTAGTTCTTTTAATCTCCAATGATCATAAACACTGTGTACTAGCCCCCCATACACTTATTTTGCATCATTTGGACTCCAAACAAGCTGTTGATACAAAAATTGGCCTTGACCAGTCGACTGCCAAAATGGCAGTTGACTGATACTCTGAAAGTCTGAAATTTCAGCATTTCTGACGAACTTCAGAAATGCGCCAAAAATTCCACAAATCTCCAAAAATTCCCAAATTTTGTGGAGAGGTTGTAGTACTCATATCTACTTGGGAAAAATACATTCCAAAATGTATCTATCACCATTCCCATGTTTGACATAAAACCCAAAACTAGCCAAAAACTTCAATCAAACCTTGACCAAAAGTCATAGTTTTGGTTTCCTCTTGTTGTCTTTGCCCATGCCACCCCACAATGCATCCCTAGCATTGATGTATATGGCAATTACACACCAAAAACTAATTTTCATGCAATATGACCCTAATGTCATATTTCCATGCATGAAACTCAAAAACACCGTGCCAAAACCCAAGAATTGAGACTCAAGTCCGTCTCCAATTCTTTTGGCACACTCCATGGTCCATCTAGACCTCTAGGAGCACCCCTCCTAAGGTTAATTTACCATATATCCCAAAGGCTTCTAGAGCTCTCCCTTGAGCTCTTAGCCCTAGCCACCTCCCTAGGTGACTCAACAAATGCTAAACCACACCGGTGAACCTCCGGTGACTCTTGGCCTACGAACTCAACCCTTTTAACCTTGGACCCCTTGTCCTTAGTTAAGACCTTTTCTTTTCCTTTTGATGGCATTCCCTTGCCATTTTTGGACTCTCCCTTCTTGCCATAATCATATGCTACCCTAGCATATCTCTTTCCCTTGGCATGAGAGACCTTAGATCGGTATCCTAGACCCGATCTATCATTGGTGCGGTTTAGGCCACCCAACACCATATTCAAACCCTTAGATCCAACCGTGAATCTTTCTAGAGCTTTTTCTAATGTATCAAGCCTTGCCCTCAAGACTTGATTTTCCCTTTCTAGGCCTTGAACCCTAGAGTCCATATGTCCACCTTGGACATTCCTAGACCTATCCACTTTCCTAGGCATATGTTTCCCTTCCTTGGGGTTAATGCCTTTAGCCTTGGATACATAGGTCTTAGGCCTATTATGATGCATGCTTTTTCTAGTGTGGTGATCTACCTTGTTATCCTTATTCCTATCATTGTACTTAAATCCAAAGTTATGTACCATTAAGCAATTTTCATAATTTCTAGCATGCATGAATGAGTGATTTACATGTTTTTTAGAATGCAAGGAAGAACTTGAAATTGAATTACATTTTGGCTTAAGGTTAGAAGTTACCTTCCTTACCTTTGATGTTTCTCCTTGATGTGGGCTTCTTCTCTTCTTTCTTTCTTCTTTCTCCCATCTCCTCAAGTGCTCCATTTTCTTTAGCTCCCTTTTTCTAGGACACTTGGTGTGAAAGTGCCCCATCTCTCCACATGTAAAGCATCTAATCTTCTTCCTCCGTTCTTGGGCTCCTCCATTCCTATAATTTATGTTAGATTTAAATTGAATGGAATTAGGTTTAAATTTTACCTCCATTTTACCTTTCGGGCACTTATCCTTGTAATGCCCCTTTTCGTTGCAACCAAAGCATGTGATGTGCTCCTTTCTCTTGGCTTTGGTGGAGGTAAAGGCCTCTTCTTGTTTTTGTATGATTGAGGGTCTCTCCTCCCCCTCAATACTTGGCGTTGATACTTCTTCTTTTTCTTCTCTAGATGAGGTGGAGGACCTCTCACTCTCTTCTTCCATTTCACTTGAGGAGGTAGATGATTCTTCTTCCTTTTTCTCCTCTTCTTGGGCTATTGAGTTTACTTCCTCGGCCTCTTCCACTAATTGATCTTGTGTAGGGTTCTTATGAATTTCTTGCAATTTGCTCCACAATTCATATGCATTTTGATATTCTCCTACATGACTCAAAACATTAGTAGGCAAAATATTAACTAAAATATTGATTACCTTTTCATTTGCCCTAGATTGCTCTTGTTGTTCATTTGTCCAGTATCTTGGGCCAAGCCTCTTCCCGTGCTTGTCTCTCGGAATTTCAAAGGGGTCTTCAATGGTCATCCTACAATCCCAATCCATTCCTAGCCAATTTTCCATCCTTGACTTCCAATGGCCGAATCCTTCATGATTGTAGGATGGTGGTGCGTTGATGTCTTCCCCCAACTTATCTTCCATGTTCTTCCCTCTAGCTTTTGCTCTTCTTGGCGGTTAGTCCAATCACGAGCGGTCCTTCGCTCTGATACCAATTGAAAGATCGTGTACGTCCGCTAGAGGGGGTGAATAGCGATTTTTCGAACCCCCTTGTTCCTGCGTTGTTAGTAGCACAGCGGAATATACAAAGACAAACAAAAATAACGCTAACAACCTGATTTAGTTGGTATCCACCCCGGCCGGGTGACTAATCCAACAATCCGTCGGTGGATCACTCCCCGGATAACCTCCGGCTATCACGTGTCGCTCCTTGTGGGTGGAGAAACCTCACCACAACACCAACCAAAGCTCTGGACACGAAGACTACTAACTTGCCCTTAACCAAGACAAGTTTCGTCAAGAAACTCAGCCACCACGACGTCCTCTTTAAATAGGACTCGGGGCTGATTTCTCGCTACCAGTCGACTGCCCCCAGGGCAGTCGACTGGTGCCAGCTAAATCCGACCGTTGTAACTCCCAACGTTCGAATTTTAGTCAACTCACCAGCCGCTACCAGTCGACTGCCCACAGGGCAGTCGACTGGTCCCAGGCTGAGACCTTTCTGTGAGTTCCCTCAGTCGACTGCCCCTAGGCCAGTCGACTGGTCTACTCACCCACCTAAGGTTACCCTTCTTGAGTATATTCCACTCCGCACTCAACCCCTAGGATTTCCCGAGTACAATCACTCTGCACTCGTACCCTCACGACTCCACTGACTCCTCCTCCGCAGCCTCGACTGTTGCCTTCGCGCCCTCTTTATCTTCGGCCCTCATCCCTCGGATGCGCACGCAAGCCTCCATCTTGCCTCCATGCCACCCTTCACGTACGCCTCGAAGTCCTTGCCCATCAGCTCATCGTCCCTGCACTCCATGGTCCCTCAGATGCGCACGCCAGCCTCCAACTGGCCTCCATGCCATCCTTCACCGTACTGAGGCCGTCCAGTCAGGTCCATATGCGTAACCTGTACAACCTGCACACTCAACATACGCATATCAAATACAAGGGTAAACCTAACTTAAACCCTTTGCCTAAACATCAAAACCCATGGTCACTCCGGACCATCTTAGGGCCGATTGCTCCAACACCCCAGACGCTGGGGGCGCCCCGGAAGACTCGGTCAACCCTTATCCTTGCGCCTACTTCGCCGCAGGTGATAAGTTCTTTGACCAGGGCGCCCCGAACATCCCGGGCGCCCTCTTGAGCGCTTATCCTTTGCTTCGGACTCTCAGCAGCGAAGGCTGCTCTCTTAGCTCTATCTGGGGACGCCCCCAACACTGGGGCACCCTGCATTAAGACTGCAAGGCTAGTACTTTTGCTTACTTTGTCTCCGGTTCTTGTTACCTGCAAGATACACAAACACAAAGCATATATGCATATAATATTAAGCTTTAAGGACTTGGTTCTGACTTCGGATTTGCACGAAACCCTAGGTCGAACCGGCACGAGTTCCTATCCCTGAGAACTCGCCCTTCACCTACTTCTTTCAGGAGACGGTTGTCACCCAGCCCTTCGGGTGGACTTTTGCTTAGCTTCCGATACTTCCGGACCTTGAGACGCCCAAACCCTGACCCGTCTCTACTCCTATCCTTAGTCATCGCTCAGCTAAGTTGCTCAGTCCCTTGGACCAAGTCTTCATTCCCTAGCAGTCCTTCGCCAGGTGCCTAGCAGCCCTTCGCTAGGTCTTTGTTACCAAGCGGTCCTTCACCTGGTGCCTAGCAATCCTTCGCTAGGTCTTCTATGCCTAGCAGCCCTTCGCTAGGTGCCTAGCAGCCCTTCGCTAGGTCTTCTATGCCTAGTAGTCCTTCACTAGGTGCCTAGTAGCCCTTCGCTAGGTCTTCTATGCCTAGTAGTCCTTCACTAGGTGCCTAGCAGCCCTTCGCTAGGTCTTAGGGTTACGATACCTAGCAACCCTTCGCTAGGTGCCTAACGGCCCTTCGTTAGGTCTTAGAGTTTCAATACCTAGCAGTCCTTCGCTAGGTGCCTAACAGCCCTTCGCTAGGTCTTTAGGATTCCGATGCCTAGATTAACTAGGACTTTTCTTCAACTTAGGTTACTTCACTTTTGCTCCCCTTTGTCTGTTCAATATATCACTGAATTAAGTGAATTGTCAAACATTAAAACACTTAAAAGAGAAACATCATTGATGCAACTTGCACCAACAATCTCCCCCTTTTTGATGTTTGACAATAACTTAAGTTAGATTGGTTTAAAGGGGCTAACTTACTGTCCTTGGAAAAAATGATATGATTTTTGAAACTACATTTTTGATTTTTGGGAGAAGTAAAATTATTGATTTTTGGGAGAAGTAAAATTTTCCTAACTTCTAACTTAAGCACACCTCTCCCCCTTTGTCATACATCAAAAAAATCAAAAAATACTTGCACCAACAATGAACACCTTTGGTTCTTTTTGAAGATGCTAATAAATTTTTGAAAGCATAGCATAAAACTAATACTTAAGTATTTTGGAACTCAGAAAAGACAATTTTTTTGAGAAAATATCGGATTTTTGAAGGTCCAAATATTTGGAATAATGATCTTTTGAAGGTTTTGAGAGAATAGATTGAGCAGTTTTGAAAGATATTTTGAAAAATATAGGTTTTTCTGACAAATATTATACATATTTTGCAAGTACTAACTATTTTTGAAAAAGATGAGACTTTGAAAAATATAAGTAATTTTTGCGAAGAATTATGCATTTTGAAAGTATACTATTTTACTTGACTTGATTTCTTTTCCAGTCTGACACAATCATAGGAAACCTTGTTGACTACAAGGACATTTTCCTAAGTGTCCTGGAGAATTTTCCAACTCAAGCTAAACATTATTTCAAATTTTTTAAAATAATAGTATATATTTTTGTTTTGGGAAAATTAATAGTATTTTGAAAGAATACTTACGTTTTCAACAGGATTTGAAAATACCGCGCATGAAAACATTTGAAATATTCAATAAGTCTTTTAATTTGACCTCACCCTAAACTTGACCCAGTCCTGGGAAGCTTGTTGACCACAAGTACTCTTCCTCTGAGTCTTAAGGTTTGATTCAGATCAAAAGAATAATAATTTTCAAAATAATTTAACACTTGTTAGACTCCCCCTAAATTTGACACGTCCTAGGAGTCCTTGAAGATCATAAAGTGGACCTTTCCTCTGTGTCTTTAGGGTTTATTAAAGTCAAAGAAACGATAATTTTCAAGTAGATAAATTTTGAAGCCACAATTTGGAAAGAAGATAATTTTGAAAACATATGTAATGCAAATTAAGGTGCAGTTTTCGAAAAATATTTTTAATAAAAAGAACAAAACACTCCCCCTGCATCCAACACCGTTTGACTCTAACTAAGTGCCCTAAGGAACTTTAGTGTTGTCCTAAGAGGCTTGTGTCTAATTGAGTGAGTCAAACAATTTTCAAAGGATATAATTTTTGAAGACATATAATATATATATATTCAATCAGACAAGCATGAATTCCATAAAAATATTATTATGTTGAAGCACTATTTTGAAAATATATTTTTAGGAAAATATTCTAATAATTTTGAAAAATAATTTTGAAAAATATTTTTCAATTCATTAGTCCTTAACATCTCACCCATTTTAGATGTATCAATACAGCAAACATGGTTGCCTTATAAGTGTATTGTGAGATGCTTGAATCATTTTTCTTAATTTATTATTAACTCTAAGATTTAATTGAAGCTTGTGTTAGATTTGAATTTGACAAGAAGTAACTTGAATTTGAATTTCAAAAATCAGCTTCCAGGTCTTGGCGAGGCACTAGTCCTTCTTTGGTCGTAGCCTTATTGGATCATCAACCCTTTCCTTGACAAAGCCTTTTAATGAAATTTCATTTTCAAAATTACTTGTTGAAAAATTCTGGTCAACTAGTTTGGGTCTTGGATCGGTAGCTTCGGCTAGTTTCACTAGTCTAAAGAGACCAAGTATACTTGATCTTATTAGAGTTGGCTTCCCTAACGTACTATCATCTCACCGCCACCCAATACCAGGTTGATCAAGTTTCAATTATTCTTTTTCCTATAGCCGTTCTAATATATGCATAAAATTTAAATATGAATGACATGTCATATATTTAAAAGAAGTAGCAAATACATGGCATGGCAATTATGCATGAGTCAAGCAATTCCAAACATTTTATTTAAGTTTCTAATGATGTATCAAATTCTCGATTTGATACATGTCGTGTGAACCCGCGAATATGTCAACCCACTTTGACATATTTAATGTTATTAATTTTATTTGTTATAGTTTTGGGTAAAATTTTATTTTAGTTCAAGTTTAACTTGTTTAATGATTAGTTAGAGATTATATTGATTAAGAATTAATTAAGTAAGAATTAATTTATGTTGAATTGAATTTGAATTAATTAAGATTAAATTATTAATTAATTGAATTAATTACAATTAGGTACGATTTAATTAATTAATATTTATTTTGAATTGAATTTAGATTTAATGTAAATTTTATTTAATTTGAGTTTAATTTAATTTCAATTTAATTTAATATGAATTTAATTTAATTTGAATTTAATTTAATTTGAATTTAATTTAATTTGAATTTAATTTAAATTTAATTAGGATTTAATTTGAATTAATTTGAATTTAATTAGGATTTAATTTGAATTAATTTGAATTTAATTAGAATTTAATTTGAATAAATTTGAATTTAATTAGGATTTAATTTGAATTAATTTGAATTTAATTTAATTTGAATTTAGATAATTAAGATTTAATTCAAATTTGAATAATTAAGATTTAATTCGAATAATTAAGGTTAATTTAAGATTTAATTTAAATTTTAATTTGAATTAAATTAAGATTAGGATTAAATTAAGATTAAATTCGAATTTAATTAAGATTAATTTAAGATTTAATTTGGATTTAATTAAGATTAATTTAAGAATTAATTTGGATTTAATTAGGATTAAATTAAGATTAAATTCGAATTTAATTAAGATCATAATGATTAATTAATAATTGTGGGTTTAAATTCATCATTTTCATTATTTCGAAAATTTCTTTTTCATCTTTATCTTTCTTTTCATGTTTTTCTAATAATTTTGATTTATTTTATTTTTTGTAATTTTTATTGATTATGGCCTTTATCTTAGAAAATTCTATCTCCTCCTCAAGATTAAATTTTTCAATATCCTCACAGTAGGTGGAGTAAATTGTGCCACTAGTTAAAGTTTTATAATAATATTCAATATTATCTATGATTAAGTTATTATCTAGTAGAATTTTATCTTCACCAGAATCATCCTCAGATATATTTTTAACATTAATCTCTAGATTATCTTTAAGATTTTCAGAATTAGTTTCTGATTCATCTTGATATTTTTAGAGTTAATTTCTGGATTAATCTTGAGATTTTCAGAATTATCTTTAGAATTTTCAGATTCGAATTCAAATTTATACAATGGATTTTCAAATTTGAATTTGTAATTATCTAAAGGATTTTCTAACTTAGAATTATCCTTAAGATTTTTGAATTCAACTTTATCCTTAGGATTTTCAAATTTGAATTCGGTTTTATCCTTAGGATTTTCAAATTTGAATTCAGTTTTATCCTTAGTTTTAATATTATCTGAATTAAAATTATCAGGGTTAATTTTATCAGATAGATTATCAGAATTACTTTTATCAATTTCTGAATTGATATTCTGAATTAAATAATTAATTTCTAATATTTTGGTCATATTCACGTTTTGTAATTTAACATGCAAAAAGTTAATTTTACTATGCAATAAGTCTACTTTATCAGAAAAATTAACTACTTTATCACATGGCAGTGCAGGAACTTGTAAAATTTTTGGAACATAAATCTTGTGTACCTTCGCCGGACACTTGTTTTTGTAATGTCCGTATTTCTTGCATTTGAAACATTGTACGTGACTTTTGTCCCTCCGGTTTCCTGGCGTTGGTGCCTCCTTCGCCACCGGTGATGTAGACCGAATCTTACGAGTAGGGCACTGATTTTTATAGTGCCCTCTCACCCTGCACGTGAAATAAATAATATGGAATTTACAAATGGACATTTTTAAATAAAATATACCTGATTCACCCCTGGGCTCCCCCTCAACTCCTGGCGTCTTTGCTCCGTCGGCGGTTAGTCCGGTGAAGAGCGGCTCGGCTCTGATACCAATTGTTGGACCGGTGCCGTCGATAGAGGGGGGGGTGAATATCGAACGTGAAAATTGTTGGGTTTTTCGGGCCGCGAAAACCGCCTTTTCGCGTCGCGGAAACCCCGAGAACCCAAAGCCATGGATCTCGTGCGAAGAAAAAAATTCCGAAACGAAAAATCACGTATTCATTTCATGCTCAAAACTCGATCTACTCCTAGATCTAAAGAGGGATAAACCATTTTACCTTTGGTGTGTGCCCCGCTTAATCCCGCTCGCTCCTTTTGGATGTCGGATCTCTAGGACGTCAAGTGTCGTCCCTCTAGAAGTATCCACGCGAACAAAGTGGATGGAGGAAACCCTTTAGGTGTGCTAGCACCTTTCAAGGGTTCGGCCAAGAGGAGAAGAAGAAGAAGACCACCAACACTTGGAGGAGGAAGAAGAGAAGACACCCAATGAGAGAAATGGAACCAACACTTGGTTTTTCCTCTCATTGTGGCCGGCCACATAATGGCCATTAAGTGGCCTGCCATAACCCCCTTTCAATTTGAATTCAAATTCAAATGGGGGGGTAATGCTCTTGATGATGTGGAGCATCATCAATGGTTGGCTCCATGCCAATTCATCACCATGATGTGGCATTAAGTCAAGTCTAACTTGAGGAGGATTTGGGTCAAGTCAAACTTGCCTTTTATGGACTTTCCATATTTAGTCAAGTCAAACTTGACTCCATTTCTTCTCCCATGTCAAGTCTAACTTGAAGTGGAACCAAGTCAAGTCAAACTTGATTTGGATTTGGGTCAAGTCAAACTTGCCTTTTATGGACTTTCCATATTTAGCCAAGTCAAACTTGACTTCATTTCTTCTCCCATGTCAAGTCTAACTTGAAGTGGAACCAAGTCAAGTCAAACTTGATTTGGATTTGGGTCAAGTCAAACTTGCCTTTTATGGACTTTCCATATTTAGCCAAGTCAAACTTGACTTCATTTTTTTTCTCCATCTATTTGTTCTTTGCGTGTGACCCTATAGGTTCTTGTAACGTTGGCAATGCTTCTAACCTCTTAGAAACATAAGCAATGAGCGGTATCTAGCAACACATCATTGCTACCCAAGTTACAAGAATGTTGAGATCCAACATCACCAATGTGACTACTAATTATGACTTTCATAATATATGACAATGTCCTTCTATCGTCGGTATCTAGATTGATCTTCTATGAAGCATAGACCGTGTCATCCTCCAATCAATCTATGTGTCTTGAACTCCAAGTAGACTCACTATAATCAAATAAGCTCAATATCTCATATTGCCTTATTTGGGCATGGTCATGCACTTAGTGATCTCACTCTATCAAGACTATGATATCTCTCCCGTCATATAGGAGGGATAGATCCCATCTACATCACTCACATCCCTCCGCATAATTTGTTACATACCCAGTAATCACCTTTATAGTCCACCCAGTTACGGGTGACGTTTGACGAAACCAAAGTACATAACTCCTTATGTAGGGAACTATGGTGACTTCAGGTCTAAGGACTAATAGTCATACTAATAGTCACATGAGAAAGTAAATGACACTCATATGACGATCCATGATACTTTCTCATGGTGGGTCATTCAGTATACATTCTCCAATGCATACTCATGTGTCAACTTGATATCTCATATCCATGACTTGTGAGATCAAGTCATCGTGTTGACCTACATGCTAGTCTCTATGCATTAACATTATCCCTGAATGTTAATACTTGACTAGGAATAATTAAGAGTAGTGTTCTCTATATCATCTCACTATCGATTCAATCAATTGATTGATATAGATATGAACCTACTACCAAGGACGTTCTTACACTTAGTTATTTGGCACCAATACAAGTAAGTATAATAACCATAATCAAATGCCTTTATATATATATATGAAATGTGATACAATGAGTCCATACAACAACCATCACATGATTGGTTCTAGGGCTCTCACTAACAAAAATCTTCGCGAGAACTTCGTTCGTAAAACTACTCAAATCGTTAGTGCAGCGGAAAATAAAAACAAACAGAACACAGGTACACAACGGATTTTTACTTAGTTCCTGACCCCCCAGGGTCAGTACATCCAAGGCCTATGCACGGGAACGCTCGTCCACTATTGGTCTCCTTCTCGGACTTTCCGAAGGCGGAAAAACCCGACTTACAGTGCAAGCTTACAATCAAAATATAAGTAAAATTAAGTGCGTAATAGTAAACTCAAACCGAACAATGAAGATCTGAAACTCGGCCGATCTGGACCTCCGAAGTGCCGCGCACTTCCTCCTGGAGCCTCCCGATCGTAGAGCATCGTTTCTGGCGTGTTGTCGTCGGTCAGAATGTTTGGAATGGTTCTTGGAAGTCGTGTCTGAAGCAGATGGGTCGAAGCCCCTTATATAGGCCTCCTGGGGCGCCCCGGACACTGGGGGCGCCCCGGAAGACTCGATCAACCCTTATCCTTGCGCCTACTTCGCCGCAGGTGATAAGTTCTTTGACCAAGGCGCCCCGAACATCCCGGGCGCCCTCTTGAGCGCTTATCCTGTGCTTCGGACTTGCAGCAGCGAAGGCTGCTCTCTTAGCTCTGTCTGGGGGCGCCCCCAACACTGGGGGCGCCCCCAACACTGGGGCACCCTGCATTAACACTGCAAGGCTAGTACTTCTGCTTGCTTTGTCTCCGGTTCTTGTTACCTGCAAGATACACAAACACAAAGCATATATGCATATAATATTAAGCTTTAAGGACTTGGTTCTGACTTCGGATTTGCACGAAACCCTAGGTCGAACCGGCACGAGTTCCTATCCCCGAGAACTCGCCCTTCACCTACTCCTTTCAGAAGACGGTTGCCACCCAGCCCTTCGGGTGGACTTTTGCTTAGCTTCCGATACTTCCGGACCTCGAGACGCCCAAACCCTGACCCGTCTCTACTCCTGTTCTTAGTCATCGCTCAGCTGTGTTGCTCAATCCCTTGGACCAAGTCTTCATTCCCTAGCAGTCCTTCGCCAGGTGCCTAGCAGCCCTTCGCTAGGTCTTTGTTACCAAGCGGTCCTTCGCCTGGTGCCTAGCAATCCTTCGCTAGGTCTTCTATGCCTAGCAGCCCTTCGCTAGGTGCCTAGCAGCCCTTCGCTAGGTTTTCTATGCCTAGTAGTCCTTCACTAGGTGCCTAGCAGCCCTTCGCTAGGTCTTCTATGCCTAGTAGTCCTTCACTAGGTGCCTAGCAGCCCTTCGCTAGGTCTTAGGGTTACGATACCTAGCAGCCCTTCGCTAGGTGCCTAATAGCCTTTCGTTAGGTCTTAGAGTTTCAATACCTAGTAGTCCTTCGCTAGGTGCCTAACAGCCCTTCGCTAGGTCTTTAGGGTTCCGATGCCTAGATTAACTAGGACTTTTCTTCAACTTAGGTTACTTCACTTTTGCTCCCCTTTGTCTGTTCAATATATCACTGAATTAAGTGAATTGTCAAACATTAAAACACTTAAAGAGGAACATCATTGATGCAACTTGCACCAACAGGATAGTGGGTGTTCCAGACATATGATTGGAAATAAGTCAAAGTTCACCAAGATAAAATACAAGGACCTAGGAACAGTGGCGTTTGGCAACAATGATACACTTAAGGTAATCGGATCAAGTAACATTGAACTGAGCTCCGACTTTACTATTAAAAGAATCCTTTTGGTTGATAGTTTTAAATTTAATTTACTTAGTATTAGTCAGCTCTATGATACTGGATACTTAATCACTTTTACCAACCAAGACTGCCTGATTAATAACTTACAAGACCTAAGGGTTACCCTGAAAGGACTTAGAAAAAATAACATATATGCCATAAACCTACCTACCTCACTTAAGTGTTGTCTAACTCAGGTAGAAGAAACTAAACTCTGGAATAGGAGATTAGGATATGCCAATCTAAAGCTAATCTCCACACTCAGCTAAAAAGGACTAGTTAAAGACATACCCAAACTTATGAATATTGAAAAATCAATTTGTGGTATCAACAGGGTAAACAAACGAAGTATACCCACAAACTTACCCAGTCTGACCTGACCCAATCTGTACTTGAGCTCCTATATTTGGACCTATTCGATTCTCATGGAACCAAGTCACTAAGTGGAAACCGGTATTGCTTAGTTATAATTGATGATTATTCTAAATTTACTTGGGTCCAATTTCTTAAAACCAAAGATCAATGTCTTGAATCCTTTGAAACTTTAACTAAAATCCTTGAAAATCAAAAAGATATCAAAATTAAACAAATTCGAAGTGATCACGAGGGTGAATTTGAAAATCTAAAATTTACTGAATTTTGCAATAGAAATGGATATTTTCATGAATTTTCCTGCCCTAGGACCCCCCCCCCCCAACAAGATGGTCTAGTTGAAAGACGAAACAGAACCCTTGAAGAAGCAGCGAGAACCATGCTTAATGAATACAACTTGGCTAATCACTTTTGGGCAGAAGCAGTTAGCACTGCCTGTTATATTCAAAATACTATCCTAATCAATAAAAGACATAATGAGACCCCCTATGAAATATATTATGATAAACCACTCAACCTACATTATCTAAGGGTTTTTGGCTGTAAAGTCCACATTTTAAACACAAAAGACTACTTAGGTAAATTTCAATCTAAAATCTCCCTTGAGATATTTTTAGGATATTCAACCACAAGTAGGGCCTATAGAGTCTATAACGAATAAACTCTTAAGATCGAATAAATTACTAACATAGTATTTGATGAAAAAAACCTATCTAATCCAACTTCCTAATCTAATTCAAATCAACCCAACCTAACTAACTCAATAGACGATGAGTCTGGACCAGACCAACTTACTGACTTACCTACTGAATCGGTCTTAGACTTACCTACTGAACTGGTCTCTGAACCAAACTCAATTTCATCTACCGAACCAGTTCATGAACCAACCCAAAACCTACCAAGCGGACCTGAGGCTGAACCAAGTTCTAAGAGACCTAAGAAACTCAGACTAAATCACCCAACTGATCAAATTATGGGTGATCCAACTTTAGGGGTAAAAACAATATCCTTCTATAGAAACTTAAGTCAGGTTGTATTGATTTCAAAAATTAAACCTGAGACTATAGAAGAGGCCTTACCTGACCCAGATTGGATCATAGCCATGCAGGAAGAACTAGCCCAGTTCGATAGAAACCAAGTCTGGACTTAGTACCTGAACTTGAAGATAAATCCATTATATATACTAAGTGGGTATTCAGGAATAAGTTAAACGACCAAGGTGAAATAGTTAGAAATAAAACTCGCTTAGTAGCTTAAGACTTTAGTCAAGTTGAGGGGTTAGATTATGATGAAACTTATGCCCCTGTAGCTAGAATTGAGTCAATTAGAATGTTACTAGCCTTTGCAACCCATAGAGGATTCAAATTGTACCAAATAGATGTTAAGTCAGCCTTCCTAAATGGGTTTATAAAAGAAGAAGTATATGTAGGACAACCCTCAGGTTTTGAAAATTTAGACTATCCTAACCATGTATTCAGACTGAGGAAAGCTCTTTATGGGTTAAAACAAACACCTAAGACTTGGTATAAAAGATTATCCACTTATCTGGTTTCTAAAGATTTTAACCAAGGCTAAATTGACTCAACTCTATTTGTTAAGACCTTAGAAAAAGACATCTTTATAGCCCAAATTTATGTAGATAATATAATCTTTGGATCAACCAACACTAATTTCTTAAAAGAATCTATTAAAATCATGGAAAGTGAATTTGGAATGAGTTTAGTAGGTGAACTGACTTTCTTTTTAGAACTCTAAATTAAACAAACTAGGGATGAAAATTATATTCACTAATCAAAATATACTAGAGAATTAATTAAGAAATTCAAGATGGAAAATTCAAAAGACCTAAGTACCCCTATGGCCACAACTGCTAAAATAGATAATGATCCTGAAGGTAAGCCAGTTGATTTAAAATATTATAGAAGTGATATAGGGAGCCTATTTTACCTAACTGCTAATAGACCTGATATCCTGTTTGTAGTAGGTATTTGTATCAGCAATCAAACCTGTGCTAAGGAATCCCACTTAACTATAGTTAAGAGAATCCTTAGATATATTAGAGGGCACTTTGAATGTAGGTATTTGGTACCCTATAACTTCCAACTTTGAGTTGTTAGATTTTCTGACTCAGATTATGCAGATTATAAATTAGATAGAAAAAGTACAAGTGAGAGTTGTCAAATACTGGGGTCAGAGTCTAGTTAGCTGGTGCAGTAGAAACCAACACTATGTTGTCTTATCTACAACTAAAATAGAGTATGTTACTTTAAGGGAATGTGTAGCTCAACTCTTATGAATGATACACACCCTTAGGGATTTCAATTTAGACTATACCCAAACCAAAGTATATATTGATAATATCAGTTCTATAAACCTTATCAAAAATCCAATTCACCACTCTAGGACTAAACATATAGAGGTGAAACATCATTTTGTTAAGGACCACGTAGCGAGGGGTGAAATTGTTCTTCAACATATTGACTCCAAATCTATCCTAGTAGACATTTTTACTAAACCCTTAACTGAGTCTGAGTTCAGTTCATTAAGAAGACAGCTTGGAATGTACTTAGTAGAGTAGGTTTTCTATTGTTTATGTTTTTGGTTATTCATCTTGTTAGATTTTTAAGTTTGTTTTTAAAAGGGTTTCAAATACGTTACTTTAAGTTTTCAAAACTTTATCTTTAAAACTCGATGTATCTTTCGAAACATAGTTTTTCTTTAAAACTATCCCTTCAAAACTAGGTCCTTCTTCGACACGGACTTAGCTTAGGCTTAACCCTAGTATGCATGCTCCTATAGCTTTAGCAGCCAGCATCTCACAAGCACATTAGAACTAACTTGATTGACAATCTAGACTAGGTTATGATGCTTAGGATTGTTGCCCTAGACTTAAGATGTTTTAATTCAGTGCATTGAAATAAGTTGGGAGTACTATAAATACAATTTAAATTAATTAAGTCAAGTATTCTGGCTAACTTAACTGATTTATGAAATACACTTGACTTGACTGACTCAAGTGAAAACTGCTGTTTATTGCAGTTAGCAAGTAACTAACAGGTCAGACAGGTGCCTAAAAGATTTTTTTTTCCAAAATATTTTTTTCTCCATGCTTGGATTCAAAATGAAGGTGCTTAGGTTTGACTTGAACTTAAATATTATTTTTGCTATTTTACTTAAACTTAATCGCTCTGATATACATAATTTGTTTTAATACTTAGTCATTGAGTATGCTCTGATACATGTCTTACCCTTATATTTTATGATTTTGATATATGGCAAAGGAGGAGAGAATAAAAAGAGTTCTGAAGTGGTTGAAAATTTTTAAAAATTTTAAAACTGTTTTTTTTTCAAAGTGTTAAAAACGTTTCCTCAGGGTTCCTTCGTTCAAAAACTAAGTGCTTTATTCAAAATACTTAGAACCTATTTTTTTAAAAAAATTAGCATTTTGAAAACTTATGTCTACACTTAGTTTTAAAATATGTTTTAAAAGCACTTAATTTTAAGTATTTCAAAAAACTTAAAGTTTTTTTTTAGTTTTTCAAAAACATATACTTAGTCTCTGAACTATTTATATTTGAAAAAGACTAAGTCTAGTTTTTTTTTGAAAATATTTTATCAAGGGGGAGATAATTGATTAAGGGTGAGAGCTTAGGATAAAATCCTTTTCCCTTGTTTAAACTTGTTTTTTGCTTAACTCTTGAACTGAGTTGCCATAATCAAAAAAGGGAAGATTGTTGGTGCCGAAAATATCAGATTGAACCTTGTTTGATAAGTCGTAAGGGGTTCAAGTTAAGCTGATTTGTTTGTATTGATGAACTTGTGAAGCTTGCAGGAAAGTCCTGGGTAAGCTAGGCAAGAAGTCTTGACCTGCAGGGTTGAGCAAGAAGTCCTGGTCGGGGATCAGACAACGAAGACTTGATGAGTGAAGACGAGCACAAAGTCTTGGTCTAGGGGACCGAGCAGAAGACTTTGCCAAGCGGGGATTGCGGACAGGAGTCGAGACGTGTCGAGGTCGAATGACGTCGAGTTTTGGGTCCTCGGAGGCCGAGCAAAAGTCCAACAGGAGGTTCTGGGTGGTAGCAGGTACACTCTTCTAAGAGTAGTAGGTGAGGACGCGTTCCCTAAGGAGGGAACAATAGGCGTCGGTCCGACCTAGGGTTTTAGTTGAAACCTAAGAGTCAGGACCAATACAACACTGGCTGTAATCCATGCATACTTTAATTATATTTATATTATTGTGGAACTAACCCTTGTTGCGGCTGAGAAAGTTGAACCAGTTGGACTAGGGCGCCTGAATGAGACTTAGGCGCCTGGGAACTGGCAGCAAGTGGCTGAGCTGGCATAACGGTCAAGCTTACATGGCGAGTGTTGAGTGGAAGAGCCACGTCGGCACTCAGGCACCTGAAAGAGACTAGGGTACCTGAGCCAGGATAAAGTTTGACTGCGCAGCGGATAGAATTGTCGCCCGAGACGCTGCGACTAGGGCGCCTAAATGACTAATATATAAATGGGTTGTGAGCAGCACTTCGAAAAGAAAATCAACATTCTGCGTTCATTCTGTTCTCCTATATGTTGCACGATAAAAGCTCTGACAATGTCGAAATGCTGTCTAACTCTCCAAACGAAGATTTTCAAGTCATTCAAAGGAGTCGGTATACTTTTTTATCACACTTAAGTTTTGTAAACTGTACATTCTTCTGATCATTAGTGAATTGCCCAAAGTAAACGATCAAAGATCGTGGGCTTTGCAGTAGGAGCCGGTCAAGACTCCGAAGCAAGTAAAACCAACTTGTGTTAGCGTGCCGTGATTTGATTTTCCGCTGTCTCTTCTCCCATGCTTATTCTTATACTTCCGCTGTGTACTCGATTATTCAAAATCCGAAGAATTTTCTTAAAGCGATATGCACCCCCCTTTATCACTCAATTTCGATCCTATAGAAACAAACACAATCAAAGGCAAATGAGAAGGTAATCTCAATATTAATTAGTATTTTGCCTAATGATGTGATAAAAGGTGTAGGTGAATATAAGAATGCTCATGAGCTATGGAGCAAGATGTTAGCTTTTCATGAAAACCCTACACAAGCACAAGAAGAAGAAGAGCCCAATGAGATGGGCTTAATGGTCCAAGAGGAGGAGAATGACCATTCAGGTGAAGAGATGAACTCAACATCCGAGGAGAAGAAAGAAGATGAGCAATCCACATCTTCAAGTGAGGAAGAAATAGAAAAAGTCTATACTTCAAGGATTGAGGGGGAGGAGAGACCATCCCCAATACCGAAGTAAGAATAAGCCTCCACCTCTACCAAAACAAAATTAAAGGACCACATAATTTGATTTAGATGCAACGAGAAGGGACACTACAAGGACAAGTGTCCAATGAGTAAGAAAAAGGAGGTAAACCCTAAACCCATTTCAATTTCTTTAAATTCTAATGTGGGTTGTAGGGGGAAGAAGCACATTTGATGCTTCACGTGTGGTGAGCAAGGACACTACCACACCAAGTTCCCAAAGGAAGGAGAGATGAAGAGATTGGCACACTTGAAGAAGTGGGAGAAGAAGATGAGGAGGAGCTCACATCAAGGGGGAGCTACAATGGTAAGGGAGGTAATCCCTAATTTGAAATATAATTCAGATTTAAAATTCCCCATGCACGCTAAGAATAATTTTTCTTATTTATTCATGCAAAATTTTAGTTTTAAATATCATGATAGGAGTAGGGTTAATATTGTATATCATAACCCTAGGAAAATCATGCATTATGATAAGCCTAGACATGTTAAACCTAAGGATCAAGACATTAATCTCAAGAAAGGGAAACACATGCCTAGAATGGGTAGGTCTAGGTATGTCCATGGTGGATATGTTGATTCTAGGTTTAGGAACCTAGAAAGAGAAAATAAAGCTTTAAGGGCAAAGCTTGAGAAATTAAAGAAAACCCTAGATAGATTCACTATTGGATCTAAAGGATTAGGAATGATGTTGGGGAGCCAAAAACCCAACAATGATAGATTGGGGTTGGGATACCGATCTAAGTCCTCAAATTCCAATGAAAAGATATATGTTAGGGTAGCATATAACTATGACAAGGCGGAGAAGTCCAAGAATAGCAAGGGAGTGCCATTTAAGGGTAAAAAGACCTCAACTAAGGATAAGTATCCAAGGTTAAAGGGAAGAAGTGCTTAACTAAGGATAAAATGTCCAAAGTTAAGAAGGTTAGGTTTGTAGGTGAAGAACCACCGGAGGTACATCGGTGTGACCTTGTAATTATAGATGATTCACCTAGGGAGATGGCTAAATCTAAGAGCTTAAGGGAAAGTTGTAAGAGTCAATTTGAGACTCATGGTCAATGGATCTCAGGTGGTTTCTACTTGGGAGTCTAGATAGACTATGGAGTGTGCTAAAAGATTTGGAGATGAACTTGAGTTTCAATCCTTAAGTTTTAACACATTGGGTTTATGTTTCATGCATGAAAATATGACATTGGAGTCATATTGCATGAAAATTGATTTTGATGTGTAGATGTTGTTGATACAGTCTGACCCTGATTGTTATTTTGGTGTTGACACTGATTTTAGTTTAGGTTGATGATTATGATTATGATTAAGTCCTGATCGGGGATTAGGCATGATATGGAAAATCCTAACCTGGAGGGTTAGGTGTGGAAAATCATAGCTTGGAGGGCTAGGTGTGTGAAAAGTCCTAACTTGGAAGGTTAGGTGAAAAGTCCTAGCTTGGAGGGCTAGGTGAAAAGTCCTAACTTGGAGGGTTAGGTGAAAAGTCCCAACTTGGAGGGTTAGGTGAAAAGTCCTAGCATGGAGGGCTAGGTTGGAAAAATCCTAACTTGGAGGGTTGGGTGAAAAGTCCTAGCTTGGAGGGCTAGGTGAAATGTCCTAACTTGGAGGGTTAGGTGAAAAGTCCCAACTTGGAGGGTTAGGTGAAAAATCCTAGCTTGGAGGGCTAGGTTGGAAAAATCCTAACTTGGAGGGTTGGGTGAAAAGTCCTAGTTTGGAGGGCTAGGTGAAAAGTCCTAACTTGGAGGGTTAGGTGAAAAGTCCCAACTTGGAGGGTTAGGTGGAAATGTCCTAACTTGGAGGGCTAGGTTGCATGAAATCCTAGCTTAGAGGGCTAGGTTGGAGTCCCTGGATCGGTCTGGTGACCGATCAAGGAAGTTGGCACGCTGCTCCTTCGTGGATCGGTCCGGTGACCGATCCAGCGATGACTGATCGGTCTGGTGACCGATCAGGGAGCACACAGTGAGGCTGGGAACCTACTGCCCGGCTCCTGATTGGTCCGGTGACCGATCAGGGAGCAGGCAGTTGCCTCATTGCTTGGCTCCTGATCGGTCGGGTAACTGATCAGGGAGCAGGTAGCTTCCTCACTGTTTTGCTCCTGATCGGTCTGGTGACCGATCAGGGAGCACTCAGTGAGTTGAGTTCCCCCGCTGATCAGCTCCTGAACGGTCCGGTGACCGATCCAAGACCTAGGATCTGATGTCCACGATTAAAGTTTTCTCACTGGGGTGACCGATCAGGATGGAGCCTGATCGGTCAAGGAGCTACCTGATCGGTCTGGTGACCGATCAGGTCACAGCTTGATCGGTCTGGTGACCGATCAGGCCTGTGTCACTACGAAAGCTGGGAATCCCAGCAAAGCGGTGGATCGGTCTGGTGACCGACCCACGAGCCCTGGATCGGTCCGGTGACCGATCACTTTAATTCAAAATGCACTGTCAGACGCTTTGATCGTGTCTGAACGTATCTGATTCTCTGCGCTTAATATCTGATCCTTGATTCTCTGTGTCATATGTTGTGCTAATGGTCTGATTAAGCTGCAGGTGACAGAGATGGATTCAAACACTCAAGGAGAGTCAATGGAGGCCTTTCCTTGGAGCAGGTTTGTCCGTTTTCCATCTCAGGTTGTAATGGACGCTGGTGCTGGCTGGAGCTGCTGACTAGGGCTGGTCTGAGGGAAGCTCAGGGAGTCCAGAAGAGCTCAGTGGTGGCTGGTTGTTGCAGGAGAGCAGCTGGAGGCTGCAGTGAGGTGGTGACCTGGCGCTTGTGGAGAAGACATAAGCAGCGTGGTGGAGAAGTGCAAGAGAGAGTTTGGCTGGTTGAGCTTGCTGTGACTTCTTGCTGTGTGCTTGTGTTCTCTGTTGTTCCATCGTTCTTGAGCAAGCAACTAAAATCTTTGAAGCAATCATCTTTTACTTGAGCGCTTGGAGGAAGAAACAAGAGGCTTGGTGAGTCCATCAGCGAGAAGACACGAAGAAGGGAGTTCTTGCGTGAGATCGTCGCTGGGTGGAGCTCGGGAGAAGTTCTGCTTGTGTTCTTGCCTGTCCTAAGTGCTAAGTAAGATCTTTCTTGTGTTTCATTGTGCTTAAAACTCTATCTTTGTTGAAACGCTGTGGAGAGGTTACTCCACCGAGAAGGAGGTTGCTTACTATCTGGATTTTCCTGGGCTTGATCTGCCAACGATCAAGGGATCGCCCACCTTACGGGCACGCCAAGGAGTAGGGGCAAGTTATCCCCGAACCTTGTAAATCCTCTTGTTAGCGTTCTTGTTCTTGTGATTAACTTAGGGTTTACTTTACTGCATACTCTGTTTTATTGCTTCCGTTGTGCTACTAAACTTTTGAGTCGTAGAAATTTCAAAAGCGCTAAAACTTCAAGTGTCTGGCTATATTCACCCCCCCTCTCTAGCCATCCAAGTTCCAACAAGTGGTATAAGAGCTTGAGGCTCTATACAAGCGGATTAACAACCGAGAGCTATCAAAAATGGCCTTGAGAGAAGGTTTTAGCATCACCCGTCCACCCTTCTTCGATGGCGCAGATTTTCAATATTGGAGATCGAAGATGGAGTATTACTTAAAGATGAACATCAACACTTGGTTCGCGGTGAAGGAGGGCTTTACCCCTCCAAAGGATGATGAAGGCAAAGAACTAGAGTCTTGGCGTTGGACGGCTGAACAAACTCAGAAAAGTGAAGCCGACGCGAAGGCGGTGGTGACCCTACAATGCGGCATGAACAAAGACCAACTCATCAAGGTTGGTCCATTCATAAGCACAAAAGATTTGTGGAACAAGCTCATAGCACTCCACGAAGGCACCCGAGATTCAAGAATCGCCAAGAGGGATTTATTCCTCAACTAACTCCAAAATCTCTCCATGAAGGAGAATGAAACTGTTGTAAGTGAGCTACATAGCCGGTTCAAGGAGGTCCTCAATGGTCTTCATTCTATTAATGAAAAGGTCGAGAATCACGATCTTATGAGGTATGTGTTGAAAGCATTTCCAAGGAATGCTTTGTGGTCATCCATGGTGGATGCCTACAATGTTTCCAAGGATTTATCAATTGTCAAATTAGATGATTTGTTTTGTGAAATGGAATTGCATGAAATGGCTAACAAAGGCCCCAAGGAGAAGGGGATTACCTTAGTTGCAGGGGAGCGATCCAACAAGAAGAAGAAGGAAAAGAAGAAGGAGAAGGAAGTCTCTTCATCTTCATCCTCTTCTGAATCCGAGTCCGATTCCGAGGAAGATGGCAGCGGATCTTCTTCCTCCGAGATGGCAAATTTTGTTCGAAGGATGATAAGGAAGGGTCGACGCTTCAAGGGTAAAGGTAACCCTAGTGAAGCTAAAGTTGATAAGTCTAATGTCTCTTGTTATGAGTGTGGCAGGAAAGGGCATTTCAAGAGTGAATGCCCAAAGCTAAAGAAGAAGAAGGAGAAATCCAAGAAGAAAGAGGAGAAATCCAAGAAGAAAGAGGAGAAATCAAAGAAGAAGAAGAAGGCCTTGAAGGCCACTTGCGATGAATCCTCCTCAAGCTCATCCGATGAAGAAAAGGAGGAGAAGAGTACACGACATGTGGCACTCATGGCTCTTGAAGGAGAAGAAAGCAGTGATGAATCCTCCGACTCCTCAAACGCGGCTTCATCATCTTCGGATGATGAAGAGGTAACCTCTCCCGAACTTGAAAAATGTTATAGAGCAATTGCATGTTTAACCAATATGTTGAAAAAGTCAAAAAATAAGGTTAAATCATTACAATTAGAAATTGAACAATTGAAGTCATCTAGGGATGAGAACATAGATGACTTGCTTGTTGAAATGTTAGAGGATGAGATTAAGTCTTTGAAAATTGAGGTTGAACCATTGAAATCCTCTAGGGATGAGGATGTAGATGATTTACATGTTGAATTGTTAGTGGATGAAAATAAATCATTGAAGAGTGAAGTTGAGAGACTCAAGAATATTCTTGAGAAGTTCTCAACAAGCTCAAAGACCCCAGACATGATTTTGAATGCCCAAAGGGCAGTCTACAACAGGGCCGGTATTGGTTACCGACCCAAAGAACCATCATTTGTGTCTTTGATGTCTAGGACTGATATGAGACAATCTAAGACACCTAGGGCTCAAAAGAAAGTTGTCAAGGCATGGGTGCCTAAGTCTTGTTTAGTAGATGCTTTAGGTCCCAAGGTGTGGGTACCTAAATCTTTCATTTTTCGAATTGTGTAGGTTATGATTGAGGGGGAGCATCTATCAACTTGGTTCATTGATAGTGGGTGCTCCAAACACATGACCGGGGATAGATCATTGTTTACCACACTTCAAAGAAAAAGTAGAGGTAATGTTTCATTTGGTAACAATGGTAGTCTTAAGGTAATAGGAATAGGAGACATTCAAATATCCGAATGTCTTAGAATTTCAAATGTCCTTCTAGTTAAGGGGGTGACATTTAATCTCCTAAGTGTCAGTCAATTGTGTGATGCAGGTTACACAATTGATTTTCAATCAAGTCAATGTCTAGTTAGACAACATGACACTTTTGACACGGTACTAGTAGGAACAAGAATAGATAATATTTATCAAGTTTCTTTTAAAAGTGCTATTAATGCTTTTGCTAAGTGTCTCATGTCAAAAGAAGAGGAGTCCACCCTTTGGCACTGGAGACTAGCACATGTCAACATGAAGAACATCCAGAAGTTGGCCAACAAGGGATTAGTTCGTGGCTTACCAAGCATCAAGTATGAGAAAGAAAAGATTTGCGATGCATGTCAAATGGGTAAGCAAACAAAATCTGCACATAAAGTTAAAAGCACTGTAAGTACTTCTACCGCGTTGGATTTACTTCATATGAACTTATTTGATTGTAGCACTATCATATCATTGAATGGAAGTAGATATTGCTTTGTTATCATTGATGATTTTACTAGATATACATGGACTTATTTTCTTAAGTATAAGGACCAAACCTTAGATGTTTTCATTTCTTTTTGTAGAAGAGTTGAAAATGAAAAATCATCAACAATTAAGACAATTAAAAGTGATCATGGAGGTGAATTCCAAAATCAAATATTTTTAAAATTTTGTCAAGATAGAGGGTATAGACATGAGTTCTCCACTCCTAGAACACCACAACAAAATTGTGTTGTTATCAGAGCCCAGGTTGCCGGATACCTTAGGGACGTGTGGATTTGGGTTTACGTTGCATATTTGATTTACGGATTTGTCGGAGTTAAATCTGATACTTACTCGGTAGGTGTCGGAGCTCGGGTTAGATGAGTCTATCCGAGTACATTTCGGATTTTCGGAGTCGGTTCACGGCGTGATTTGGACCATGGGACCTGGTGGCGACGGGATATCTCCGGGCGACAAATTGTGTAAGCTGATAAGGTTAGTTGACTTATACCTTAAGTAACCAATTGTTAATATTGTAACAGGTATGACTGGGCGTGGACGTGCCCCCGCACCGAGACGTGGTCGAGGACGACCACGTAAGTCTACTATTGGGTCTCCGGTGACCAGGTCACCTGAGAGACCGACGGAGACGGGGCCTGTCAGTCAGGGACAGACTCCTCCGGTTGTTCCGAGGCCCCCATCTCCACTGCTGTCAGCGGTTCCGACCGTACCACCCGCAACTACCACACCGTTGATTCCCACAGTATCAGCACCGGTGCCTGCTACTACATACTCAGCTGGACCATCATCGATACATGTTGCTACACCTGTAGCGGTGCCTGCTACTACATACTCAGCGGGACCATCTTCGATACCTGTTACTACACCTGTAGCGGTGCCTGCTACTACATACTCAGCTGGACCATCATCGATACCTGTTGCTACACCTGTAGCGGTGCCCGCAGTACCTACCCGGTCGTACCATCGTCGGCACCACCCGCAGCGTACCCCTCAGCACCTACACCTCCGGCGGTGCCTCCAGTTATCTACCCTTCAGTACCTTTTATGGGAGTTTCTGTGGCACCCCCAGTTATTCTAGCTCCAGCAGCTTATCCGGCCCCACCAGTGGCCCCTGTTCCGGGATTTTGCACGGTTCCGTCTACAGTTCCTGGGTAGCACCTTCTGCAGCTCCACTGGTAGCTCCTACTACTCCAGCAGATTGGGCCAGAGCTAGAGCCCGGATACCCACACTTGCAGAGTCGGTGAAAGGCCGATTTACATTATCCCATGGAGGATCTGATCCTAGGGCTGCCCGTTCATGGTTGGAGACTTTGGAGGGTACCTTTTATTACATGGCTTGCTCCGAGTGGGTGAAGGCGGGGCTGGCTGCATATCATTTACGGGATGAGGCGGTTACCTGGTGGGCCTCGCAGCGCACGATTATTGGGGAGCAGTGCCTTACCTGGGCCATTTTCAGAGAGGCGTTCGAGAGTCAGTACGTTTCGATAGCTTATCAGATGTCACAGCGACAGGAGTTCCTGACTCTGCAGCAGGGGAGTCGCACTGTTATGGTGTACAGCGCAGAATTCAATCGGTTGGCTGAATTTTGCCCCGAGCTGGTTACCGAGGACAGATCACGGATGCTCCACTTCACTAGGGGACTAGCTGGGTATATTCGACTCCGACTTGCCGGATTTGGTACCACATCCTACCGTGAGGCTTTGGAGAAAGCCCTTCTGATTGAGATGGCACAGCAGGAGGTGAATGGAGAGAAGAAGAAGGGAAAGGAGTCAGCTCAGTGTTCATCCCAGACTCAGCCACAACAGACCTCGGGACAGAAGCGTGGCGGTCAGGGACAGTCAGCTCAGAGCACTTCTGGGGCATCTGGCAGGCCTCAGAAGTCTGGTCGTTACTCTGGAGGTTCATCATGGTCTTCTCAGCAGCACCAGAAGAAGAAGACAGCCGGACAGTACCAGTGTACCCAGTGTGGATCCAGAGGGCATTCGAGGTCTGAGTGTCTTGTGGGACATGCAGTGTGTTTCTACTGCAACTCCCAGGGCATATGTGTCGAGACTGTGCACTAAAGGCACAGCACGAGGGGACTGG
This sequence comes from Boesenbergia rotunda, assembly GCA_024364735.1. NCBI lineage: Eukaryota > Viridiplantae > Streptophyta > Magnoliopsida > Zingiberales > Zingiberaceae > Boesenbergia > Boesenbergia rotunda. Next base: position 5,151 of record JAGFNQ010002596.1, on the reverse strand, counting down.
AGGCACGAGCCAGAGTGGCCATACTGCACAGAGTGGCCATACCACATCGACAGGACCTCAGCGAGGTGGACGGAGGACTCAGCATTCTTTCCGTCCGCCCCAGGCAGCCACTCCAGCTGTGGTTTATTGTATGCCAGGATATGAGTACGTTAGTACCCCAGCGACATCTCAGAGTTCTGTTTTAGCACCCCCGCAGCAGTATATGCCACAGCCTCAGCCCTATCCGATTTACCAGACTGCTCAGTACTAGCCTCAGTCTGTGGTTGGAGCACCTGCACCCCCGCCTCTGCCACCACCACCGCCACAGCAGTATCCTCCTCTACCTCCACCGCCAGAGTCTGGACGAGTTTTTGCGGTTACACGAGAGGAGGCGCAGAGGGCTGACGGATCAGTATTTCGCAGTATTATCTCTTTATATTCAGTACCTGTAGATTTATTAGTGGATACTGGTAGCTCGTTCTCTTTCATTTCACGGATATTCTTGGCTAGGATTGGTAGGCTACCTACCGCTAGGGTTCGTCATCTGTCGGTATCTCTACCATCAGGTGATTCATTAGCGGTCACTCAGGAGGTCAAAACTTGCCCATTGGACCTCGGTAGCATGATTCTCACCGTGGACCTGCTGGTGCTGGAGATGGTTGATTTTGATGTCATCCTCGGCATGGACTGGCTTACCGCATACCATGCCACCGTGGATTGCCGGACGAGGGTGGTCACTTTTCAGCCTCCTGACCAACCCTCGTGGGATTTCACCGGCATCCGAGACGACGGCATATCTGTTATTTCTGCGCTCCAGGCACAGAGATTGTTATCACTGGACTGTCAGGGTTATCTGCTGTCGATGATTAGCGTGGATAACAGTAGTAGTTCCTCTCTTCCGGATATTCCAGTTGTTCGAGAGTTCCCAGATGTCTTTCCAGAGGAGCTACCGGGTCTTCCTCCCAGGAGACAGATAGAGTTCACGATTGAGCTGATTCCGGGGACTGCGCCGGCATCTAAGGCTCCTTATCGCATGGCACCGACAGAGTTGGACGAGCTGAAGGTCCAACTCCAGGAGTTATTAGATCGAGGGTTCATCAGACCGAGCGTATCTCCTTGGGGTTCACCGGTTCTGTTTGTCAAGAAGAAGGACGGTTCTTTGAGGTTATGCATCGACTACAGACAGTTGAATGCAATAACCATCAAGAACAAGTGCCCGCTGCCACGGATAGAGGATTTGTTTGATCAGCTCAGAGACACCACAGTGTATTCTAAGATTGATCTGCAGTCCGGATATCATCAGCTGAGGGTTAGAGACTCAGATGTTCAGAAGACAGCTTTACGCACTAGATATGGGCACTATGAGTTCTTGGTAATGCCATTTGGGCTTACCAATGCTCCAGTGGTATTCATGGATTTGATGAACCGCATATTCCTTGAGTATCTAGATCAGTTTGTGATCGTCTTCATTGATGACATCTTGATCTATTCGCGTTCTGAGGAGGAGCATGCGCAGCATCTTCACATAGTTTTGGAGACCCTCCGATGGGAGCACTTATTTGCGAAGTTCAGCAAATGCACATTCTGGCTATCCTCAGTTGGTTTTCTGGGGCATGTGGGTTTCCAGCCATGGTATTTCAGTAGACCCCTAGAAGATCGAGGTTGTCACCAGTTGGGAGCAGCCGAAGTCAGTTCAGGAGGTTCGTAATTTCTTGGGATTAGCCGGCTACTACCGACGATTTGTTGAGGGCTTTTCGAGCATAGCTATGCCGCTGACACGCCTTACCAGGAAAGGCGTGAAGTTCACATGGTCAGAGGCTTGTGAGGCTAGTTTCCAGGAGCTGAAGCAGAGATTAGTGTCGGCACCCGTCCTCGTTCTTCCATCAGGAGAGGACGGATTTGTGCTTTATACAGATGCATCTTATCAGGGATTGGGCGTCATTCTGATGCAGCACGGGCGGGTAGTGTCTTATGCTTCTCGACAGCTGAAGGAGCATGAGAAGAACTACCCAGTTCACGATTTAGAGCTGGCAGCGATTATTTTTGCTCTGAAGATTTGGAGGCACCATTTGTATGGGATCACTTTTGAGATATTCACTGATCATAAGAGCCTCAAGTATCTTTTCTCGCAGAAGGAGCTCAACCTCCGACAGAGGAGGTGGATGGAGTTCCTGAAGGACTACGATTGTACCATTAGCTACCACCCTGGGAAAGCTAATGTCGTTGCTGACGCCTTGAGTAGGAAGTCCAGAGGGGTACTAGCCTACCACCGAGTTCTGGTTACCGAGATCGTCCAGAGTTTCTCAGAGTTGGGTCTAGAGGAGCAGGGTCAGACTGAGAGGGGTATTCTGGCAACCATTGTTGCTCAGTCTTCCATCCGGACGAGGATCAGAGAGGCTCAGGTGAGCGATCAGCATCTGCAGTTCCTCGGCAGTCGAGCAGCCACAGAGCAGCAGTCTGATTTTACACGAGACGATGCGGATGTCTTGTATTTTCGCAGGAGACTTTGCGTACCCGAGACACACCCTGTTATGGAGGAGTTATTACAGGAGGCACATCGCTCTCGATTTGCTATCCATCCGGGTGCCACCCGCATGTATCGAGATCTGAGACGTTCCTACTGGTGGAACGGAATGAAGCGGGATATCGCCGACTTCGTAGCCCGATGCCTGGTATGCCAGCAGGTTAAGGCAGAGCACCAGAGACCTGCTGGGCTACTGCAGAGTATTCCCATTCCTGAGTGGAAGTGGGAACACGTTACTATGGATTTCGTGGTGGGATTGCCTAGGACCAGACGAGGCCTTGACGCGATTTGGGTGATCGTTGATCGATTGACCAAATCCGCGCACTTTCTAGTTACTCGGAGGACCGATTCATTGGATAGATTAGCAGAGTTGTATTGCAGAGAGATCATCAGATTGCACGGCATACCGTTGAGTATCATCTCCGACCGAGATCCGTGTTTCACCTCACGTTTCTGGCAGAGTCTGCAGAAGGTCATGGGTACCGAGCTCAGATTTAGTACCGCCTTCCATCCGCAGACCGATGGTCAGTCAGAGCGTACCATCCAGACCTTGGAGGACTTACTGCGAGCCTGTGTTATGGATTCCGGGGGCAGTTGGGAGGATCATCTGTATCTTGTCGAGTTCGCCTACAACAACAACTATCATGTGGCTATCCAGATGGCACTGTATGAGGCGTTGTATGGTAGGCCTTTGTTAGTGATATGAGAGAAGTGTCCTAAGGCAATCGCCTTATGATTGTAAACATTTATTTTAATAAATGAAAATTCACTATTTGAGTATACATATTTGTGTATTTGATTGGGATCTTAAACTCATCTACTGAATGTCTGCAATACAATTCACAGCATAAGAGAATTTGTGATGGGATCACAACTAGTGATTATCTCTACATGTGCAATTGTGAAGTATTGAAAATATCCCTAGTCGATGAATTGATAAAAACGGACACTATCAATTCTGTTGAGACTAGCATGGGTTATTCTCTAATCAGCTGATTCTCACTGGCTGGTGACATTGGGATGTCCGGAGATAAACATGGATGCTAGTTAAGGGAACTAGTTCATTGGAGTGACTGACTGTAAAACTTCACATGGTAGTCTATACATAGACAGGTCAGTGAAGTTCTTACCGCAGCTTAAGTGCGATGTTCCTTTGACTTGCGGTGTTCAAGTCATCTTGGTCATGGAGACTTATACTTTAACATCTTAAGCAAGCATCTCCAAGGAGGTGCGGACCCAGGATAGTTGGGTATAAGCCGAAGTGCCCGAAGATGTTTGAGCAGCCTACAAAGGATTCACCACTCCTTGCGAGGAGATGTATACCCAGGCCTATCGTCGGATTGTTACTCAAAGCCTCTGGCCAGAGCATATCATGTTTAGAGTATGTGTCTCTTAAATACATGAGAGTAATTAGAAATCCAAAGGACGAGAAAGACACTACTTGGGCTAGGTGTGACGTAGTCAACCTAGTGGGGACTGACACACACAGACCATGTCCTGAACCAAGTGGGTATAAGATGGTGAAGGGAATGGGGCACGATTCATTAGAGCTGCTGAAGGGTTTCAGAATTACTTCTGAGGTCAACCGTTGATCTTTCGATTAATTGGGGGTCATGATGTACTACTAGGTGTCACTCATGATCGTTCTATAATTAGTTGATTATAGACGGCTAACATAAATCGAAAGCCTATTTAGTCACACGCACTACGAGTAATCCGAGGGATTTAAAACGAGTTGAAAATTGGATTTTCCGATCAAGAGAAATAAGTCGAATCTGAGTTAATCAGAGGCGCAACGGAAGCTTAAAATGGCTAAGTCTTTTGAAGGCTTATCGGGCGAATTAAATGAGTTTAATTCGCGATGGGATCGGCTCGGTTTGGCCGGCCAAAGAGGGTGCCAACCCTCTTTGGTTTAGCCGGCCACAACAAAGGGGAGAAACTAATTAATTTGGTTTAATTAATAAATTAAATCTAGCGCGATTTGTTTTATAAATTATGGATAAATAAATTTGTTTTCATGAAAATTAAAATAAACTTTAAATGGTTTATTTTTATTTTATAAAATCAATTATGAATTGATTTTTCCATGATAAGAAAATTTTATATAATAAATTTATTCTTTTTATGGAAATTAAAATGAACCATGGATTGGTTTATTTTATAAAATCAATTATGAATTGATTTTTCCATGATAAAAAAAATTTTATATAATAAATTTATTCTTTTTATGGAGATTAAAATAAACTTTAAATGGTTTATTTTTATTCTATAAAATCAATTATGAATTGATTTTTCTATGATGAGAAAATTTATTCCATAATTAAAAGGAGAGATGTATTTGTTTTATTATAAAATTAGTTATAATAAAACTTGGCATAACGGAATAATTAATAAGAAAATTTATAAGATAAATTTCTTATGAAAATTTATTCCGTTAATTCCGTTAAAGGGGAGACATGGCAAGGGAGAGGCTACTATATAAAGGAACCAAGGCTAGGCTTGAATTCCTTAATTGAGTTATCAAGAGATTAGTAGCTCCCTCTCTCTCTCTAACTCTCTCTCTCTAGGGTCGGCCCCCCTCTCTCTCTCTAGGGATGACTCTCTCTCCTCCCCTAGGGCCGGCGCACATCCCAAGGGTGGCCGAGAGC
>JAGFNQ010002595.1:235630-423100 GCA_024364735.1 Boesenbergia rotunda | reverse complement strand
AAAAAAAAAAAAGAATAAAAAAAATAAAACCAAGTGTTTACAAAGAAATCAAACATACATAATTTTGAGCATAACAGCTAGTTTATAGCTTCTTTGCAGCTTCGCCTGTTGTGGCCTTTCTTATGGCAACGACTACACTTTGACGCACGTGTTTCAACTTGTGATGGTATTCTCTTAGTCCTCCTACGACCTGGCTGACTGCGAACATCTGGAGCATTGATTACATTTCCTTCATCAAGATTTGACTCATTATTGTCAACAGTTGGGATTGGATTAATAATTCCTTTGTATGCTTGGCGATACATTCCAATCTTGAAATACTGATCACAGAATTCATACAACGACAACGACTTTGACTCAATAGCAGCACAAGCATGCTTGCATGGAAGCTTAATGATCTGCCAAGCTCTGCACGAACAACTCTTATCAATTAAATCAACAGCAAAGGATTTTTCCCCATCAACTACCTCAAACCTCCAATTACATGACCGATGCACTCTCAACTTTCGGGATTCAAGATAAACACTAGCAATAACCTTCTCCTTTTTGGGACTTAATTCCTTAACCATCGCCATTGTTGATTCACGTCGCCGATGCATTATGTCCATGATTTGTATGCGTATGTGATCCACCATAGCCACAATAGGGAGATAACGAGCTGGTTTAACCCAATTATTCCAACACTCGGCCATGTTATTATTCATAACACCCCATCTATCACCAAGAAATAAAGCATTTGCCCAACTTTGTGGCTGGGAATGTACAATAAATCCTATGGCAAGTGGCATGGAGTCTATGATATTTTTTATATGTTGTTCATGCTCCTGCAAAGATGGAGCATATGCAGCTTTCTTGAATACCGAAGACCAGTGTTTTTTGTTATGTTTTGGATAACTTCGCATTACCTATATTGACAAAAAAAACCTTTTTTATTCAAAACATGTATTAAAATTAAATTCAAATTCAAATTCAAAACAAAAGTAGGGTTTTAATTACCTGCTTCACAAAATTATCCACTAAATGCCTCAAACAATACGCATGGTGACTACCCACAAATAGTTGCTCAACTGCCTTCATAATCCCAGGGTGTCTATCGGAGAAAAATGTGAACTTATTGAATGGAATACTTTGATATGAAAGTAGCACACTTCTCAAAAGATAACAAAACCATTCCCAATTATCATCATTCTCTGCATCCACTACCGAATAAGCAATTGTGAAAAGATCATCATTGGCATCCTTCGACACAGCAACTAGGATACTACCTTTATACTTATTCTTTATATGAGTCCCATCCAAAAAAATCAACGGCCTACAACCAGTAACAAAACCAACTGCACATGCATGAAAACAAATGAATAGCCGTTTAAATTTATTAGTTACAGGATCAACCTCACACTCAGTAATACTGCCAGGATTTGTTTCTCGAATAGCATGACAATACCATCTTAACCTATCGTAGCATCTCGTCTCTGTACCATGAATATCATGCATCGCTAATTCCTTGCCTTTCCATACTTTGCGATAGTCTAACTCTACCCCATAATCTCTTTGCAAGTCTTTTTGAATTGTACAAGGGCGATAAGAGGGCTCTTCTCTCAATTTTTCTTTCACCACATTAGCAATCCAAGTTGCATCAGCTTTAGGATGTCCTCTAGTACGTAGATTATTCTCGCCACATGTATGCTGCAGGTTACATTTTCGGATCCCAAATATACCATCTGCTTTATATTTTGAAGCATAAATTCTCCATCCACAACTCCTTTCACTACAAATAGCAATAACCTTCTCGCTGTCATTTTTTCTATATAAAAATGATCGTCTTGTAGCAACAGCATAGTTTTTAACACATCTTCTAAAATCAGCAGCATCCGTGAATGTTTGCCCTTCACCATGAATGCAATTAATCCAAGCATCTATAGTATTCGGCAACAAGGTGTGTTCAATCTCCTCATCACTCCTAGATTGTGTCTGTTCCTCCTCAACCCTTACCAGTTTGATACAAAATTATTAAGATGAACCATACACAAATAAGTATAAAATAAGGACATACCATACATACATAATGAAAGCTATTGAATTTAAATAAGATTAGTAGTGTCAAATAAACCATATCATATGCACTTATGCTAGAAGTAACATAACATATTATAAAAACAAAAATATGAAATGCTTACCTCTCCAAATTTAGGTTGCCAATGTATGCATTTCTAGTCTCTACCCTCAAATCGATCATACTGAGCTTCAAACACATATGAAGATGTATCATATTCAGGACATCATCATCGTCATTCAAAGTCACGTACATCTTATGCTGTGGCGCTATGTATTGCAGAATCATAGATTCAGGAGTAATCTCCGCACATTTTTTGCCAAGACTCACAAATATATCCAGCAAACTACAACCACTGAAAATTGAAATCACAAACAACTCATTCTTGCACTTACAACTACCCAAAATGCAAGGTTGCAAGGCCCAGTTCCAGATTCCATTTTCGACCTAATCCACAAAAATATAACATTTTATTCAAATATAAACTGAAGATCAATATTCATATAAACTGAAGATCAATGTAATACAAATATTTTTCTCCATCAACCAAATATTGGCCATCAAATCGACAATCACCAAAAACATACGAAAATCCCACAATCAACCAACAACTAAATGCAAATCTCATTGAATACACATAATCAAAAAAACTAAATGCAAATCTCATGAAATCATTCAATCAAAAAAGATCAACTCAGAACTCACTGATAAAGGTGTGATCGCCTCTTTGAGTTAGGGCTAGAATGCGTGACGTTACCAGTTTGGTGTTGCGGGCCGGAAAAATGAGCTGAAAAATTGTGATTCCCCTTTGAGTTACGGCAAGATGGTGTGGTGCTACCTAGTTGGGGCTTCGACCGGAAAAATGAGCCTGCAAAGGTGTGATCGCCTCTTCGATTTTGGCTTCCAATGCATCAACGTCGGCTTTGGTTCGTCAGATTTTAGAGAAGGAACACGAAGGTGAGTTTAGGGCAGGCAATGCAGTTGGTGGTTCGGGCGGAAATTTGAGTTACTACATATAAGTTTTAATTAAATTCATGGCAATTAATAAATACACATTTTTAAGGGAGTTACAGTTGACATCAGGTTTTGGCAGGGAGTTGAAACTCATTTTCTCTGACCTGGGGACTGAATGCAGAGTTTGACCTACCATTAGGGATTTTAAGTCAATTTACCGTTAAAAAAAACCTAAATTAAATTAAGAGAAACATCGTTACATTTTCAAAATTAATAATAGATGTGGCATCAATCATTTTATCTTAAAAATATTCTAGTACAGTGCAGCAACTCATTGCAGAATGAAGATCTAAATTTTACAGTTTAACTCGTCAGATACAACCACATTTTATAAAAAAAAATCCTCTAAATACACCATACAATTACAAATACTGAACTTTTAGATAAGAGTGTAATCGAATCGAGCCAATTCAAATCGAATAATAAGAGGTTTGAGTTCGAGTTTAATTCGTTATCTCTAAGCTCGAGCTCAGTTCATATTCAATTCGAACTTTAATTCTTAAGCTCGAGCTCAACTCGTTAATAAATTAAATAGTTCAAACTTGGCTCGATAAAAGCTCATTAAAAATTAAACGAGCTTAGTTTAAATTCGTCTAAGATAATTAACTATAATAATTAATAATATAATTTTATATTTTTATTTATATGATATTTAATTTTATATATAAATATAATAAGATAAATACATATTCCTTGAGCCTCTTAACGAATACATTCATGAGCTCCTAAATAAACATGTTCGTGAGCTTACGAACCAAATACTATTCAGATCGAGCTCGGCTTGATAATGTTTTCCAGCTCGAAAATCGAGCTCGGCTCGTTAACTTAATCGAATAAATTCGAACGAACTCTTTTTTGAATCGAACCTGAATAGCCATGAGCGGCTTATCTCATTTACTACCTCTACTTCTAGACCATCCGACACTAGTATTTCCTAATTTATCGTAGCAATAGGTGAATTTTCATAGAGACAAATCGGTTGTCTTAAGTTTGACTGTTGCCTAGTTCATATTTGTTTATAATATATAAAAGGATCATCCACGTGAGTGCTTCTCGATTGACCGTAACAATCAGTAGGAAATTTATGTAGGATCGAGTCAGTTGTTACATGTTTGATTGTTACCAGATTTATTAATTTTTTATAATAAATAGAAGCTCGGTCGCCAAGGTTAGAATGTTACGTGATTCATCGTTATTTTTATAATATATAGAAGTTATCTGATAGTTGTTAATGTACTTAGATTAAATTTAAGATTTAAAATTTAAATTTTATACTTTGTTAATGCCCCTAATAGTTGTTATACCATGCAAATTTTATCACATAGTGTGTAGGATGAGTTTAAAGTTCTAGTAGCTAATAACTTTTATAACTATTTTAAAGTAGTAGTATTTTGATATAATATTATTCAAAAAATTTAAAATTTAAACTCATCCTAAATATATTATGGTAGTTACTGGACAACTTTTACACGATATAAATTCTAAATTTTAAATATTAAATTCATTCAAAATATATAAGATACGTCGTTGCAGTTACTCAAAATATATAGGATACGACGTTGCAGCACCCAATTCCGAGACCTCCTGTCACGATATTTGTGTAACGACAGAATTTCGAACGACTGTTATGGACCGTTCGAGTACTTTTCGATTTATGAAATTTTTTTATCAATCTAAATTGATCATTTTAAAATTAATTGTCATATCAACTTAAAAAATAATACCGAGATAATTTAATTTTAATGATTCCTTGTACGTGGATGACTAGAATGAAAATTATTTTTAGTTAGAGAATATGAATATATAAGTACTTATAAGAAAATTCACATATATATATATATATAATTAAATGAATCATTTGCTAGTGTATATAATATAATAAGTATTAATATAAAAATAAAAAATTACACTCAATTACAATATGGATTTTTTTGGATACATTAATTATTATTTTAATATGTTTTTTGCTTTATTAAATCTAATTATTTAAATTAATAAATAGGCATTTCATTATTCTATGAAAAGATAAATGGAAAAATAATATCATTTAGTCATTTATATTTATTAGACACTCGAGGGACGAAAGGCCGGAGTCGGGTTCAGATGAGCCTAACTTTGGTTGGCCGGAAATCACCCATGAAGACTGGAAGACAGGCTGGAGAATGGTCAGTGGTTCCTTTCATCTCAGCCACATGTCATGTCTATCTGTTCTCATATAGGTTTTCTCTTTAGTGGTAACTAAGATATATCTTTCCACATCTGGATCCTTGATTTTGGAGCTTCACATCATATGTCGCATAATGTAAATTCTTTTGTATTTATAAATTCATCTCCTTCTGTGTTGGTCATGACCGCTGATGATGCTCTCATGCATTAGCTGGTATTCGTTCTATTTATACGTCTAATTTATCTCTATATAATGTATATCATATTCCTAATTTTACTTTGAATTTTGTCTCAATTAGTCAATTATGTAATTATAATTTCTCAATTTTTTTTACTTCATCTTCATGTTATGTGCAAGATCAACAGTCTTAGAAGAAGATTGAGATAGGTCGTAGGCAAGGAGACTATATGTATTAAAAGAGTTGAAAGTTTCAAATGTTGTAGTTTCTAGTGTTAATTTGTTATCCTTTCGATTATGCTATGATATCATGTGAACAAAGCAAAGAATATAAATAGAATACAAAATGCAACACAGAGAGAATGAGAGAAAAATATAACCACAAAAGAAGACTAGCAAATTATATTATTAAGTCTTAGGGTTTTAAAAAAAATGAATATAAATAGACAACAAAAAGTAATAATAACAAAATTGATTTACCTTTACATAATAATTTTTTTTTGATTTACAAGGGATATCCAAGCTTACGGCCGACTAATCCGCTTGGTTGACTGACCCTGCTCTACAACCTTCAACGAGAGTCCCCACCAGTCAATGAGGGCAAATCGCGGGATGGAGACACGTGGCGACTTCACCATCGATGATATCGATACCCGATGGTCTGACCATACAGCAGCCTGTGGCGATTTCTTCCGTCAGCATACTGCGCGCTCTACCGGAAGGAATCGAACTCGGAAAGTGAGGGATCACCCAAGTTATCATACATAATAATATTGTTAATCTATACAAAGATGTCAAATTGTACAAACATATAATTTATATCAAAATTACCTTTTTAACCTTGTATTTTAAATTAGATTTGCCTTATGTGTAGTATTTGTTGGAGTTATAGGAAGATGAAGAGGCACCCCTTCCACTTCATCTTCCAACTCATTTATATTCCTCTATTAATGGAGGAATATGAAGAGACCTTCTACCCCCTATATATATTGCTTCCAAGACAAAGGGGAGGGAACAACAAGAGAAAGGACAAGTTATGTGTGTGCGTCCAAGCCAATGAAGATCGTGCGAGACAAGCTATGTGCGAGATCTGTGCGAGGTCAAAGAGAAAGGGTTCGTCTCGTGTGTATAAGGTCATTGTGCAAGGTTCGTCCGAGTGCACATAACGAAGAAGGAGTTATTAAGAAGAACATTCAAGATTGGTTCGTCTAATTACAGAAGAGGGATTTGATTTGTGAACATATGAAGAGCTTTTCGATTCGTTCATGATCGTTCTTCGGATGGCAAAGTCTTCCGGTTTCTTCTCCAAGTGCAGATCACTGTAAGTCTTTAGATTTACAATATTTGTTTCTGTAGTTCATGCTTTAAAAATATCAACATTGGTATCAGAGCGATAGATTGTAAAAGCATGATTTTACTTTTGTATATCGATTACTTTTTAGCCCCTGTTCGATGTTGCGGTCGGAGTTTGTCTCCGTCATGTTCTTTTCTTGTCGGGCGAGAATCCAACGTAGTCGTCGGGAACTCGCGACTATGTGTCGTGGTTGTTTCGATTTTGCGAGAAAAAGTTTGATTTATTTAAATCAAACGAAAATTTAAAAAAAATGAATAAAAAAAGGGGAGAAAGATGCCCCATTGAAAAAGATGGAATCATAGACCTCTTCCAAGGGAAGAGACGCTCTACCATAAAGTCGTGATAGAAGTTATTTTTAACTCTGGTTCAATTAATTTGAACCAATCTATCCAATTAGACTTAGGTTAAACCATTAGTTGGTTTAATCAGATTAGTTTGGTCCAATCATATCGGATTTTGGTTCAAAACATTTGTTGGTTTAATCAGATCAGTTTGGTCCAATTAGGTTGGGTCTAGTTCAAACCATTGGTTGGTTTAACCAGACCAATTTGGTCTAAATTATAACTAGTCTAATTGGTTTGATCAATAAATTTGACTTAAATGTAAATGGGCTTAAAATTAAACAATAACAATAAGATATCCAATTAGATCAGTTCTAATAAGGACAAAGGAATAAGCTAATACTTGAAATCTAATTTCCAAATCGATCGGTCCAGTGTATTAGTCAACTGGAGTTCCTCAAATAAAGAAAATTTATTTTTCTTATTTGCTTATCATTCTGTGTGTTCTATACATATATGTGAATTGAAATGAACTAGTTTTGTTACTCGATTGCCAGTTTGGTACTGACAAAATTATTTTTCAAATCCACATGCCAAGGATGATATACACGATGACCTGTCTCGATGTGTGACAGAATGAGTTGAGGGAGGCGATTGAAGAGATAGAGCAAAGGCTAAGATAAAATGAATTATGTTAACAACTGCATTAGTGTTTGTCCTAGTGGCAGTGATATTAGCTTATTTAATTTGTTAAAGTTTTGTTATTGTCGTTATGTACAAACGTATTGGCCCATTTAGTTTATGAAAGTTATATGGTATAGACTGTTGTTATGTACAAATAGTGTTATTTTATGAAAAAAGTCATGTTATATATTAACAAATTCTTACAAATGATTAGTTCATTTAATGATTAGTTCATTCTTACAAATGATTAGTTTATTTAATGATTAGTTCATTCTTACAAATGATTAGTTTATTTAATGATTAGTTCATTCTTACAAATGATTAGTTCATTTAATGGTTAGTTTATATAATGATTAGTTTATTAATACAAATGATTAGTTCATTTGATGGGATGTGTGTAATAGAATTGATTAATGTTGATTAGATTGGATTATACGAATGATGAGTGGAAACGTAGTTACCACTTGATTTTGTAAACTAATTATAATTTACAATGAGTCAATCATAAATTACATGCATATAAATTACACTGAGTCAATAAATAATGTGTTTATTTATGATAAGATCATGACAACTAAGAACATCATAGCTGAACTGAATAAGAGAGAGAGATTAGATGGAGATAACTATAAAATATGATATCTTAAGATACAATATGTTCTTGAGAAACAAAAAGTTCTTGAGACTATGAATCAGTTCATGGAAGAACCTGTTAATGGTTAAATAGCACAACATAACTTGATCTTGATGCCTATAGGGCATGGAAGAAAAATGACTCCACTACTAAGGGCATATTGATTAGTTCAATGGTAGACGACCTGGTATTTGAGTATGAGCCACTACCATCAGCTCATACCGTCTGGGTGGCCCTTAGAGAGAAATGTAGTGAAGTTAGCTTGAGCAAGCTTCGTCAACTGACAATTAAGTTTGACAGTTATAAAAAGCACCCGAATATTACCATGGCCCAACATCTGAGGGTATTGGGGAATATGATTCGGGAGCTTAAGGCTGCTGGTCATGAGTTGATCGATGAACAACAAGTTCAGGCAGTTATTCGTTCCCTTCCTGATTCTTGGGAAACAATGAAACATAACCTTACTCATAGTGAGAGTATCAAGACTTTCATTGATGTCTCATGCCATATTGAACTGGAGGCGGAGAGAATAGAATCTGCGAGGATTTCTAATCAAGCTTTTGTAGTTGAAGGTTCTGGATCCAAGAATAAGAAAAGATGGTTCAAGAAAGGAAAGAGTAAGGGAAAAGAAGCTGGTGCTACTACTGTGCAAGACCCAATCAAGAAGAAAGGAAAGAAGTATGGAAAGAAACCTAAAAGCAAGGTAACTTGCTACAACTGTGGCAAGAAGGGTCATTTTGCTCGGGAATGTACTGAGCCGAAAAAGATTCAAGAGTAATGAACCATGTATCTCGTGATCGAGCTACGTACATGGAGTACCATTGCGTACTAGCTGGCAATAAGTGGATATACGTGGGAAACAATGCAAGAATTGAAGTCAAAGGAATTGACACTTGCAAACTCAACCTTCATGGTGGGCGTACCTTATTTCTGCATGATGTCTTGTATGCTCCTGAGATTCGACGGAATCTGGTTTCTGTTAATTGTCTTCTTGAATTGGGTTATTGTTTGAACTTTTATAGTCGTTGTGTGGAACTTAAAATTAACTCTATGTTAATTGGATATGGTTATGTATCAAACGGTTTCATGGTTCTTGATGTAGAACCAGATGTTAATTATGGAAATAATGGTTGTTTTTCAAACATTACTCTTACTAGCGATACTGATGTTAATAATGAAGTTTGGCATGCTAGATTGAGACATATAAGACAAGAAAGAATGAATAGATTAGCAAGAGAGAGTATGCTCGATACTCATGCTAAAGTTGACTTGTCTATATGTGAGCATTGTATTGCTGGAAAAGCAACTAGAAAACCATTATGGTCCGATGAACATGAAGGCTAGACATGGTAGTGTTGAGGCAATCTATGATCTGGAGTTACCATGTGTTTTGATGTTTGGGCAAAGGGTTTAAGTTAGGTTTACCCTTGTGATTTAATATGTGTATTTGAGTGTGCAGGTTACACATATTGACTTAGCTGGACGGCTTCGATATGGTGAAGGGTAGCATGGAGACAAGATGGAGGCTTGTGTGCACCCGAGGGACCATGGATAGCAGGGATGATGAGCCGAGGGGCACAGACTTCGAGGCATGCATGAAGGATGACATGGAGGCAAGCTGGAGGCTTGTGTGCATCCGAGGGACGGGAGCCAAAGACGAAGAGGGTGCGAAGGCAACAGTCAAGGATGCTGGTGAAGAGTCGGCTAAGTCATGAAGGGATGAGAGCCGAGGGAAGAAGACTCCAAGGGCAAGCCGGGAAGTGGACTTCAAAGGGCACACGTGAAGGGTGACATGGAGGCAAGCCAAGGGAAGGCTTGCATGTGCATCCGAGGGACAATAGCCGGAGGAAGAGGACTTCAAGGGGCAAGCCAAGGGAGTGGACTTGAAGGAACACGTAAAGGAGGGTCGTTGGAGTGAGGAAGAGTGATTGTATAAGCTGGGCAGTCGACTGAGAGATAGGTAGTCGACTGCCAGCAAGACTCGAAACTCACAGAATGTTTCTAACCTTGGACTAGTCGACTGCCCTGGGAGCAGTCGACTGGTAGTGACTGGTTAAGTTAGCAGAAAATTCGAACGTTGAGCTGTAACGGTCGATTTTCAGTGGGACCAGTCAACTGCCCTGGGAGCAGTCGACTGGTCGGTTGTTTTTCAGCTTAGAGTTCTATTTAAGAGAACTCGGTTT
Organism: Boesenbergia rotunda; assembly: GCA_024364735.1. Taxonomy (NCBI): domain Eukaryota; kingdom Viridiplantae; phylum Streptophyta; class Magnoliopsida; order Zingiberales; family Zingiberaceae; genus Boesenbergia; species Boesenbergia rotunda. The sequence goes on along the minus strand of JAGFNQ010002595.1, from coordinate 412,553 downwards.
GGGCTGAAAACCTCTGACGAAACAAGCTTGGTTAGGGCTTGTTAGTAGTCTTAGTTCTCAGAAAGTGTACTTGGGTTTGTGGTGAGGTTTCTCCACCTATAAGGAGCTGCACGAGCTAGCCGGAGGGCATCCGGGGAGTGATCTGTCGAAGGATCAAGGGATCGTCCATCTCACGGACTTTCGTGGAGTAGGAGCTTCATCTCTGAACAACGTAAATAGGTTTGTTAGCATTTGTTTGTTTCATTTTAGTATATTCTGCTTGTGCAACTAACCTTGTAGGAAGAACGAATCAAAAGTTGCTATTCACCCCCCCCTCTAGCAAGTCGTCAACGATCTAACAGGTAGTTCATATTTCATTACATTTATTGATGACTTCACGCATTTTGGTCATATGTGTTTGATTTCTCATAAATCTGAAGTATTAGATTGCTTTAATCGTTATTTGAACGAAATTGAGAATGAATTGGAAAGTAAGGTTAAAACCTTTCGCACTGACCGTGGAGGTGAATATTTGTCTGATCAGTTCAAGACAATATGCAATGAGAAAGGGATTATTAGACAGTTAACTATCCTTGGGACTCCACAGCAAAATGGAGTTGCTGAAAGAAGAGAAATCAAACTCTTCTTGAAATGGTTAGGTCGATAATGGCTCAAGCTAATTTGCCTATTTCCTATTGGGGAGATGCATTATTGGTAACAACCTACATACTTAACTGGGTGTCTTCTAAATCTGTTTCATCTACTACATATGAACTTTGGACAGACAGAAAACCAGATTTAAGTAATCTGAGACCATGGGGGTCAGCTGCTTATATTCATGACAAGACTCACAAATATGGAAAATTAAGACCCAGGGGTAGAAAGTCTATTTTTGTAAGATATTCTGATACCTCTAAGGGTTATGTTTTTATTGGTGAGCAACAAGATGGAACCACCTCTGAAATTGAGTCAAGAGATGTCACTTTTCTAGAAACTGAGTTCCCAACAAGAGATGAAGTTGATAAATCGACTCCTCTATTTACAATAGAGGAGGATACTGTTCCTTTGTCAACGAATCAGGAATCACAGGGGATACCTGAATCTAGTCAACCTAGTGGGAGTAAATGACCTATAAATGAGTTTGTTTCTCAACAGTCTAACCTCCGAAGAAGTAATCGTAAAATTATTCCTTGGAGAAGGTTTGACATTGATAATGAGGCATTAATGATTCTCCCAATTGATGATGAAGAACCTCGAATAGTTGAGGAAGCATTGAAATGCTCAGTTAAGGAGAAATGGAAAGTTGCAATGGAAGAGGAAATGGAGTCCATGCGAAAGAATCAAGTTTGGGATTTAGTCGATCTTCCTCCGGGCCGCAGGGCTATTGGGAATAAGTGGATTCTCAAAATTAAGAGAAAAGCAGATGGGTCAATTAATCGATACAAAGCTCGTTTGGTTGCAAAAGGATATACCCAAATAGAGGGTATTGATTTTGAAGAGACATTCTCCTCAGTTGTGAAGTTTGTGTCAATACGAGTCACCCTAGCTGTAGTAGCATATTTAGACTTAGAATTACGTCAAATGGATGTAAAAACTACTTTTCTTAATGGTAATCTTGACGAAGAAATCTATATGACACAACCAGAAGGTTATATATAGCTGAGAGCCAAAAGAATAAAGTATGTAGACTTGAAAAGTCTATGTATGGGCTAAAGCAGACGTCAAGGCAATGAAACATAAGATTCAATGATGTTATTTTGTCTTATGGTTTCAAAATGATCAATGAAGATTATTGTGTTTACCTAAGGAATGATAAAGAAAAGTTTGTCATTTTATCATTATATGTTGATGATATGCTAATAGCTGGAAGTGACCTAAAGTTTGTGATTGAAGTCAAGTCTTGGCTTTCATCACAATTTGACATAATAGACATGGGAAAAGCTGAGTACATCTTAGGAGTACGGATTATTCATGATCGATCAAAAAGACTTTTGGATTTATCCCAAGAAGCTTATATCACTAAGATACTACAACACTTCGATATGTTTGATTGCAACGTTGAACAAACGCCTACAACGAAACGTGTTGTTCTGAGCAAAAGAATGTCTCTCAAGACTCCTGAAGAGATAGCCGATATGAAGAAAAAACCATATGTTAGTGTCATTGGTAGTTTGATGTATATGATGTTGTGTACTTATCCCGATATAAGCTATGTTGTCGGCTTAGTTAGTCGTTTCCAGTTAAACCTAAGATCGAGACACTGGAAAGCAGTGAAAAGGATCAAAGCTGAGCCAGAAGGGCTCTACAGATGCATATTGGGCAAGGGACCTTGATAACAGAAAATCCATATCTAGTTATGTCTTCTTGCTAAATGGTAGCGCCATCTCATGAAACAGTAAGAAATAAGCTTGTGTAGCGCTGTCGAAATAGGCTTGTGTAGCCCTGTCAAACAGGCTTGTGGAGCGCTGTCAACAATGGAGGCTGAGTATGTGGCTTGTACAGCAGCTGTACAAGAAGCTGTGTGGTTGAGAAGATTCTTAAAGCATCTAAAGATTGCTGAGGATAGTGGGAGTCATGTTACAGTGTATTGTGACAATCAAGCTGCTATAGCTTTTTCTAAAGATCCTAAATATCACAGCAAAGGCAAGCACATAGAAATTTTGTAAGGGATATTATTGATAAGAAAAAGATAATTCTTGAGTACATCCCTACACAAGCAATGCTTGCAGATCTTTTAACTAAGTCATTGACTAAAGAGTCATTTCATGGACATGTGACGTCTTTGGAACTATGCAAGATATAACACATTGTAAAAATTGTTATATATATGAAATGTCATAATCTATTCAGTGTAAATGTATTTGTTACATTTGGATAAAAGTCTCGATGAGCATGTTGGCAGACTGAGGTTGGTCCACTCACATGGACAATCGGCTCTATTTGTTGAGTATAAATAGAGATAAGACCATTACTTATGAGACAGCTTATGTAGTTGTGAATATAGACATACTTATAAGTTGATGTTGTCTTGATTTTTGTATCAAGATGAGATCATTTATGTAATGATCGAAGTAAATGCACCCACCATTTACTAAACCTGTTAAAGGCCAGATTAGAATTCATAAGTTGATTTCGGATTAGACATTAGGTATGTCTAGATCGAAATCTGTACGATGTTAAATATTTGAGAAAAATATGCACTCTTTTTGGTAAAGAGAAAAACATCGTAGCATGTGATTCATACCACATGTGCAATAGCGACAATAAGGGTAGTAGGAGAATGGATCCCTGCTTTTCTGATATATGAGACCCTTGAGATTATAAGTTAATCTCAATTTTACCCTAAGTGACTATTTAGCTGTCTACTTGGAGTTTTAATCAATGATTGCTACTTTAGTGTGTATCCTATTAGCTATGGATGATTCGGTCTATGGAGCATAACTAGGAAAGCGACTGATTAGAATGAATAGATTCTAGCTAAAAAGGAAGATTAAAATTGATTTACACCTGTAATACTTATTCACTAGTCGACCAGTTATATTTTTTTGTTATGTACTTAAAAATGTAATTGTGAATAAATGTATTGATTAGAGATGTTGAACATGCTCTTGACATAGTGGTCAATTGAGAGATTAGAGATGTTAATATTGATGTAAATATTTAATCTGGGGTAAAGACAAGTTATTAATGTCTCAGATTTATTCTATAAAGCAGCTAAGTTAAGTGTACCAACTTTCTTAGCAGTAATTGCTCAGTGTGCTTGCTGTTGCACGAACCATTTTCCCTGGAGTATGAATTGAATGTTCTTATATGGTCTTTGTGACTTTCTTATATGGTATTTGTGACTAGATGACCTATATGGATTGACTTAGATGAGTAGGAGATGTTGGAGTTATAGGAAGATGAATAGGCACCCCTTCCTCTTCATCTTCCAACTCATTAATGGAGGAATATGAAGAGACCTTCTATCCCCTATATATATTGCTTCCAAGGCAAAGGGGAGGGAACAACAAGAGAAAGGACAAGTTATGTGTGTGCGTCCAAGCCAATGGAGATCGTGCGAGACAAGCTATGTGCGAGATCTGTGCAAGGTCAAAGAGAAAGGGTTCGTCTCGTGTGTATAAGGTCATGTGCAAGGTTCGTCCGAGTGCACATGACGAAGAAGGGGTTACTGAGAAGAACATTCAAGATTGGTTCGTCTAATTATAGAAAAGGGATTTGGTTTGTGAACATATGAAGAGCTTTTCGATTCGTTCGTGATCGTTCTTCGGATGACAAAGTCTTTCAGTTTCTTCTCTAAGTGCAGATCACTGTAAGTGTTTAGATTTACAAAATTTATTTCTGTAGTTCATGCTTTAGAAATATCAACAATATTTTCATGGATTATATGTGGCTAACTTGGTTAACTCTTTTATTATTCATGTTCATTTCATTACTTTGTTTAGAAGTAAAGGAACTTAATTTTCCTCCTCCACCTCTTCTTTTTCTTCTTCCTTCTATCCTCTTCTTATATGTCTGACATAGAAATGTGAAATAATTAATTCTATATCTGTCTTATATATATATATATATATATATATATATATATATATATATATATATATATATATATAAACTACTACATTTTTTATTAACTCATTGATGAACAGTTGGTTTTTTTAATTTGAAAATGAAGTCATATAATTAGTATAATCTTAAACACAACTTAAATAATTGATTTCCTTTTTGTTTTTCCTTTTGCTACAAGTCGTTTCTATTACGTCAGCTCTTATATGTCTCGTTAATAAATATTGTCTTGTTTAGTTGGGAAGTTGCTAACCAAAATATGGCATGATTTAATTTATGGCAGTGCATTTCTTGTGCATAATTAGGATTTAGCTTTACTGGGCGAACGTCCTGAAGAAATGTTGTTTTGTGGTGTCATCTTTGCAATCGAGTTATGAACGACAGAACAAGAACAATTAAAAGAGAAGCTTTCTAATTCCAAAATGAACATTTGTTTGTATTCATTACTCGATATTTACACGATTATATATTAATGATACAAGATATTTTAGGTTTTATTTATGACATTACCTGTGATTAGATATTTCATTTCTTTTTTGGGATCGTTCATCTACCAATAAATCTAATTCAAATTATAAAGCTATAACAGAATCAAATCTAAATGGACAAAATATTGAATTGAATCATCGGCTTTTTACCAAAAGGCATACCCAAGAATTAATATTTATCAAAAATTATACCATGATTTTATTTTTACCAAAGGGCGCACTCATTTTAGTGAACTTTCTCTTATATCCCTCCCGCTAACTACTGTCTTTCTCTTTCTCTCTCAGTAACGAATTTCGAGACGTCTGAACATGCTTTTTCAGACCTTTTATTTTAAAATAATATATTATGTAATCGACTAAAAAATGTGAGGTAAAAATTGAAAAAATATTTCAATTAAAAAAATATCTCATCCAATATGATTTAAAAATATAAATAATGTTGGTTTTTATATTTGATTAATATAAATTAATATATTAAATAATATTTAATAAATATATTAATATATATATAAATTGAAATCGGTTGATTTCAGGCAGCGTGGGCCTGAAATCTTTTGATTCAGGCCCATGTTGGCCCTGAAATATTTTGATTCAGGCCCGACGTGAACTCAATTTTTTTTATTTTAAAAATAATTAATATATAAAAAAACCTATCAAAACACGTAATTTCATATTAAAACGCAGGGTCTGAAGTCACGCTAGGAGGCCTGAAGTCACGTTGGATTTCAGTTTTTGATTTCAGACCCACGTTGGGCCTGAAATCTTTTGATTCAGGCCTAACGTGGACTCAAATTTTTTTTCTATTATAAAATATATTAATATATAAAAAACCTATCAAAACACGTAATTTCAGATTAAAACGCAGGGTCTGAAGTCACGCTAGGAGGACCTGAACACGATCTTGAATAAATGTAAGTAAATTAAATTAAAATATCAATAGTTCTAGTTAGAGTTTAGCTAGGAGATGATATTTTTGGTGTCCAAACTTCTAATGATTATAAATTATGTTGCAATATGAGATTTTTAGGTCTATCAGTGGGTTTTCACCAAAACCCACTGATGGACCTAGGATATTTGGATTTCTCAAAATCCAATATCAATAGTTAGAGTTGAGCTAGGAGATGGTATTTTTGGTGTCCAAACTTCTAATGATTATAAATTATGTTGCAATAGGAGATTTTTTGGTCTATCAGTGGGTTTTCACCAAAACCCACTGATGAACCTAGGATATTTGGATTTCTCAAAATCCAATATCAATAGTTAGAGTTGAGCTAGGAGATGATATTTTTGGTCTGCAAACTTCTAATGATTATAAATTATGTTGCAATAGGAGATTTTTAAGTCTATCAGTGAGTTTTCACCAAAACCCACTTATGGACCTAGGATATTTGGATTTCTCAAAATCCAATATCAATAGTTAGAGTTGAGCTAGGAGATGATATTTTTGGTGTCCAAACTTCTAATGATTATAAATTATATTGCAATAGGAGTTTTCTAGGATGAATTAGTGGGTTTCGGTGAAAACTCACTGATGGACCTAGGATACTTGGATTTCTCCATACTTGATATCTCTATTTAGAATTTACTTAGGAGATGTTATTTCTGATGTGCAAACTTAGTACCAATAATTTTCAGTTATGTTCTCTAACCGTATCAGTTGGCACATAAAGATATATAAATATGACTGCATCTTGGGTACAGTTAAAATAAACATCTCTTTCAACATGATTTTAAAAATATAAAGAGATAATTTTTTATATTTGATTAATCTAAGTTAATATAATAAATAATATTTAATAAATATATTAATATATAAAAACCCTATCAAAACACGTAATTTCATATTCAAATGTAGGGCTTGAAGTCATCCTAGGAGGGCCTGAAGTCAAATAACTTTAGACCCTATAAATAATTAATTTAATAAATAATGATTAAATATAAAAAATATTTTTAAAATAAAAAAAATTCAATGCTCTTGGGCTGAAGTCATCTGACTTCAGCCCTCCATTAGTTTTTTTTTTCAAGCAAACGGCAGAAGTTTTTTTTGTTCAACACTTGAATTGCTATGTTTCCAGAGAGTCATAAGATTCTGTTGTCGGGATTAAGCAGCAGAAATTCTTTAGACACATCAAACTTCAACCGTTTGCTTGAAAAAAAAACTGATGGAGGGCCTGAAGTCGGATGACTTCAGGCCCAAGGACACTAAAAATTCTTTTATTTTAAAAATATTTTTTATATGTAATTATTATTTATTAAATTAATTATTTATAGGGTCTGAAGTTATTTGACTTCAGGCCCTCCTAGGATGACTTCAGGACCTGCGTTTGAATATAAAATTACGTATTTTGATAGGGTTTTTATATATTAATATATTTATTAAATATTATTTATTATATTAATTTAGATTAATCAAATATAAAAAATTATCTCTTTATATTTTTAAAATCACGTTGAAAGAGATGTTTCTTTTAAATGTGCACAAGATGCAGTCATATTTATATGAAAAAAATTTGAGTCCACGTCAGGCCTGAATCAAAATATTTCAGGCCCAACATAGGCCTGAAATCAAAAACTGAAATCCAACGTGACTTCAGGCCCTCCTAGTGTGACTTCAGACCCTGCGTTTTAATATGAAATTACGTGTTTTGATATGTTTTTTTATATATTAATATATTTTTAAAATAGGAAAAAAATTGAGTCCACGTCAAACCTGAATCAAAAGATTTCAGGCCCAACATGAGCTTGAATCAAAAGATTTCAAGCCCAATGTGAGCTTGAAATAAAAAATTTCAGACCCACGCTGGGCCTGAAATATTTTGATTTCAGGCCCACACTAGGCCTGAAATCTTTTGATTTCAAGCCAGCGTGGGCCTGAAATATTTTGATTTCAGGTCCACACTGCCTGAAATCACTAGATTTCAATTTATATATATATATATATATTAATATATTTATTAAATATTATTTAATATATTAATTTATATTAATCAAATATAAAAAATTATCTATTTATATTTTTAAATCAGGTTGGATGAGATATTTTTTTTAATTGAAATATTTTTTCAATTTTTACCTTACGTTTTTAGTTGATTACATAATATATTATTTTAAAATAAATGGTCTGAAAAAAGTATGTTCAGACGTCTCGAAATTCGTTACTGAGAGATAAAGAGAAAGACATTAGTTAGCGAGAGGGGTATAAGAGGAAGTTCACTAAAATGAGTGCACCTTTTGGTAAAAATAAAATTATGGTACGCCTTTTGGTAAATATCAATTCTTGGGTACGCCCTTTGGTAAAAAGTCATTGAATCATACTAGTCTATTTATTACTCATTTTTATATTTGTTATTTTATTTTCAAATTATTTCTTGAATTGAGAGATATCTTACTTAGGATGCATTTGGTTCAAGTTATCAGATATAATCTTAGTTGTGTGATTACCAAATAATCACATAACCAAGGTAATAGGGAATGAAATATAACCTGAAGTTGTTTGATTCAATTTAGGTAATCAAATAAAATCTTGTTTGTTTGGAGGTAATAGTCTATGATATAATACAATATTTTACCGTATTACCCTTTAGTTAAATTTAAGTATAATAATATTATATGCTTATAAATTTAAAATAAAAAAGTAAGATGATATTATATACATATTCGTACCCTCAGTCGTCGGCCGTCGCCGATGGTCGCTGGTTGTCGTTGCCGGTTGTCGGCCGCGAATAATGACCGGCCGTCAACGGTGGTCGCTGGCCGTCGTTGCCGGTCGTCGGCCGCGAATAATGGTCGGCAGTCGACGGTGATCGCTGGCCGTCGTTGCCGGTCATCGGTCGCGAATAATGGTCGCCGACCGTCATTGCCGGTCATCGGCCGCGAATAATGGTCGCCGACCGTCGTTGCCGGCCGTCGGCCACGAATAATGGTCGTCGGCTGTCGTTGCCTGTCGTCGACCGCGAATAATGGTTGCCAGCCGTCGTTGCTGGTCGTCGGCCGCGAATAATGGTCGTCGGTCGTCGTTGCCGGTCGTCGGCCGCGAATTATGGTCGCCGGTCGTCGTTGCCGGTTGTCGACCATTATTCGGTCAGCCAAGTTGCGGGTCGGTAATTTACCTAAGCTTCTATTTGCCCGACCCCACTATCTGCCATCATATTAAATGACCCTAGTACAGGGGTCAGCGTAGCCCTTACCCATTTATAGTGCACGTCATAGGCGGCACATTAAATGACCCTAGTACGGGGTCGGCGCGGGCCTTATCCATTTATAGCGCACATCGCGGACGTCCCTTCAAACCCGTACTTCCTGTACTTCTGTCCGGAGCAGACACCTCACACCATGTGGCCCTGACAAGCTGTGCAGCGCCACTCGGTGCCCTGAGCTGACAAACCCATACCCTTGTCTCGGTCTGGTACGGAAGATTCACGCGGACAGGGCCTTGTCAGCTCCCCCGGCTATATAAGCCCCTCTCCTCTTCAACCCTCAGGTATGTGCAACTGTTTATTTCGTCCACTGTTTCCTACTTTTTTGCTCTCTTCTCTCGTGCGTGGGCTAACTTGACCGTCGGAGGGTCTAACCAAGGACTTTTCCCGGCGGGTTTGCTAACGGTCCTTTCTTGCAGGTCATTCGTCGGCGTCAGCAGTTCGTGCGACTCGGGAGACCGCCACACTCTTGGAATTCCACCTCATTCGGCGACAGGATCAAAAAAGTAAAATCCCTGAGTAAAAGTGTCGTGATTTAGTCATGATAGATTAGATATTTAAAATTTGAGACTTAGTTGTAATTCATTATGAGAGGTTTTTTTTTAATGGATAGTGGATATGAGATTAGGATGAGTCTCCACGAACACATCTTGATTTATTTTAGTGACCGATAAAATTTTTCATAGAATTAAACCGATAATCCTAGAATTAATAGGGTCAGCTTGAATACATGATGCCCACTACATAGAAAAGTAAAACCATATATAAAAGAGTACTATAAAAAAACTAAGGTTATGGCATCTCCCATTAGTGATGGCATGATGAGAAACACAAGAAGTAGTAATCATGATCCGAGCCTGTGCACTCATCAAAGGGAAGTGGTGTTGCCTTCATGATCACTAAACCTGGAAAAAAAAATAGAATCAAAAGAACCCACAGCATTGGCATGCACTCAACCAGGTTTCGATTTTCATTTGACCAAATGGCCAAAAGTTCATGATGGAACAAGAGGCAAAGAAATCATTTTTTTTTTAAATACATCGTATATATAACTATGTACTGGTGGTAGTTAATGCAAGTGGAGCATTTGGATGTGATTAGTCTGGATTAGGGTTCACATGCCCATGAACTCATGCGAAATTAAATTCATTTTAGAATATGCCAATGATATTATTCAGTGACTAAATGACTATATCTCGTGAGTTGTTATTAGATGAGATTAATTTAGAACACGATGCAAATTCAATGATGCAAAGTTCGTTATGCAATTTTGATGGGAACGGCCACAAGCTTTTATGCTAATATGAGTCATTTCAATAATACACTGGATTCTAATTCCATGATTCACTGTCTCCATAATGTTTGATAGGTATGGCAGGACCCTTCTGGGTGGATAGGGAGGTCAATAATATTAGTTGATGTAGAAGTTAAAGTCAAGGAAGATCAATTTAAGCGATATGATCTCACGTTAATTAGCTAGGTGTCAATTGGAGAAGAGTCGATTGGACATCAACTCGGACTCAACTCCCCAAGGTCCAATAGGATATATCCGACTAGACCACAGCAGCGTCTCACCCCATCAAGACGATAGCCTCGGCTCCCTTAGCTCCGATCATCCCCATAGGAAGTCGATTTTCGATGCTGAGCTCAGATAGTCCGATCGGATGCACTCAAGGGCTCATACACCCTTACAAACCGTCGGTAAGCTAGTCATTGATCCAAATGCTAATCTGTTAGATGGGCCTTCCCTGCAAGGTCAAACAAACAAGTCAGAGGCATTTGACATTGTACCTCTACCAAGATACGGAATTATAATCATATCTATGAGTGACAAGACCTTCTGACACAATCAAAATACGATGACTAGACAGGCTCATTTAGTTGACACAGCACCTCATTAATACAAAGATTATTATGATGTTATAAAAGGGCACCTCATTAGTTGACACAGCACATGTATGCTTCTTTAGATTCTTGCACCCCTCAATTTTTTTTTCTAGCTTGACCTCATTTTCCTAGAAGCTGACGTAAACGTTGGAGTGGCTGCGCTAGGAATTCCTCTGACCTACCAACTAACATTTTTTAGCAGCGTAGCTACCATGCCCTTTGCACACGAAGTCTTCTCATGGTTACCATCCCAGCCAGCTCATCGGCAATTCATACACATCGACTTCAAACGGGATCAATGTTGATTAGATCAAAATTAGCTGGTGATCTGACCCAGTTTTGAAACACTGATCAGCATTTTTACACAAGTTTTGACTAATGGTCTTCTAAGAATGCCAATGATGGCGTGCATGTTCTAGTTCTGTAGCTTATGAACCCCAACAATTCATGCTTTTGTTGTCATAATTCACTGTTAGTTTAAGATGAAAAATGCAAAAAACAGGGGCACTTGATTAACTTTTGCCCAAAGGAAATAAACTGACAAGTTCTTGCTGAAACTTATCCCTTGATTCAGTGGCTGCATTGTTCTCTTCCCTTATTGCTGTATTTTATTTCCATCTCTTAGGCAATAAAAACTGGAGTCACAACAGGCTTGGCTTTCTAGTCTAGTTTCAGTTCAAGATTGTTGAGCTTGAACTTGAAGGGCTGAGAAGAACAACTCTGAAACAAAGACAACTCCTCGAGATTGTTGCCTGCAACTAATTGGTTCTAATTCTGGAGAAGCAGAGGCTGAGAAGTACACAGCACTTAGACGTTGAATATCCAATTAAGCAAAGACCACAATGCATCACATACTTACAAAACTATGAAGGCTTCACACTTAGAGCCATATGTTAACTAAACAAGATTGAATGATCAAGTAACTAACTAAAAGAAGCAAAAAGGTGGAACCGTCACCTTAGCGGCCCTCCGACCCAGGCCCTATAGGAATCCAGAGGGAGGCAAACCATGATTATCACTGGTGTGGTGAGGCGTCTGGGGTCGAGGGGATTAATGCCAACAGACTAGGATTTTATCTCCGTGCGCAACTGGCGACCCTCAAATCTATGACCCCGAAATAAACGGCCAGACGCCTTACCATCCGATCAAGCAACTAACTAAAAGAGTACATACATTAAAGTGAAAAAATGACAAGACTAATTAATCAACAATCAGTACTTCGAAATTGGTCTAAGATTCCTAGCTTTAGAAAAACAATGATCTGGAGTAAGGAACAAAACATCTCTGTTATAATGCACATACATATATTGTTTGGTGGCAATAAGCTCAGTGAAAAGTGTGGTAGCAAACAATGTAAACATCTTGGTAGAATGATGCATGTATTAGCCTATTCAATTTAACAATATGCAAGCTACTTCCATCAACCATAAGTACATTGGAAATAACAGAACTGAGTGACAATTGACAATAATTACACCAAGCTACAAATTATAGCTCATTGATCATCTGCCAGCAATTCTTTTGCATTATCAAGTCTACAATCATTTAAACTGTGCACAAAGCATAATAATGAGAGGAACGTTAAAATAGATTTTAGCAAGAAGGTTCAAAAAGATGGGAAAACAATAAAAAGAATTCGAAAGGGGTTAACCTTTCAAGGATCCATGGTGGTCTTGTTGGTATCCGACTTATATCTCTTCGGTATTTGATTTAGTCGATTTACGACCGTCGAATTTTTCAGGAGGTTACTTTCGGGGGAAGCAAACTGATTAATTTACGTCGAGGTTAGTGTTCGACACTATCTCCTTAAAACGATATCGCTCCGCTACTGGTACTCACGGATAATAGCAATTCGTTTCCAAGATACAACGACGTCGTCTTGGAATAGTAGTACTTCAAATTCCGAGACCGGCGAACCTTTCCGTAGGCTTTTTGGACTCTTGATGCGTAAGATGGATGAGTGCGAATGCTTTTAGATTGCAATGCTTGAATGAATGAAATGATCAAGTGGAGGGATCTATTTATATTGAGTGAAGAGGTAAGTATCCTTTGGTTCGGACAGATCTGGATCATTCATAACGAAAGGGTATAACCCTTTAAAGGTCTTTTAATCTTGTCCCTTGATCTGAAGAGTTATAACTCTTCAGATCTCATCTTGATCTTGACCGCCAGATTAGAACATTTAATCTGACGCCTCATATCCATCCTTCCTCTTCACAGTCAGATTCAAATCCGACGCTCCAGATCTTTGATCCGACAGCCACCATTTGTTAGCCCAATCCAGTCATCGTTCTCTACACAGTCACGTGCCACTAGGCACTGCCTCGTCACCGACATGCCACGTGGCGCCACCTAATCACGACACATCATCGCCACGTGGAGCATAAATTAAAGCTCCTCGCGACGATGAATACGTGCGAAGTGCATAGTGCGTCAACAAAGCGCCCATTGCGCGCGTGCGTGCGTGGCGGGCTCGCAGTGTTGATGCAGTTTGATCCAATTATTGTTTTGGTGTTGACACCGATTTAAGTTTGGTTGAGCAAGTTCGGCTTAAGTTCTGGTCGGGGACTGGGCACAAATCTCGGTGAGTGAAGCCGGGTCCTGGTGAGTGAAGCCAGGTGATGGAAATCCCGGTGAGTGAAGCCGGGTCCTAGCGAGTGAAGCTAGGTGACGGAACCCCGGGTGAGTGAAGTCGGGTCCTGGTGAGTGAAGCTAGGTGATGGAAATCCCAGTGAGTGAAGCCGGGTCCTAGCGAGTGAAGCTAGGTGATGGAAATCCCGGTGAGTGAAGCCGGGTCCTAGCGAGTAAAGCTAGGTGATGGAAACCCCGGTGAATGAAGTCGGGTCCTGGTGAGTGAAGTCAGTGTTGGACACGAGATGGCTATAGAGGGGGGGTGAATATAGCCCGACACAAATCTTTATCTTCTTTTCAAGTTTTCTGCACTTAGAGATTAGGCAGCGGAAGACACAATGCAGAAACAGAAATGAAGAACAGGAATCAAAACAAAGAAAGCAAACCAGACGACACAGCGATATACAAGGTTCCGGGATAACTTGCCCCTACTCCTTGGCGTGCCCGTAAGGTGGGCGATCCCTTGATCGTCGGCAGATCAAGCCCCGGTGACCCAGATAAAACAGCGCCTCCTTCTCGGTGGAGAAACCTCTCCACAAGTAATCTCAAGAAGATATAAGTTAAGCACAGAGACACTCGAGAAGACAAGCTCACAAAGATGTAACAAGATCGCTCAAGCACAAAGCAACAGAGAGCACGAACACAGCCCAGCCAAACTTCCCAAGTTTCTGTCTTGTTCGCCTCTGCTTCCAGCTTCGCCACTTAAGCTCTGCTCACCATCACAAGCTTCATCAGCATCCACTGAGCCAGCCTGAACCCACTGACCTCCTAAAGCACTCAGTCCACTGAAGATCTCCTCTCCAGCTGAGCCTCCGTCAGTCGCCAGCTGCGTCAGTTGCCCGTTGAAACCTGAGAACGAGAAACAGCCAAACCTGCTCAACGGAAAGCCTCCCATTGACCCTCCTTAAGTGTTTGAATCACCTGCTATCACCTGCACACTCCAACAGAGGCTCAGCAATGCATATCAAAACATATCAGCAGTGTATCAGAGAATCGGCAGTGAAAACAGACGCGATCAGAGCTTCTGACAGCGTATTTGAATTAAAGTGATCGGTCACCGGACCGATCAGAGAGCCTCCTGATTGGTCACCAGACCGATCAGGCTGGTTCCAGACCGATCAGGCTCCGTCCTGATCGATTCCCAACGCTCAATCAGAAATCGCGATTTCTTTGAGATTCTTCTGGACCGATCACCAAACCGATCCCAGGTCGTGGATCGTTCACCGGACCGATCCACCCTCATATTGGGCGATTTCTGAGTTTCGCAGGCTAAGCCTTCTGATCGGTCACCGGACCGATCAGGCAACCTCCTGATCGGTCACCACTGGCTCCAGACCGATCAAGATCCGTCCTGATCGATCATAGAGAGGAACCTGCGACACTTGATCGTTCTCCGGAACGATCTGCACAGTGATCCTGATCGGTCACCAGACCAATCAGGAGCAGTTCAGCAAGGGAACTCAACCTCAACTGTTTGCTCCCTGATCGGTCACCCGACCGATCAGGAGCCAAGCAGTTGGTGAAACACACACTCCCTGATCGGTCACTGGATCGATCAGGAGCAGTACAGTAGGTTCCCAACCTCCCTGTGTGCTCCCTGATCGGTCACCAGACCGATCAGTCGTTGCTGGATCGGTCACTAGACCGATCCACAACAGGACAGCGTGCCAGCTTCCCTGACCGATCACCAGACCGATCCAGGGACACAAACTCAGCCCTCCAAGCTAAGTTTCCATCCACCTTAGCCCTCCAAGCTAAGGATTTTCCATCTAACTCTCCAAGTTGGGAATTTGCACCTAACCCTCCAAGTTAGGACTTTTCACCTAGCCCTCCAAGCTAGGACTTTTCACCTAGCCCTCCAAGCTAGGACTTTTCACCCAACCCTTCCGAGTTTAGAACTTCATCCAACCTAGCCCTCCAAGCTAGGCACCTGACCCTCCAAGCCAGGACTTTTTCACCTAATTCTCCAGGATGGGAATTTGCACCTAACCCTCCAAGTTAGGACTTTTCACCTAGCCCTCCAAGCTAGGACTTTTCACCCAACCCTTCCGAATTAGGACTTTTCCAACCTAGCTTCACTCACTAGGACCTGGCTTCACTCACCAGGGTTTTGGTCACCCTGCTTCACTCACCAGGACCCGGCTTCACTCACCAGGGTTTTGGTCACCCGGCTTCACTCACCGGGACCCGGCTTCACTCACCGGGATTTCAACCAACCCGTGCCTAATCACTGATCAGGACTTAACCATAATTTGCTCAACTAAACTTAAATCATTGTCAAACACCAAAACAACAACCGGGCCAGACTGCATCAACAATCTCCCCCTTTTTGTTGTTTGACAACCCGATTTAAGTTTAGGTATCAATCAATTGAAGTCCGTTCAATTCTCATAAGGGAATCATGATCCTCCCCCTATAATAACCATAAACTTAATCAGCTATTTTCTCCCCCTTTGTCAAACATCGAAAAGGGTATGGTTATTAAGTTTTAAACATAACTCCCCCTCAAACACGGGTCTCTCCCCAAATCCAAAATGATCAAGGTTAAGTTTTGAATTGCACATGAAAACATATACAAAATTATATCATGGTCAAACATGTATATGTTTCATATGACAAGTAAGTCAAAGGATGATTTTGGAATTGCATATAAGAGGCATATACCATAAATGTATCATGGCAACAATGTATATGCATCATACAATAATAAGTGTAGATTTTTGAATTGCATATGGAAACATATACCAAATAATATCATGGTCAAGTATGTATATGTTTCATATGACAAGTAAGGAATGCATCTGTATCTGATACATAGTCCTGATTGGTCTCCGTGACCAACCAGGTCTGTTGATTACATGATACAGAAGGATATCTGATTAGTCTGGGGAGCGATCAGATTTCAGAAAAATTTCGGAAACTCTGATACGTTCCTGATCAGACTGCATTAACAATTTGCATCCCATAACAGGAGAGAGGACTCTATTGATATTCGTCATTTCAGAAAAATTCCCGAAACACGACATTAAGAACAAGAGTCATGACTCAACAAACCCTTTCTTAAGAATTTGAACATTCCAACATAGGTTTGTATCAAATCAGTATTTAGGTTTTGTTTCAAGTACCACTTGAACAAATTTGTACTTCCTTAGTACCAGGATTGTACCAATGGAGGATCAAATATGTTTCAATTGTAATTGGTTTGTATCAGATTTGTTAGGAGTATGATCATCAAACTGATACAATTCAATGAAAAGAGATTGGTTTGAGGAGGTTTTGGATCAATTTGGAACGATCTGGGAGTTCCTTGATCAGAGTTGGTCTGATCGGTCACCAGACCGATCAGAACGACGACTGATTGGTCACTAGACCGATCAGAGGGATCCCTGATCGGTCGGAGGACCGATCAGGTTTGACACAGAATGTTTTCTGAAACTGACCAGTTTCAGAAATAGGTTTGTTTCAACTCTTAACCTTTCCCAAACCCTTATACAATCAGATTTGATCCATTTGTCCTAAAGGGTTTCTCTTAACTAAAATCCATTTCCCAAAATGATCAACATGATTTGTGTCAAAGCATGATCAGTAATTTCTAAGCATGAAATTGAGTATCAAAACATGTTTGTATCAAAGCATGATCAGGTTCCCAAAATCTAAGTTGGATACTTCAAAACAAATTTGTATCAAGTCAATGGATGATCAAGTTTGTTCAAAACATACTTGTATCAAATTAGTATCTAACTATGACCAGATTTCCAAAACATGCATGCATACAATCATTTAACCAGAAAATTCATAAACATGGACAACTTACAAAATCATTTGCATGGATAGCACACAATCCCTAGATGCATATTGCTATTTGGCAAGGATGAGCTAGTTACTTTTCTTTTTGTTTTGGAAACAAAACTGATCATAGTAAAACTTTAACACAAACGTAAACTACACTTATGCATGATTAATTATGTTCCAAGTGTATTCATAACATGTTTGCTTCAATCAATTTTGGTAACTCATAGATCTAGATTTATCCCAAGTCTAGAATCCTAATTCTCCATTCTATTGATAGTTCATAGATTGGATTGGAGAATTCATAGTCCCACATTTCTATCAAGTTCATGATTGAAATCAAATTTGCATATCATAGATTAATGATAACAGCACATAGAGTAAATCATGGCATACTTGATCATGTTCACCTCCAACACATTAAGGAAGAACTTAAGCCTAAGATATATCATCATAAGCAATCCATGGTAAAAGCAAGTTATATGTCGATCTAAACCATTCATGCACTATACATAATTTTTCCAACACTTGTAGATTTATTTTGAAGCATGGAGATACTATTGTTCATTGCATGAAAAGTTTCCTTATTGCCCAAATGAGATTTCATAACTCACTAGCCAAGAGATCATATTGTTATAAGGGCTAAGACAATGAAGATCAAAGCACTTAATTTGAACATTCCATAACCAATCATGTGAATGACAATTTTTTTGTTGGTCATGGGTTTGGAGCACCAAATATCAACCTCCCATGTTGATAGATGCTCCCCCTCAAATAATGCTTATACAATTCTAAAGATAGAGATTTTAGGTACCCAAATTTTGGGACCTAAAGAATCTTCAATCAAATACTTTGGCACCCATGCCTTAGTCTTTTTCTTTTTAACCTTTTGAACCCTAGAATTATTTTGTGATCTAAAATGAGTTCTAGACATCAATGACATGAAACTTGATTCTTTATGTTGGTAACCTAAGCCAACCTTGTTGTAAATCGCTTTTTGTGAATTTAGTATCATGTCTAGAGTTTTAGAGCTAGTTGAAAACTTCTCAAGAATATTCTTGAGGTTTTCAACTTTGCTCTTCAACTCCTTATTTTCATCCTCAAGGAATTTGTCATGCAAATCATTAATGTCCTCAACCTTAGAGGATTTCAATTCTTTTACTTCCAACCTTAATGCTTTGACTTTGGCCTTAGATTTCTTAAGTATTTTTGTCAAGCATGCTATTGTTCTATAGCATTTGTCTAACTCCGGAGAGATTACCTCTTCATCATTCGAAGATGATGAAGGCGCGGTTGAGGAGCTTCTCGATTCATTATCACTCTCCTCCTTTGAAACTTCTAAGGACACTAGAGTCACGTGACAGTGGGTCCTCTCCTCGATTTTCTTCTTTTTGTCACCTGCCACTAAAGCCAACCCTTTCTCCTTTGGGCTTGTGTTAGAGATCTCATGTATTTCCATTTCACAAAATAGATCTTCTAACTTAACAATTGAAAAATCCTTGGAAACCTTGTAGGCATCCACCATGGATGACCACAAAGTATTCCTAGGGAAGGCTTTGAGTACATACCTCACTAGGTCTCTATTTTCCACATTTTCATCGATGGAGTGCATGCCGTTGATGATTTCTTTGAACCGACAATGAAGCATACTTACAGTTTCGTTTTCTCCCATTGTCAAGTTCTGGAGTTGGCTGAGAAGGAGGTCCTTCTTGGCAGTCCGGGTGTCTTGAGTTCCTTCATGGAGCTCAATGAGTTTGCTCCATAAGTCTTTGACACTTGTGAAAGGACTCACCTTGATCAACTCCTCCTTGGTCATCCCGCATTGCAGGGTGACCACAGCTCTTGCATCAGCCTCACTTTTCCGGACTTGCTCTGCCGACCACTTTGAAAAATCCAACTCTTTTCCTTCAGCATCTTTAGGAGTGGAAAACCCCTCCTTGATAGCAAACTATACGCTGATGTTGGTTTTGAGATAAAACTCCATGCTCGACCACCAATATGGAAAATCAGTGCCGTCGAGGAATGGAGGTCGGTTTGTGCTGTAGCCTTCTCCTCCCATGGCCATCTTGTTGACTCTCGGTTGTTAAGCCGTAAACAGAGCCCCAAGCTCTGATACCACTTGTTGGACACGAGATGGCTATAGAGGGGGGGTGAATATAGCCCGACACAAATCTTTATCTTCTTTTCAAGTTTTCTGCACTTAGAGATTAGGCAGTGGAAGACACAATGCAGAAACAGAAATGAAGAACAGGAATCAAAACAAAGAAAGCAAACCAGACGACACAGCGATATACAAGGTTCCGGGATAACTTGCCCCTACTCCTTGGCGTGCCCGTAAGGTGGGCGATCCTTTGATCGTCGACAGATCAAGCCCCGGTGACCCGGATAAAACAGCGCCTCCTTCTCGGTGGAGAAACCTCTCCACAAGTGATCTCAAGAAGATACAAGTTAAGCACAGAGACACTCGAGAAGACAAGCTCACAAAGATGTAACAAGATCACTCAAGCACAAAGCAACAGAGAGCACGAACACAGCCCAGCCAAACTTCCCAAGTTTCTGTCTTGTTCGCCTCTGCTTCCAGCTTCGCCACTTAAGCTCTGCTCACCATCACAAGCTTCATCAGCATCCACTGAGCCAGCCTGAACCCACTGACCTCCCAGAGCACTCAGTCCACTGAAGACCTCCTCTCCAGCTGAGCCTCCGTCAGTCGCCAGCTGCGTCAGTTGCCCGTTGAAACCTGAGAATGAGAAACAACCAAACCTGCTCAACGGAAAGCCTCCCATTGACCCTCCTTGAGTGTTTGAATCACCTGCTATCACCTGCACACTCCAACAGAGGCTTAACAATGCATATCAAAACATATCAGCAGTGTATCAGAGAATCGGCAGTGAAAACAGACGCGATCAGAGCTTCTGACAGCGTATTTGAATTAAAGTGATCGGTCACCGGACCGATCAGAGAGCCTCCTGATCGGTCACCAGACCGATCAGGCTGGTTCCAGACCGATCAGGCTCCGTCCTGATCGATCCCCAATGCTCAATCAGAAATCGCGATTTCTTTGAGATTCTTCTGGACCGATCACCAGACTGATCCCAGGTCGTGGATCGTTCACCGAACCGATCCACCCTCATATTGGGCGATTTCTGAGTTTCGCAGGCTAAGCCTTCTGATCGGTCACCGGACCGATCAGGCAGCCTCCTGATCGGTCACCAGACCGATCAGACTGACTCCAGACCGATCAGGATCTGTCCTGATCGATCATAGAGAGGAACCTGCGACACTTGATCGTTCTCCGGAACGATCTGCACAGTGATCCTGATCGGTCACCAGACCGATCAGGAGCAGTTCAGCAAGGGAACTCAACCTCAACTGTTTGCTCCCTGATCGGTCACCCGACCGATCAGGAGCCAAGCAGTAGGTGAAACACACACTCCCTGATCGGTCACTGGATCGATCAGGAGCAGTACAGTAGGTTCCCAACCTCCCTGTGTGCTCCCTGATCGGTCACCAGACCGATCAGTCGTTGCTGGATCGGTCACTAGACCGATCCACAACAGGACAGCGTGCCAGCTTCCCTGACCGATCACCAGACCGATCCAGGGACACAAACTCAGCCCTCCAAGCTAAGTTTCCATCCACCTTAGCCCTCCAAGCTAAGGATTTTCCATCTAACTCTCCAAGTTGGGAATTTGCACCTAACCCTCCAAGTTAGGACTTTTCACCTAGCCCTCCAAGCTAGGACTTTTCACCTAGCCCTCCAAGCTAGGACTTTTCACCCAACCCTTCCGAGTTAGAACTTCATCCAACCTAGCCCTCCAAACTAGGCACCTGACCCTCCAAGCCAGGACTTTTTCACCTAATTCTCCAGGATGGGAATTTGCACCTAACCCTCCAAGTTAGGACTTTTCACCTAGCCCTCCAAGCTAGGACTTTTCACCCAACCCTTCCGAATTAGGACTTTTCCAACCTAGCTTCACTCACTAGGACCTGGCTTCACTCACCAGGGTTTTGGTCACCCGGCTTCACTCACCGGGACCCGGCTTCACTCACCGGGACCCGGCTTCACTCACCAGGATTTTGGTCACCCGGCTTCACTCACCGGGATTTCAACCAACCCGTGCCTAATCACTGATCAGGACTTAACCATAATTTGCTCAACTAAACTTAAATCATTGTCAAACACCAAAACAACAACCGGGCCAGACTGCATCAACAGTCAGGCGATGGAAACCCCGATGAGTGAAGCTGGGTCCTGGTGAGTGAAGCCGGGTGATGGAAACCCCGGTGAGTGAAGCTAGGTGAAGGAAACCCTGGTGAGTGAAGCCCAGTCCTAGCGAGGGAAGCTAGGTTGAACAAAGTCTCGGTGAGTGAAGCCGGGCACGAAGTCTTGGTCCGAGGGACTGAGCATTGAGAGTACTGGTCGGAGAGGGCACGTGAGCTCTTTCTCCGGGATCAGAATGAGTCAGAGAAGGCTAGGGAGCCTGTTCTCTGGACTTAGGATTGAATTGGTCGGAGCTGGATCGGTCTGGAGACCGATCAGGGAGTTGGCACTAACTCCTGGTTGTGGATCGGTCTGGTGACCAATCCAGAGAGTCTGATCGTTCTGGTGAACGATCAGGATGAGAACAGAATATTTCTGTTTGGCTTCTGATCGTTCTGGTGAACGATCAGAGAGAGATCAGTAGCCATCTGGAGAAAACCTTGATCGGTCAGTGTGACCGATCAAGGGCCTCCTGGACCGATCAGGATGGGTCTTGATCGGTCCAGAGGTGACCTGATCGGTCACTATGACCGATCAGGTCAAGGAACCTGTGGCTTGTGGAGGAAACTCCAGCAAGCTGCTGGATCGGTCACAGTGACCGATCCACGATCCCTGATCGGTCAGTGTGACCGATCACAGAGTCACTGGATCGATCAGAAGGTAGCCTGATCGATCAGGGTCATCACTGATCGGTCTGGTGACCGATCAGTGTCTGAACTTTAATTTGAAAACCTTATCAGACTTCTGATAACACTCTGCTCTCGCACTGAATCCTTCTGATACCTGCTGATTTCCTTTTGATTTGCTGTGCTAATCCTCTGATGAGTTTGCAGGCGAGACAGGGATGACTCAAACCAAGAAGTAGGGTCAACTGGAGACTTTCGCTTCGGTCAGGTTTGTCCGTTTTCCCTTCGCAGGATTCAACGGCTTCTGGCGCGGGCTGGCAACTGTCTGGCGGAGCTGGCGACTGACCTGAGGCTCAGCTGAAGAGGTTTCAGTGGACTGAGCCCAGTAGAGGTCAGTGGGTCAGTGATGACGGAGCTGATTAGAGGTTGCAGACGCGTCGGGTGAGCAGAAGCTTAAGAAGAAGCTAGGAAGCAGAGGAGCATGGTCGAACGAACAGAAAAAAGTGAAGTGTTTGGCTGGGTTGTTTTAGCTCTTTGTATCTTCTTGCTTGAGCGCTTCTGTTGTATCCGTGTGAGCTTTCCTTCTCGTTGTCTCGAGGGCTTAACTGTTATTCTACTGAGACGCTTGTGGAGACGTTACTCCACCAAGAAGGAGAAGATATTCTATCCGGAGTTTTGAGGCTTGATCTGCCGACGATCAAGGGATCGCCCACCTCACGGGCATGCCAAGGAGTAGGGGCCAGTTATCCTCGAACCTTGTACATCTTCGAGTTAACGTTTGTTCATTCTGTTTTCTGGTTTCTGTTTGTCTTTGTTTCTTTCTGCTGTTTTGTTTCCGCTACTAACCATAAGTGCAGAAAACTCAAAGAAGCGAAAGTTTTAAATGTCTGGCTATTCACACCCCCCTCTCTAGCCATCCAAGTTCCAACATGCAGGTGCGAGCACCTACTCACCCAAGGGTAGAGACCTCCTGTGCTTTTGTATTAACAACATTAGCACAGGAACACATATAAGGAAACACTGGCTCTCGCCGATTAGCAATGTGGGACTAAAGCCTCATCTTTTTCCATAATGTTCATTTGAGCATATCTTGAACAATTAATTTCTCATTCACCCTTAATCGGTTTTGAACAAATAAATAGTCCAGATTTATCTACGCGAAACGTAGATTTCGATTTTGAAGTCAAACTTGACTTTCAACGATCGATGACATCAAAATTTTGCTTTGCAAAATCGTATCCAACAGGTCTTTGGCGCATGATTGATCACGCCATTAGGATACCCATCTGCCTCCGCCATTAGTAATAGCTGTTGGTTCTTGTAAAAACGTAAGCCGTATGAATCTTGAAAAGAACTTACATATAGGAAATACAAAAACAAGAAGATCTAGTTTTATAAATTAAATATGACATAAGAAAGTAATATATAAACATAAAGACAAGGAACCTGATTGAAGGGTTATGTCTTTATCCTAGCATCATCGGTTGTATCCTGACGAAGAAGATCAGCGGAAAGAAGAGGAAAAACTTCCAAGGGGCGTAGGAGGCGATGTCAACATAAAAATTTCTTATCGATGGGGAACAAGAAATTAGGTCTAGATATCTAAACTCTTAAGGATCAATCCTATATATAGTGCACATTTATTATTAGCTCATGGATGATTATGGATGTGGATAATGAGTTTTACACATATGAGGTTCATATCCAATAACCCGATACCCTATAATCTTAAGTTAGATCACTTAACGGGTTTCAGTATCGCAAGTCTTAAATCATATGTGAGCCCACCTTAAGGGATATAAAATCAACAATCTCCCACTTGAGATATATGTGATTATAGACAACACACGAATATAACTTTAGTTGATATAA
Source organism: Boesenbergia rotunda (assembly GCA_024364735.1). Lineage (NCBI taxonomy): Eukaryota > Viridiplantae > Streptophyta > Magnoliopsida > Zingiberales > Zingiberaceae > Boesenbergia > Boesenbergia rotunda. Next base: position 388,258 of record JAGFNQ010002595.1, on the reverse strand, counting down.
AACTTAATGGGTATATGATACCTCTATAAATAATCTGATCCATAATTTTATTGGTATAGCACTAAAGATGACATAGCTACTGTATAGTATCGTAACAAGCCCTAACAGTAATCACAATACCAATATATTAACAACATAGATCAAGATGTGAATGTGTAGATGAAAATTATATGAAATGTGATCGATATATGTCAATTTCCAAATGATCTTAAGGTGACCTTAAAAGAGGTCGGATCATATTTACAAATACTTTATGCTAAACTGCAAAATCAAATCATAATTCAAGCTTTATGATTTCAAAAGGAATCTATATCACATTTATAAACACTAAATAGTAAACATCAGTAGTAAATCATGATATTGTATTTTAGAATGCCCAACAAACAAATAAAAATCCCATGAATATTTTGAACTTAAAGTACATACAATAATTTAAACACAAATATTTCTATTTTTTTTATCAAATATAGAGCAATAAAATAAATATAAATTCCCACTAGATAAATTCTTCTTTATAAGAAGAACTCTCATATCCACAACATGTGCATGAAACACCTTAGACACTAATTCTTTGGTGAGTGGATCGACCAATATGGAATCTGTGCTAATGTGCTCTACCATGACCTGACGACTCTGAACTCTTTCTTTAATCGCTAAAAACTTGATATCGATATGCTTAGACTTTGACGAACTGTGGTTGTTCTTGGCATAAAGTTCTACGGCTTATTATTACAATAGATTATCAGTGGCCTATCAATGTCATCAACAATCTGCAATACTATGACAAAGTTTCGCTGCTAAATCCCATGCACTACAAGAAAATTGTCATATACCCACAGTAAAAAACCATAGGTAAAAGCATGAAAATCGTGGGTATAGACCTCAAAAGCCTATACCCACGGTCGTTCATTTCCGTCATTTTTACTATGCCTTTACCGACAGTTTTTTTGCTGTCAGTATAACATATAGTGATGGTACTCATTACCGTCAGAAAATACCTCGACTTATGTTAGGACCGTGACCATCAAGCTAGAGGGGGGGGGTGAATAGCTTCTTTCGATTTTCTTCCTACAATCGTTAGTGCGCAAGCAGAATATATTAAATAAAAACAAAAACTAACGAATAAGATCGACACACCTATGTACGTGGTTCGGAGATGATGCTCCTACTCCATGGCAGTCCGTTCGGTGGACGATCCCTAATCCTTTGGTGGATGATTCCCCGGAGCACCTCCGGCTAGATCTCGTAGCTCCTTGTGGGTGGAAAAACCTCACCACAACTTCTGGATACTGCCTGAACAATAGAGGCTACTAACAAGCTTTTCCCAAGCAAGTTTCGCCAAGAAGAAAGGCCTTAAACAAGCTCCCTAAATAGAGCTCAATGCTGAAATGTGACCGTTACCAGTCGATTGCCCCTGGGGTAGTCGACTGGCCTTTCATGAATTCAAATTCTCACACTTGACCTTTCAAATTCTGGCCACACCAGTCAACTGCCCCAGGGGCAGTCGACTGGTCCTTCCCTAAGCCTAGGGTTACCCTTCCCGAGTACATTTCTCTCCGCACTCGAACCCTCCCGGCTTAGTTCCCGAGTACAATCACTCAACACTCGGACCCTCACGACTTGGTTGACTCTTCAAATAGCAGTTTCGATCTGTTGCCTTCACGCCCTCTTCATCTTCGGCTCTCATCCCTCAGATGTGCACACAAGTTCTCAGCTTGCCTCCACGCCATCCTCCACGCAATATGCCTCGAAGTCAGCGTCCCTCAGCTCATCGTCTCTGCTCCAGCGGCCCCTATCTATCGCCTTCAAGCATTCTTCGACTTTGACCCTCGTCCCTCAGATGCGCACGCAAGCCCATGGCTTGCCTCCATGCCATCCTTCACGTACGCCTGCTTCCCTCGGCTCATCGTTCCTGCTTCGTCCATGGTCCCTCGGATGCGCACACAAGCCTATGACTTGCCTCTGTGCCACCCTTCACCGTACCTGAAGACATCCAACTAAGTTTATGTGTACCTACAAACCTGCACACTCACATATACATATTAGAACACCAATAAACCCTAACTTAACCATATTGACACACACATCAAAACCCATGATCCTCCAGATCATACTTGGGCCGATTGCCCCAACAATCTCCCCCTTTTTGATGTGTGACAATATGTTTAAGTTAGGTAAAACAACAACAATTGAAAATTATAGACATAACAACAAACAAGAGGCAACCTCCCCCTTAACCTATGCCCTCCACATAATTTCCAATTTTCCACAACACTAAGTTAAGTCAAACCTAACTTAACACCACAAATTCTCCCCCTTTGACACCATCAAAAAGATTGCCCCAAGCAATCCTACCCTTAGTGCCAATGAGAACCCAAACTACTTCTGAAAAACCCTCAGAAATCACAAACCCGAAAGATCAGTCGACTCATCCCACATCAGTTGACTGGTCCCTTCATTACATAAACTTACCAAAACATCAGTCGACTGCCCCAAGGGCAGTCGACTGATACACCCTATTTTTGAATTTCTAGCCCAATTTCAGAAACTCCTAGAAAATTCTATAAAATTCAGAAAAATGTAAAACTTTGCAAGCATATTTGTTAGAAAATAATCTATCCTAGAAAAATATGGTTTCATGAAAAAAATCAAATATGCTTGACTTTTGGTACAAACTCCAATTCTTTCAAAATGTATCAATATGTATCAAGTCTTAAGCCTTTCATTGATTCCATGTGTTTGCCAAGCCTATCCATTACCATTTTACATATAGAATTAACCTCAACTCTCCCCTTTTCCTTATATATTCTCAAGATGATAAAGCCTCCCCTTTTTTTTCCCTTAATCCTAGACATATACAAGTATATATGAAACTTCCTTATGCCTACAATAGCAACATCACACCATTCAATATTAAATCATAAATTGCAAGCACTATAAGCAATATCATGCCATAAAATAAAATTTCATAAAGCAATATGAAAACATGAATTCAAAGTTTCATACATAATTCAAAGTAAAGCATAAAAGTAGCACAAGGGCCAAAGCCCCGAAGAATTAAAATGTTACAATTCCAAAATAGGTGTTTGAGAGATAAAACATAAATTCAAGCCAAACACTCTCAACACTAAAATCATCACATAAACTCCACTACATTCCGTCGTTCGGAGGAGGAGGAGAACCCTGGTACGTCAGATGCCACTGCTGCATCATCGTGTACATCTCTGCCTGCCTGCTGCTGCATGTCAATCTGGCGCTGCTGGAATGTTTGAAAATCCCCCCTCAGATCATGTACCTCTGACTGTAGGAGGGAGAATTGCTCCTGTGAAACTCCCGCAGCAGCTGCAGCCTCCTCATCAGAACTAGAGAAATCAAAACGTTGTCTCCAGGCCATCTCCCCTTGTCGGCACTCAATCCCCACCAAGGACAACTGTCGTGAGCCGATCTGGTCATAGTCCTTGGACAGGCGGTGCACCTCACCCCTAGTAGTGCAAATGCCCCTGGACTCAAAGAATTCGGTCAAAACATGACCGAAAGGCATGTAGATCTTGGCATTGACACTATGAGAGAAGTGGACAATGGATGTGAAGACATGCAAGGTAATGTCGATATCTAGTCTCCTTTCTAATGCATACATGATTACCAAGTGAGGAAGCTGAATCTTCGACCTCCCCTTGGTGACAATGGGTAATATGCAATCCAAGACAATTTTATACAGTACTTTGCTAAACGGACTCATGCGCTTAGCTTCAAAAATACGCGTGGTCACACATCGATATCTTGAAAAATAATGGAGATAGATTTGGTCTATGATTACATTGGGGAAGGTGAAAGGCTCGACAACCTTTGTAAAATATGTAAATGCATTGTTAAAGGCCCTACACCCTAGAAATGAACCTAAGACTGCAGCTGAAAAGGGAATGGTGACACCTGCCACCATGGACTCATAGGTCCCATTATCGGGACCCACACATGTCAGATTGCCGTAAAATCCTTGCACAAGTCCAGGTTAACAGGGTGCTGACAATATACCAGTTGCTCTAGACCAAAATATGTTATCATTTCAGCAATGCGGGGGGTTTTCTCTTGGAAGTATGCTCTATTTAGATATCTACAATTCATTAAGACAAACTCATTATCCATAAATCTTTGTCGGCATTCCTTGGACCAGAACCGAGGGACCACAGGATCTACGGCAGCCTGTTGTTAACTACCCTCACCAATTCTTCTCTTTCGAACAACCCTAAAATGTAATTACCCATGCATGTACCAACCATGACCCAATCAAGGAAAATAACAAAGAAAACATGTCAAAGGTAGAGAGTTAGTTATGAATCATGAATTGAATGGGAAAAATAGAGTAAATACTTCATTACCGTTTCTCCCTTCGTTGCATGGTGGAGATTGATGAAGAGTACTAACTTGAGAAGAGAGGTTTTACTAACCCTAAGTTTAGATCTGAAGTAGGAGGCTAGGAAAGTGTTTTTAGTAATTGGGAACGCCTTAGATCACGGAGAGGTCGGGGAAGGAGAAAGCTCGTAGGGGTGGCATCGAAAACCCTAGGTTCGGCCACCCCTGCGTGACTGTATCTATTTAAAATTACGCATACCAGTCGACTACCCCAGGGGCAGTCGACTACGAATTGAACAAAAAGTTTAGTCGACTGCCCGGGGGCAGTCGACTGGTAATGTTAAATTCTTACTTTCTGATTTACACTAGGCCAGTTGACTAGTTCTGGAACCCTGATTTCAGCCCTTTGTCATAATTTTAGAAATGCCTAATTAAATCAACAAATCTCCAAAAAATCTGAAATTTCGTGGAGAGATTTGTGGAACCTATGTCTACTTAGGAAAAATATTGTTCGGAATAAATCTATTACCAATCCCAAGATTGACACGAAATTCAAAACTACCTAAATAGTGTTGTTGAAACTTAACTAGAAGTTCTAATTTTGATCTCTTCTTCATGCCTCTTTTCACACTTAACCACAATACATTTCTGACACTTATTTATATGACATCTACATATTAAAAACTAATTTTTGCACAATATGAGTCAATTTTCATCTTTTCTTCAACAAAACTCCTTTTAATGTGTCAATTTCCTAGGATTAAGACTCACACTAGCCTTCCAAACCCTTTGGCACATTCCATATTCCATCTAATCCCCTAGGAGAAATTCTCCTAAGATCCATTGGCCATGGATCCCATTTTGACTTCCAGAGCTCCCCCTTGAGCTTTTAGCCCTAGTCACCTCCCTTGGTGACTTATCTATAAAGGCAAGACCACACCGGTGTACCTCCGATGCTTCTTGACCTTTAACTCTTACTCTCTTAACTTTCCACACTTTGTCCTTGGTTGACTTTCACTTTTCTCCTCTAAATGGCTTTTCCTTGCCATTTTTGGTCTTTCCTTTGCTATAGTCATATGACACCTATCCATATGCCTTTTTACTAACATTTGCCCCTAGATTGGTATCTTAGTCCCGACCTACCATTTCTAAGGTGTTGATCATTTGGTATCATGCTTAATCCCTTGGATCCCCTAATGAGTTTATCTAGATTCTTTTCTAACTTATCAAACTTTGCCCTCAAAGCTTGATTTTCCTTCTCTAGGTTCCTAACCTTAATATCACCATGACCATTTTGATAATTCCTAGATCTACCCATTTTTCTAGGCATGTGTCTCCCTTTCTTAGGGTTGATGCCTTGGTCCTTAGGTCTAAAAGTCCTAGATTTATCATGAACCATGGGTTCTCTAGAATTTTGGCATGCAATGTTACTTCTATTTTTATCATGATACTTGAAACCAAAATTACGCATAGGCAAGCGATCATTAATATTTCTAGTAAACATAAAACCATTTGAAGCATACGTAAAGTTAGAGATTACCTCCCTTACTCTTGTAGCTCCCCCTTGATGTGAGCTTCTTTTCTTTTCCTCTTTTTCCCATCTTCTCAAATGCTCTATTTTCCTGAGCTCTCCTTTTCTTGAACATTGGGTGTGGTAATGTCCTAGCTCCCCACAAGTGTAGCACCTAATGTGCTTCTTTTCTTTCTTTTCCCTACAACCCACATTAGATTTTAAATGAAAGGACCCGGGTTTAGGGTGTACCTCCTTTTTACCTAGTGGACACTTATCCTTGTAGTGCCCCTTCTTGTTGCATCCAAAGCATATGATGTGGTCTTTGGTTCTTGCTTTGGTGGAGGTAGGAGCTTCTTCTTGCTCTGGTATCGAAGTGGGTCTCTCCTCCCCCTCAATCCTTAAGGTGGAGACCTCTTCTTTTTCCCTTGATGAAGTGGATGATCTTTCATTTGATTGTACCACTTCACTCGATGAGGTTGACAACTCTTTTTCTTTTTCCCTCTCTTGGACCATTGAATCTAATTCTTTGGGCTCCTCTACTCTTGAGCTTGTGTAGGGTTTTCATGAAATTCTTCCAACTTGTTCCACAACTCATATGCATTTTTATATTCATTTACACTATTCAAAACATTATTAGGTAAAATATTAATGAATATACCAATTACCTTCTCATTTGCCTTAGATTGAGCTTGTTGCTCCTCGGTCCAATATCTAGGTCGAAGCTTTTTCCCATGCTTATCCCTTGGAATTTTAAATGGCTCTTCTAGCATCACCATGCACTCCCAATCCATTCCAAACCAAGTCTTCATTCTTGTCCTCCAATAGTCAAAATCTTTATGATCATAAGGCAGTGGAATGTTGATGGCATCACCCAATTTATCTTCCATCATCATTTCCTCTAGCTTGTGCTCTCTCGGCGGTTAGTCCGTAGATGAGCGACCTTCGCTCTGATACCACTTGTTAGGACCGTGACCGTCAACCTAGAGGGGGGTGAATAGCTTCTTTCGATTTTCTTCTTACAATCGTTAGTGCGCAAGCGAAATACACTAAATAAAAACAAAAACTAACAAATAAGAACGACACACCGATGTACGTGATTCGGAGATGATGCTCCTACTCCACGGCAGTCCGTAAGGTGGACGATCCCTAATCCTTCGGTGGATGATTCCCCGGAGCACGTCCGACTAGATCTCGTAGCTCCTTGTGGGGGTGGAGAAATCTCACCACAACTTTTAAACACTACCTGAACAATAGAGGCTACTAACAAGTTTTTCCCAAGCAAGTTTCGCCAAGAAGAAAGGCCTTAAACGAGCTCCTTAAATAGAGCTCAAGGCTGAAATGTGACCGTTACCAGTCAACTGCCCCTGAGGCAGTCGACTGGCCTTTCATGAATTCGAATTCTCACACTTGACCTTTCAAATTCTGGCCACACCAGTTGACTGCCCCAGGGCAGTCGACAGGTCCTTCCCTAAGCCTAGGGTTACCCTTCCCGAGTACATTTCTCTCGGCACTCGAACCCTCTCGGCTTAGTTCCTGAGTACAATCCCTCGACACTCGGGCTCTCACGACTTGGTTGACTCTTCAAATAACAGTTTCGATCTGTTGCCTTCACGCCCTCTTCATCTTCGGCTCCCGTCCCTCAGATGCGCACGCAAGTCCTCAACTTGACTCCACGCCATCCTTCAAGCAATATGTCTCGAAGTCCGTGTCCCTCAATTCATCGTCTCTGCTCCAGCAGCCTCAATCTATCGCCTTCAAGCCTTCTTCGACTTTGACCCTCGTCCCTCTGATGCGCACGCAAGCCCACGGCTTGCCTCCATGCCATCTTTCACGTACGCCTCGAAGTCCGCTTCCCTCGGCTCATCGTCCCTGCTTCGTCCATGGTCCCTCGGATGCGTACACAAGCCCATGGCTTGCCTCCGTGCCACCCTTCATCGTACCTGAAGACATCCAACCAAGTCTATGTGTACCTGCAAACCTGCACACTCACATACACATATTAGAACACCAATAAACCCTAACTTAACCATATTGACACACACATCAAAATCCATGATCCTCCAGATCATACTTGGGTCAATTGCCCCAACAATTTATACCTACGGATTTCATTGTATCACTAGAGATTTTAGTGACAGACGTCATAAATAGTAACCAAGTAATTACCCACGAAAATAATTCTATCACTATATAATTTAGTGTAAAAGTCTTTTTTCCGTGGGTATAGCTTATAGCGATATGATTTTTAATTTTCTGTGGGTATAGATTATAGTCACACTTTTGTTAAATTTAAAATTTTCATGGGTATAACATATAATGATTTTTTATTATGGGTATAAAAAATTAAAATTTTGAATTTAATTTATAAATTTAAATATACAAGAATAACAATCATATTAAAAAAAAGGCTTCAATTATATTAAAAGTAGGGATGAAAACTGGCCAGGCCAGGCTTTTACCTTAACAGGATAGGCCTGTATAATAGAAAACTGGCTTGAGCCTGGCCTGTGGCCTGTTATAGGCTTTGTTCTTGGCCTGTTCAATAGTATGGTCTGGCCTGCGGCCTGTTTACAAAGCTTGTAATTTAATTCGATTATCCAAAATACTTCTAATATATAAAATATAACAATTTAATTTGAATATTCGATTATCCAAAATAAAAATAAAAATAAACATATATAAAATAAGTATGATATAACAAAATAGATTTGTGGTTTGTTAGCTAGTAGGGTGTAGATAAGAGTTTGATCAGCCGAAGTCTTAGGTTCAAAACTCTATTTTGACATTTTATATATTGTAATTTTAACAGGCCTAGGCCGACCTGTCAGGCTTCACAGGCTTTATATTGAGCCTGGGTCTGGCCTGATAAGAAAAACAGGCTTTCAAAGAGGCCTGATTATTATTTTATTTTTAAACAGGCTAGGCCACAGGCCCCTGACAGGCCGCCTGACCTATTTCTATCCCTAATTAAAAGTAAAACAAGTTCTAAAGTAATAGGTATCAATATTACAAATAAACGGAATCAAGAAAATCTAGTAGAAGTACATGTTATGCTCTCATAGCCGGTAAAATACAATTCTAAAACATGATAGGCATGAATCACCATCGATTAATAAAGATAAACACCTTCACTTTTAGTTATCACCTGTAAATTAAATTACAATAAAACATTAATATTAGTGTATGTATTTAACAAAATTAACATCAATCATAATAAAAATTAATAAAATTAAGTACATACTGTATTCATGATCTTCATCATTGACACTTTGAGATCTTGAATTGCTTTGATAATTTGGTTTACTTGAAGCATCCGGAACCTATAAAAAAATATGCAAATTTTAAATATGTGTGATAGCATAAAATAGTATGTGTCACAAAGTTAGTACCAATAAATAGACTTTCACAATAACAATATAGCACCAAAAAAATCCATCATTAAAAAAACTCCATAGCTTTTGTAAAAAAAAACTAAATTCCTAGTACATTTTAAACACACAATTATAGGTTTTAACATACCTGTTTATCTGTAAGTTGTAAGATATTTTGCACATCTTCTTCTAGCAAACGGCTTTGCATTAATTTTAGCACATTTGTTAACAACCCCTTAATCTGCTTAACTTCTTCACGCAAATCTGTGTCTGTAGATGATAAAGTTTTTGACTTTTTAGCTAGTGGAATCTTGCCCAAACAATGCACACGTCCTCTCTTTTCATTTTCATGTCCTTGTACTTTTGAAAGCAAGTCATCCTTCTAAAATGTACAACCTTGTTTGCTTTGAGATGCTTGGGATGTCTCACCCTCAGGTATGTGTTTTTTAATTTCATCTTGAAACACCATATACATAAAAGAAGTTATACTTGTAAGAGTGTGATCTATACAACAAAGTAAAAATAAACAAAATAGTTACAGAAACAAAACATATATAATAAAATCTTACAATAACACCAGCAGCTTTGTCATTGACAATTGTTCCATTTTTATGAGTTCGAGTGTCAATATATACCACATGACGTTCAGGCAATACTCCTTTGTTTTTCTTTTTCTAAAACCAAATAAATTGTGAGTTTCACATAAAAATTTATAATTCAATAATAATGAATGCAAACAAACCTTCTCATCAATCACTACTGGGAGACTTTTTGTACCCATACAAAATGTCAAGTACTCATTAGCCATGTAACCTTCTGCAATAGATCCTTCAAGATGTGCTCTATTACACACAAATGACTTCAATGTTAGAAGATACCTGAAAGCAACACATAAGATAACTCATTACTAGGTTTTGAATCTATATATTCTTATTGGTTAAAAGGAATAGTCCATACCTTTCAATAGGATACATCCATCTATATTGCACACTTTTTGCAAGGACAAAAGATTTTTCCATCCACTTCTAAATTTTGAAATGCGAATTCAAGAAACTCATTAACCCCCCGAATATATTCTTTAGTTTTTTTTTGTTGGACCACTCATCCAATCTTAGAATCCATCAGAGTACTACAATTCAAGATATGTAAAGACTTCAGATACTTTTAAGGTTCAAGTGAAAATGATCTAATAAAAAAATAGTAACTAATACTTGAACAAACCTAGCATATGTCCTAGAAATATAATGATTACTAGGTTTGCAACAAAACAGATGACATCAATATGCAATAATACATTAAAGTTAATTATGTAACGAGGAACCTCAAAACATATTGAGAACTGCAGAAGCTATTCAAATCAAACAAAAGCAACACAAATATTAAATTTCTCTGGACTTATCCTAATATTTTTGTGGTGGTAGCAGTTATGCAAGTTTGGATCAGGGAAAATACTAGGTTATGCCAAATACTAGGTCAATCTAAAGCAGCCAAAACTCACTTGAATGGTGGTCGATGGTCCTTCCTTCTACATAGATCCAAAAATTCACCATAAGAGGAAGAGGAAACAAACAGGAATCAAAGGAAATTCAAATTTCAGAACTGACTCAGAAATAGAACAACTAAGGCTAATCCCCAAATCACAATCAACACCATCCTACATGTTCCCAATTGATCCACCCCAGCCAAAAATCAACGACACAACACACAGAACCAATCTAATACTAAATCCAAATTGGACTATTACCAACATCTAACAATTCAAGGAGCAAACCTATTCCAAGGGGCTTAGGAGGCGATGACAACATAAAAAATTTTTGTCAATGGGGAGCAAGAAATTAGGTCTAGATATCTAAACTCTTAAGGACCAATCCTATATGTAGTGCACATCTATTATCAGCTCATGGATGATTATGGATGTGGATAATGAGTTTTACACATACGAGGTTCATATCCAATAACCTGATACCCTATAATCTTAAGTTAGATCATTTAACGGGTTTCAGTATCGCAAGTCTTAAATCACATGTGAGCCCACCTTAAGGGATATTAAATCAATAATCTCCCACTTGAGATATATGTGACTATAGACAACACATGAATATAACTTTAGTTGATATAAAATTTAGTGGGTACATGATACCTCTATAAATAATCTGATCCATAATTTTATTGGTATAGCACTAAAGATGGCATAGCTATTGTACAATATCGTAACAAGCTCTAACAGTAATCACAATACCAATATATTAACAACATAGATCAATATGTGAATGTGTAGATGAAAATTATATGAAATGTGATCGATATATGTCAATTTCCAAATGATCTTAAGGTGACCTTAAAAGAGGTCAGATCATATTTACAAATACTTTATGCTAAACTGCAAAATCAAATCATAATTCAAACTTTATGATTTCAAAAGGAATCTATATCACATTTATAAACACTAAATACTAAACATCAACAGTAAATCATGATATTGTATTTTAGAATGCCCAACAAACAAATAAAAATCCCATGAATATTTTAAACTTAAAGTACATACAATAATTAAAACACAAATATTTGTATTTTTTTTATCAAATATAGAGCAATACAATAAATATAAATTCCCACTAGATAAATTCTTCACTATAAGAAGAACTCTCATATCCACAACATGTGCATGAAACACCTTAGCACTAATTCTTTAGTGAGTGGATCAACCAATATGGAATCTGTTCTAATGTGTTTTACCATGATCTGACGACTCTGAACTCTTTCTTTAATCGCTAAAAACTTGATGTCGATATGCTTAGACTTTGACGAACTGTGGTTGTTCTTGGCATAAAGTTTTATGACTTTATTATTACAATAGATTATCAGTGGCCTATCAATGTCATCAACGATCTACAATACTGTGACGAAGTTTCGCTGCTAAATCCCGTGCATGATTGGAAGCTTTATAGCATGCTACTAACTCTGCCTCCATAATAGAAGTAGTTACTTGCATCTACTTGACTCCCTTTCAAGATATAACCCTTCCAACAAGCATAAAAATATTACCCGAAGTGGACCTCTTGCTATCCAAGCATCTAGCAAAATCAGAATCTGAATGACAAATCACCTCCAGGTGATCTGACCTCCAATACATGAGCATATATTCTTTAGTTCTTTACAAATACCACATCACTCTCTTAATTGCTTTCTAGTACGACGGTTCTATGTTACTAACATATTTGTCTATCATCCCAGCTATAAATGCTATATATGGTCGTGTACAAATCTGTGCATATATAAGACTTCCCACTGCTGACATATATGGGAATTATTCCATTTCCTTTATTTCAAGTCTAAGCTGTAGATATTGTTGTAAGCTGAACTTGTCATCTCTTGACACAGATATGCCACCTGGTGTACAATTCTGCATGTCATACCTTATAAATACCTTTTCAATATAGGTATGTTGTGAAGATCCAAGAATGTCTCTTGAATGATCACAGCAGATCTGGATGCCTAAAATAAAGAATGTTTCATCAAGATTTTTCATTTCAAAATTACCAGATAAAATGTTTAGTTTCATGCAATAGACATTTATTATTGCTTGCAAGCAATATATCGTCTACGTACAGAACAAGTATAACAAATTTGCTTCCACTGAACTTGACATATATATACTAATCAGCGGGGTTCTCTTTAAAACCATATAAGATAACAATTTGATCAAATTTCTGATACCATTGATGGGATGTCTATTTTAAATCATACATAGACTTCTTTAATTTACATATAGGTGCTTTGAATCCTCAGACTTAAAGTTCTATAGTTGTACCGTATACATAGACTCATCAATGCCTCCATTGAGAAAAAATAATATTTACATCTATTTAGTATAGTTCTAAATCAAAATGAGCTACAAGTGTCATGATTATCCTAAGTGAGTCTTTCGTCGACACATGTGAGAATGTTTCATTGTAATCAATGTCTTTCTTTCGAGTGAATACCTTGGCAACAAGACGAACCTTATACCTTTTGATATTGCCCCTTGAATTCCACTCGGTTTTATATATCCATTTACAATCAACAGGCTTCATACCTTCAAGTAATTCGACAAGTTCTCAAATGTCATTATTTGTCATAAACTTCAACTCTTCTTAAATGACGTTAAACCAACTTTTAGGGTTAGAGCATTGTTTGACTTCTTAGAAAGATGTAAGATTATTTTTCAACTCTATGTCAAAATCATGCTCTTGAAGATAAATATAATCATGAGAATTCATGATTCTCCGTTCCCTTGTGGATCACTGACAGTCCCGAATCTACTAGTTTAAATTGTCACGAGTTGTGGGACCATCAGAATTTAAATATGAATGAAAGCTGGAAACCCTTTTACAATCAAAAGTATGAAAATGTAATATAGGGGCCACATGCCGTATTTTTCTCAGGGACTAGTTGAGAGTTTGCTTGATTCGCGCTTGTATTTGTGTCGTTTGTGAATTTCGGGTTTCAAGTTAAAATCTGGGTTTTGGGTTTCAATTTAAAATGAGAACACAATGAGAATGAAGGAAAATTCAACCATGGAACTTAACAAGTGATAGCAAGTTATCATTCAACCAATGTACTCAAATAATTTGGAGCTTATTTGCAACTTACCCTAATCTGGGGAGCAAATCTGATTCAAGGTAAAACAAATGCTAAGCAATAAGCACAATTCAAGCAATCTAAAGACAATCCAATGCAAAATCAATTCCGAAACTCATTTGATACCACAAGCCTTCAACTAGAAACAGAACTGAGCTAAGTGCAGAAATGCTAGAATGCAGAGTTGAAATCACTAAACTTAATTCTATGAATGCGGGAATGCAGAAAGGGATCATCAGATCAAATACAACAAACTGCACTTGAGAGATAACTGATGGATTGCCGAAATTAACATTGGATGACAGATTAGAAGCTGAATTGCAGCAATCGAAAGTCAGTTTCAGAAATGAGATGCAGGAATTAATGCAGAGCTGTGTGCAGAGATTCAGTTTCAGACTCAATGCAAAACTATAACTGATATAAAGCTGATAACTTTGAAACAACCAGTTTAATTGCAGAATTCAGAGATAATTGGATGTGAAGCAGAATTTCGGATGCAAAACTGATATGCAGAAATTGCTCCAAGTGCAGAAAATGAATTCTGAAAACATTGATACATGGAATGCAGAATTTAAATAACTGATCAGATTTCAGAGGCTAATGAAGGCAAGCTAAATCCGAGCATAAAGTATACTACAAGGTGTATGAATCTTGATCCAATCCAGAACTGAAACTGCACTTAACACTTTATCAGAAGTACTAATCGAAACTGTAGAAATTGCAGAAATGATGAGTGCAGATTAAGGAAACACTTCAAATGCAGACACACACGATCAAATCAATCTAAATTCGAGTGCACATTCTATGGTTCCAATGAAACTCGGAAAAAACTAAAGTTCCCTTGATTCAAACTTCAGAAACATTGAACTGATACATTGCAAAATAAAACTGAAACTGCTGAGTGAAATGGAACTTATAAACAGCTAACTGAACTTAACTACAGAATTTGAATTGAAAACTAAACAAACTTAAAGCAAATGCATTAGCTAACTAGATGTTGTCTTAAATTGCAGGCATCCACTTTAGACATAAACTGAATTCGCAAGAGCTGCAAAATCAGAAGCAAACTGGCACGCATGAATAGAAATTCAGAAACATTAACAGGAATTGGCACGCAAGGTTTTAAACAGAAATAAACTGAAATTAAGTGAAACATTAACTAAACTAGCTAGCTAACTACTTGCTTGAAGATTTAAAGCTAAATTACAGCTGGAACAAAGCATTAAACCAAGTTAACTAATCTGAAACGAAAATGCAGAACAGAACAAGTGCAGTAATGAAATTACAGCTACAAAAATATTGGAAATTAAGGATCTAAACTACTCCTCAACCCTTCTCCAATTCAAGAGCTCCTTGGTTGTCAATCAAGGGAGAACCTCGGACCCGCAAGCTCTGCAAATCAGTGAAGATACGTCTCTGCTACTGAATCAGACCAAAACCTGCTCAAACTGAAATCAGCTTCCGAATTCTTCAATCTCACTGTTGTGGCTTGCGAATTGGATTTGGGAGTGACCGAAACCTTCCAGGGAACCCCTCTGGTCAGCTCGGATGCGGTGGAAATGGAATACAACTGAGTTCGTCGAAGTCGGATAGCAGACTGCCGAAACCTCGCGCAACCTTGCTATTGAGCAGAAATCGATTCTGAAACCTCGCTGAGATTCTCTTCACTAACCTAGCCCTTGCTTTGATGATGGATTGAAGGATCGCGCCTCCTTTGATGAAGAAACAAGCTAAGAAATGGAAGAACAGCTGAAGAAGAAGATGACTGCGGCGGAGACGCGACAAGGCTGGCTGCGGCGAAATTTTGATTAAATAGAAACCAATGGACGGCTTAGATTGCTTTGATGAAATCCAACGGTAGATCTTGGTCTGATTTGAGCCAAACTTTTATGATGATGATCTGGGGTCAGGATCTGCCTCGTGGTAGCTCGGATCCTCCAGATATGCAACGGATGGTCCAGATCAACTCTATCTGTGAATGGACGCTCTAGAGCCCTCCTTGCTTGATCCAACGGTTGATTTAGCTCTGATTGGGATGAAACCTTCAGATCTTGATCATAGAGCTTGATCAAACCTAACCCTAGCTCGGATTGCTTCAGATCATCCCGGATGGCTCAGATCTAGCCGCTCTTGAATCGGACGGCCCGGATTAACCGTAGGCTTGATAATTCTATCCGGTTCACTTCCGACTCATGTTTGACCCAATATGCCCTAGGTCCAGGATCCTTTCTTGCCTACAAAAATATATCAGAAAATTAGTGGCCAAATAATCCAAAAATTGTGTAATTTTGCCATTAAGTCCAAAATAAGATAAAGTTCCAAAACCTAGGGTAAAATCATAATTAAGCAATAAAAACATGGGTCAAACATGGATTTTAGCAATTAAAATAATCAATAAAATGATGCTTATCAACTCCCCCACACTTAACCTTGAGCGTCTCGCGAAACAACTAAATATGTATCCCCTAGATTTACTTAAGCATAATTAGAAACAAATGAAAAGAAATTACCTAGGGTTGTCAATTCTCATAAATCTAAGCTCTATGGATTAGTATCTTGTCCTTAAATCAACAACTTGGCCTTTTCATCTATCATGAGTCATTGAGATGAATCTAACTCATAGCCTTTCAAGGAAAATTTTGGTGGCTCTCTCCTTAAGTTCTAACTTGATGATGGAAGTGGAGTTCACTCAAACACACATGATTCTTGCACTACCATAGGCTTGCTTATTATCTACTCTCCACCATTAATCATGATTATGATCAACAACTATAAAAACAAATCAAAGACATAGAAATGATAAGAAATGGAATAAAAACCCAAGGAAATGGAAAAACTGATAAAGTGGGAGACTTTTGTGTTCAAGGATGTTTCCAATGTACTTTGCCCTCTTATCAGTCCCCTAGTGAATTCCAAAGTTTAATGGAGTCCAATTTGAATAATTCTTTTGATTTGGATGAAAAACCCTTCCTTGAATTCTTGTGCCAATTTGTGCTATTGTGTGCCAACCTTGCTTTCTCCATTCTTCTTTCCTGATTTTTCCTCTTTTTCTTTCTCTCTAGTAAGGTCAAATATGTAATGGAACAAGGCTTTAATTCGGATGAGAAAAAACTTCACTTGATTTCAATGTGCCAACTCAATTGTGTCCACTTGTTTCCTTGTTTTCTTTTCCTTTTCAAACTATTTTTCTTCTCTTTTTTTCTTTTTCTCTCTGCTCTGACTTCTTCTAATGGAGCATTTAGGCCATTTGAAGTCTCTGATTTCTTCACAACAGTTAGCGTATAGGAATAGTTGAGCAAATGGTAGTAGAAAACCTAAATGCTTCACTTGGAATTTTGGCACTACAAACTTTTTTTTTCTCTGATTTTTCCTGTTCTGATTTAAAACATTCTAGCAGCCACCATTTCTGTTTCTGATCAGCTGTGATTTTCTCAATACTCTTTGATGCATTCCCGAATTTTGTTCCCTGATTCACAGCCCAGAAAAATTCAATTTCAGCCAAAAGTTGACACAAACTGCCTCTTAAGCATTCACTGATTTTTTTTCTTCTTTTATAACTGCATTTACAGCTCAAGTCTCAACCTCTCTGCTCTCCAGAATTCTGATGCTGTCGAATGGTCTTTTTGCAATCCAATTCTCAACTGATCCAACTGTTTTGGATTAGATTTGGCACAAGCTTCCTTGGCACAAGATTTTTTTTTCTTTGCTTTGCTTACCACTTTGTTCCCTTTTGTTTTGTTCTTCTGTTTTCCTCTTCTGGGTTCAGTTATATTGCGGCCATATTTCAACCTAGCACTGCCATGAGCTTCAAAAAAAACAGCAGATGCAGTCCACTTGAAACTTGTGAGCTGAAATTTCTGCAACCATTTCTTTCCTTTGAACATTTCTGAATTAAATCTGTTTCTGATTATTTTGCTTCGAATTTCAGCTCCATGGCATCCATTGGTTCTCTGATTTCTTTAAACACTTAGCATCAAGTAGGACTTGCTTCAAATGATAGTGGAAACCTCAAGTGTTCCACTCAAACTTAATTTCTGCTCATAAGTCGAATTTCAGCAGCCACTCCTTCCATTTTCTGATTTCTTCAGGCATTTAGCATCAAGTGGCTCTTCTTTTATCCGAAATTGAATGTGCACCTTCAACTTCAGATACATATCTTGACTTCCCAACTTTTGAGCCAAACCATTTTCTATC
Source organism: Boesenbergia rotunda (assembly GCA_024364735.1). Classification (NCBI taxonomy): domain Eukaryota; kingdom Viridiplantae; phylum Streptophyta; class Magnoliopsida; order Zingiberales; family Zingiberaceae; genus Boesenbergia; species Boesenbergia rotunda. Next base: position 370,210 of record JAGFNQ010002595.1, on the reverse strand, counting down.
CAACTAGCAGAAATTTTTTTCTTTGGCACAACTTACTCACTTGGCACAGATTTTTGCGTCACTTCCAGATATGTCCAGCTGCTGTTCAACTTATCATCAGCTTCAGTTCATCCTTCCAGCGCTCGGCAACATTTAATTGGGACAGAATGTTCAGCATTGGTTCAGATTTTGTTCAACTTCACCTGCATTTTTCTCTTCAATTCTGCACTTGAACTCAGCTTGTTCCAGCTTTTCTCAGATTTTTTTTTCCTTACATTTGTTATCTGCCCACAGCAGCTCTCCTTTTGCTGCAATTCAGATTTTTCAGCTTCTTCCCAGCTTGTATCAGCTTTCACTCAGCCTCATTTCCAGAGTTCAATCCAGATTGTCTTCATTCCTAGCACTCGGCAGCAATTTCAGCTTCAAGTTAACCAATTTCTGCACATTTGAACTTGGCACAGATTTCTTCCTTTGTTTTCTCAGCTTCACCTTGGCACAGAATTCTGCAATCTTTTGATTTTCTCAGCCTTTGCTCAATTCCTCGCAGTCTTAATTCAGATTAGGTTCAGCTGCTTCAAATTCAGATTTTTCAGCTTCTTTTTAACTTTCTCAGCCTTTGCTCAATCTTCCTCATTTTTAATTCAACTTGGCACATATACCTCCTCGGATCTTCTTTGCGTGCCACTTGGGTCTTCAACATGTAATGAAGAATCTCAAACTCCAATTGCTTCCACCTCTCTTGCATCATTCTTGACACCAAACATCACTCACTTGGCACATGAAATTTTTTTTTTTTCGAGTTGAAATACATCCTTGATAAAAATTGTTTCCAAATCACCAATCACTCCCCCACACTTAGATCTTTGTCCGTCTCGGGCAAAATAGCATCAAGAAAATCCATAGAAAAATTAGGGTTAAGATTAGCAATAAGGAAAGACAACTAGAATAGAATAGGCAAATTGATGTGGAAAGGTGAATAAAATGATTAGTCCCTATAGATGTGATCCAATCATTGAAATATGGTTTTGAAAGAACCTAAGCAAGTTCTAGAGTACAATAACATATGTGTCACAAATATAAGGCTAATTCTCACTAGGTAAAAATAATTCATCTCAAATCCTCAATTAAGAATCTAAAGCAAAGTAGTACTCAAGCATCCAAGATTTCATTCATGAGCTTAAACCCTAAGTTTTAACAACCAAATTTAATTTATTTTCAAAAGATCTAACATGACATGAAGATAACCTAGAGGGATACATTTATTCCTAAATATGAAGAAAACGTGCTAAGAGAAATAACAAAATATTTACAATGACTCCTATGCATTCTACTCTACTCATGCATTTATTATCAAGGACTCAACTTAAAAGAAAATTCTAGAAGTCATAACAGTGAAAAATGCAATAAAAGAAAATATAAGAAAGAACAATCTCCCCTTTATTTCTGGTGGACGGAGTCTATCAAGCAGTAGCCTCCATCGTGGTAGTGGAGGTGTCTGGGTGGCTGGGAGAATTAGGACTCCCCCACACTTAAACTTCACAAAAATTTGCTCCGGTGGTCGCAGGCGATTTAGGTGTAAAATCCACTGATGGAATGGAGTGCTTCGAATTAAAGTAAAATCATCTCCTCCTTCTTCATGCCTTTCAGAGGTACTTCCAGGAGGTTGAAGTCTGTTCAGTTGGAGCACCCACTCCTGAAGTCTCCTAGACCCTGCAAAACAATGTAATACCTCTCTCAAGCGTGCAGGGTCAAAAAGAAATAAAATAATGTCAGTCTCTGCATGAGATGTATCCAAAACTGCATCATGTTCAATTAAATCAATTCTTGGTGCCTCAATGAATTTTTCACAATTATTTCCTACGGCATTTGCATCCAAAAACTCATCACAAAAAACAAAATCAATTTTTGGCACTTCAATAAAAATTTCACAATTATTTTGCATCAAAGATGTATCAAGCAATGTGTCACAGCCTAAGAAATCAATTTTGGGTGCCTCAAAGAATTTTTCAAAATTATTTCCAGCATAAGATATATCAACAGACTCTTCGCAATAATCAACATCAAGTCTAGGCACTTCTAAAAATTGTCCACACTCAGCATTTTCATGATATGTATCCCCACATACTTCAAAGTCAACAACTTTAACACTAGGTACCTCTATGCAATTTTTAGAAAAATTTGGGAGAGTATTTACCTGATTATGCTGAAAAATACCTGGAGGTCCTACAAAAGTAGATGTAACTGTGTTCTCCTCCTGGTCAAGTAATTGCTCCTCTTCAGGTTCAGGTTCTGGTGGACACTCAAATAAAACAGGTGATCCTTGGGTTCTTGCTTCCACCATGCAAGTCCCTACACTTTCTGGTAATTGTGGTGGTCCCTGGGGCTTAGTGCAATCCCCTACACCTATGGAATCATCTCCCATGCATGTTCCCTCAACCATTCCTGTATCAACCAATTTAGAAAAATTAGGACCATCAATAGCAATATTCTTACAAAATAAAAGTTTAGAAGGGTCCTGAAAAGTTTCAGAGTCGAAGTCAAGACTGTTACAAGCTCTACTATCCATCTCCTCCCAGGCTTCTAAATCAGTAGGAATGGGTGATTCTTGGGGCTTAGTGCAATCCCCTACACTCTCAATCCTATCCTCTGAATTTTCTGATGTATCAATCAATGTAGGTGGTTCCTGGGGCTCTGTGCAATCCCCTACACCTATAGATTCATCTGATTGTCCTGATCTTTGGGCTTGTATCTGATTCCACTGATCAACCAATTTTGCAAGGCGTTGTAGTTGTTGTTGATTAATTTGCTCTTGTTGTTGTTGTTGTTGTAGAACTTGTTGCTGCCAAGCTTGTTGTTGTTGTAACATTTGTTGACACATCTCTATCATCCTTTGGTGTAGAGCCTCATCCCAATCAGGATCCTCAAAGCCTCCTTGATTAAACTGCTGAAATGGGAGGGGCTGAAAATTCTGTCCTTGAAACTGGAAATCTTGCTGAAAATGTTGAAATTGTGGTTGTGAACACTGAAATTGAGTGGGCTGGAAATTCTGGTTTTGAAACTGAAAATTTGGATCGCATGGCTGTGAATATTGAAAAGGTTGTTGAAAATTCTGTATAGGTTGAAATTCTTGCTGCCATGGCTGAAGTTGAGGCTGAAATTGTTGAAATGGTTGCTCAAACTGGGGCTGAAAACTCTGGAATGGCAGCTGCTCGTTCTGAAAATTCTGACTTGACTGAAGATCTTGCTGAAATTGTTGACATTGTGGTTGAAAAAATTGATTTGGTTGCTGATTGAATGGTTGGTTCTGCTGAAACTGTGGGCACGACTGCTGGTAAGTGGATGAAAACATTTTGAACCTGTTGCCCTGTCACAAAACAAACAAGAAAAATGGCAGTACCAGTATACAAAAGATAAAGCAAAATAAAACAGAACCCAATGATATGTCTAAAAGCACACAAGCAAAAATCAAACAATTCAACTAGTTGCTTTCCCGGCAACGGCGCCAAAAATTTGACAGTCCCGAATCTACTAGTTTAAATTGTCACGAGTTGTGGGACCATCAGAATTTAAATATGAATGAAAGCTGGAAACCCTTTTACAATCAAAAGTATGAAAATGTAATATAGGGGCCACAGGTCGTATTTTTCTCAGGGACTAGTTGAGAGTTTGCTTGATTCGCGCTTGTATTTGTGTCGTTTGTGAATTTCGGGTTTCAAGTTAAAATCTGGGTTTTGGGTTTCAATTTAAAATGAGAACACAATGAGAATGAAGGAAAATTCAACCATGGAACTTAACAAGTGATAGCAAGTTATCATTCAACCAATGTACTCAAATAATTTGGAGCTTATTTGCAACTTACCCTAATCTGGGGAGCAAATCTGATTCAAGGTAAAACAAATGCTAAGCAATAAGCACAATTCAAGCAATCTAAAGACAATCCAATGCAAAATCAATTCCGAAACTCATTTGATACCACAAGCCTTCAACTAGAAACAGAACTGAGCTAAGTGCAGAAATGCTAGAATGCAGAGTTGAAATCACTAAACTTAATTCTATGAATGCGGGAATACAGAAAGGGATCATCAGATCAAATACAACAAACTGCACTTGAGAGATAACTGATGGATTGCCGAAATTAACATTGGATGACAGATTAGAAGCTGAATTGCAGCAATCGAAAGTCAGTTTCAGAAATAAGATGCAGGAATTAATGCAGAGCTGTGTGCAGAGATTCAGTTTCAGACTCAATGCAAAACTATAACTGATATAAAGCTGATAACTTTGAAACAACCAGTTTAATTGCAGAATTCAGAGACAATTGGATGTGAAGCAGAATTTCGGATGCAAAACTGATATGCAGAAATTGCTCCAAGTGCAGAAAATGAATTCTGAAAACATTGATACATGGAATGCAGAATTTAAATAACTGATCAGATTTCAGAGGCTAATGAAGGCAAGCTAAATCCGAGCATAAAGTATACTACAAGGTGTATGAATCTTGATCCAATCCAGAACTGAGACTGCACTTAACACTTTATCAGAAGTACTAATCGAAACTGCAGAAATTGCAGAAATGATGAGTGCAGATTAAGGAAACACTTCAAATGCAGACACACACGATCAAATCAATCTAAATTCGAGTGCACATTCTATGGTTCCAATGAGACTCGGAAAAAACTAAAGTTCCCTTGATTCAAACTTCAGAAACATTGAACTGATACATTGCAAAATAAAACTGAAACTGCTGAGTGAAATGGAACTTATAAACAGCTAACTGAACTTAACTGCAGAATTTGAATTGAAAACTAAACAAACTTAAAGCAAATGCATTAGCTAACTAGATGTTGTCTTAAATTGCAGGCATCCACTTTAGACATAAACTGAATTCGCAAGAGCTGCAAAATCAGATGCAAACTGGCACGCATGAACAGAAATTCAGAAACATTAACAGGAATTGGCACGCGAGGTTTTAAACAGAAATAAACTGAAATTAAGTGAAACATTAACTAAACTAGCTAGCTAACTACTTGCTTGAAGATTTAAAGCTAAATTACAGCTGGAACAAAGCATTAAACCAAGTTAACTAATCTGAAACGAAAATGCAGAACAGAACAAGTGCAGTAATGAAATTACAACTACAAAAACATTGGAAATTAAGGATCTAAACTACTCCTCAACCCTTCTCCAATTCAAGAGCTCCTTGGTTGTCAATCAAGGGAGAACCTCGGACCCGCAAGCTCTGCAAATCAGTGAAGATACGTCTCTGCTACTGAAACAGACCAAAACCTGCTCAAACTGAAATCAGCTTCCGAATTCTTCAATCTCACTGTTGTGGCTTGCGAATTGGATTTGGGAGTGACCGAAACCTTCCAGGGAACCCCTCTGGTCAGCTCGGATGCGGTGGAAATGGAATACAGCTGAGTTCGTCGAAGTCGGATAGCAGACTGCGGAAACCTTGCGCAACCTTGCTATTGAGCAGAAATCGATTCTGAAACCTCGCTGAGATTCTCTTCAATAACCTAGCCCTTGCTTTGATGATGGATTGAAGGATCGCGCCTCCTTTGATGAAGAAACAAGCTAAGAAATGGAAGAACAGCTGAAGAAGAAGATGATTGCGGCGGAGACGCGACAAGGCTGGCTGCGGCGAAATTTTGATTAAATAGAAACCAATGGACGGCTCAGATTGCTTTGATGAAATCCAACGGTAGATCTTGGTCTGATTTGAGCCAAACTTTTATGATGATGATCTGGGGTCAGGATCTGCCTCGTAGTAGCTCGGATCCTCCAGATATGCAACGGATGGTCCAGATCAACTCTATCTGTGAATGGACGCTCTAGAGCCCTCCTTGCTTGATCCAACGGTTGATTTAGCTCTGATTGGGATGAAACCTTCAGATCTTGATCATAGAGCTTGATCAAACCTAACCCTAGCTCGGATTGCTTCAGATCGTCCCGGATGGCTCAGATCTAGCCGCTCTTGAATCGGGCGGCCCGGATTAACCGTAGGCTTGATAATTCGATCCGGTTCACTTCCGACTCAAGTTTGACCCAATATGCCCTAGGTCCAGGATCCTTTCTTGCCTACAAAAATATATCAGAAAATTAGTGGTCAAATAATCCAAAAATTGTGTAATTTTGCCATTAAGTCCAAAATAAGATAAAGTTCCAAAACCTAGGGTAAAATCATAATTAAGCAATAAAAACATGGGTCAAACATGGATTTTAGCAATTAAAATAATCAATAAAATGGTGCTTATCAATCACCTTAAAAATATTTGTGTTTAAGATGGTTGAAGTACTTGCTCATCAATATGAGACAATACCTCAATTTTAGTGGTAGACTCCTCCAATTGCATTAGAGATGTCATGGGAATATCTTGGTTCACTACGCTCACTGGATATGTAATATCCATAATGTGCGGTATGGTAACCATACCACTACTGATCACACTAGTGTCACTATAAGAGGATCGCCAATGCTTTCCTCAAAAGATACTTTCTTGATTTTATCACTCTCATTATCCTCAATGAATTTGACATTTTTTGTTTTAAAGAAGGATCTATTAGAGGGATCATAAAAATTATACCCCTTTGATTTCTCAGAATAACCTATAAAATTACAACTAATTATTCTTGAATCCAGTTTCATTTCATTAGGCTTGTAAGACCTAGCCTCAGCTGGACAACCCCATATATGTAAATACCTAATGCTAGGCTTCCTATCCATCCACATTTCAAATGAGATTTTAGTTACTACCATACTGGGTACTCTGTTAAGTAGGTAAACTGCAGTCTTGAGTGTTTCACCTTATAATGACTCTGGTAGAGAAGTGAATGTCATCATACTTCTTACTATATCTTTTAGGTTACAATTTCATCGCTCATCTATACCATTCTAACTAAGTATACCAAGCATAGTATATTGAGGCACATTCTCACATACGGGTTGGATTAAAAAAATTCTTGAATTAGGTATTCAACTCCAGAGATGAATCGAAAAAGAAATATTTATTGGTTCTACCTCCTCTTTTTTATGAAGAGAATGAATCTTTTTATCGAAGGATAAAAAAAAATTGGTCTGGATCTACTGCGGGAATGATTTGGAAGATCCAAAACGAAGTAAGGTAATTTACAAAAAGTCTTGGTTATTGTTCACCTGATCCATTATATCGACCGTAATATTCACCTCCATGGTCGTATTAGACTACTTTAATTTTCTTACCTAGTTGAAGTTCAACTTCAGCTTTAAAAATTTTAAACATGTCCAACAATTGCGACTTCTCATGAATAAGGTACAGATAGCTAAATCTTGAATAGTCGTCTATGAAACTAATAAAAAATATATATCCATTTTAAGATGTCTTAGGGAATGTTTATAAATATCTATATATATTAGCTCTAAAACGTCACTACAATGGCTAGCCTGTTGATGCTTTTGTTAGTGATCTTCCCTTTAATTCACTCCATGTAGACATCAAAGTTTGATATGCCAAGGGAATTAGAATAACATATGACATTAATCATTCTAGACATTGTTTGGATATATGTCCTAAACATGTATGCCACAACCTGAAAGAATTCTTGTTGATCAATTTGTATTTCATACCTATATGCTTAATCATGGTATGTTTCACAAGTGTATTCTTGAATTCTTGTCTAGATGGAAAAATCTATCTCACAAAAAAAATCATGCTCATCTCTTACCTCTGTCTCTCCAATTGACCCAGATAGCAATCGAGAATTCAAAATATAAGGATCATCAGCTATTAGAAACTCCTCCTAAGTCACTATATTGATCTGGGAGAAATTCATATTGCTCAATTTGCATATCATCAGCTTCAAATTCTAGTACACTTGTACTGGGTTGTAATTCATCTGCATTTCGAATTTCATGATCTTCCTCCTCACTCTAGGTTGACTCAAAGTATTCAATAAGTCTTGTAAAAGAATTCAAACACTCATCTTCTAGATTACTTGCTTTTTCGGTTAGATCAAATGTCAAATTTCTTGTACTTTTATTACCACTATACTCAGAAGATAATGGAATATTAGTACTGGATATTTCTACTCCATTCTGCATGACAACATTATCATCAAGCGTATTCCACATCTCTGAGAGAATTTCATCAATAATATTATCATTCCTAAAAAATAAATTACAATTAAATTTGGCAAAGTTTCAAATTCATAATCAAGTGTTTCAGTAATTCAAAAAGCAAACAAACATCGATACAGATCTAATATCAGGCCCTCCTCGGGCCTGATATTATCCGATATCAGGCCCATGATGGGCCTGATATAAGATGATATTAGGCCCGAGGAGAGGGAGGGCTCGATATCTGATGATATTAGCCCGAGGAGGGTCTGATATATGATGATATTAGGCACGAGGTCATATTCAAACATGAATTTATCGTAAGGTTAAACAAATTCTGAAAACCCTATTTATGTAATGCATGACACCGTTAGAGTTCTTCTCCAAAATAAAAATTAGTAGAAGAGTTGATCATGTACAAAACTAGGTTTAATACATACCATATCAGAGCAGAACATGTCTAACTGAAATAAACCCTATAAGAACTCTTATACTATTTCTTTTCACCGTATACACAAATTTTAAATAGCCAAATCATACATACCTTACTAAATATTTTTCTTCCTTCTACCAAACACACTATTGCTTGAAATTCCTTCTTCAACACTTATCTTCTTCAACGATTCTTTGTAGTGACTCTTTGAAGTTGCCTCTATAACATACTCCCACTTTCAACTCTTTTTTTTGCAATCGCAGCAAAATACAATAAAAAGTTTATGATGAGTGGAGTTGTGCAAGGCAGAAAGAGATATATAGGGTGAGAAAAAGGAGAATACCTGTATTCGAACTCACTCTCTTATTTTAAAATTAAAACTATGAAAAAGTGGTTTGGATGCCTCAAAATCTAACTGTGAAAGGTAGTTGTTGGCGGGAAGGTATAATAGGAAGAACATATATATTTTTTTGGTACACCCTTTGGTAAAAATCAAATCTCAAAATGCTTTTGATAATTATAATTTTTCACGTACGCCGTTCGGTAAAATACCATTTTAATATTGAACTAAGACTTCCCTTCTTCTTCTAAGACATCATTATACTTTAGTTAAATATAATGGATTAAATAATATAAAGTGAAGGATGTATAATATTTTATAAAAACATGAAGGTTATTTTAGATTTTATTATTAATTCTTAGTCATCATTTGCCCCTAAGAAATATAGTCATGTTAAAAAATAATAAGTAAATGTTAAATAGCTGTTTTATTTTTCCCAATTTGAAAATAATATATACTTAAAAAATTGTTAAACTTTATCATTTACCTCAATTTCTTACTTGTTGCGAAGGAAGGTAGAGGGAAGAAATTATATTTTTTTTCCCATTATATTTTTTATTATTTATTTTCTTCCATCAAGAAATAAATTTTTATTTCTTTCTTTATAAGTATAATACTTTCTTTCTTTATTTTTTGGGTTAAATACTTTCTTCTTTTAATCAGAGATATAACAAAAGCAATGGAATTCTTCTTTTCTATATAAAGAATTCCCTCGGATGATTTCAATCTCCATTCTCAACTCTCCTAATTGCTGAAATCAGAGTGCCAGGCGATCAATGAGGGAGGAGGTGGTGTTGATCGTCGGGGCAGGGCAGTCCGGGCTGGCGACGGCGGCGTGCCTGACGGAGCTGTCGGTGCCGTGCCTCATCCTGGAGCGCGACGGCTGCATCGCCTCGTTGTGGCGGCGGCGGTGCTACGATCGCGTCAAGCTCCACTTGGCCAAGGAGTACAGCCAGCTTCCGCACTTGGCCCACCCGCCGGAGGCGCCCAGGTTCCTCCCCAAGGACGACTTCGTCCGCTACCTGGACGACTACGCGGAGCGGTTCCGGCTCCGCGTGGCCCTGAGCCGCGAGGTGGTGTCCGCGGAGTACCACGAGGCGTCGGGGAGGTGGCTGGTGACCGCGAGGAACACAGAAGAGAACGGCGGCGGCGCGGAGGAGCTTTACGCCGCGCGGTACCTTGTGGTGGCGAGCGGGGAAAACGCCGACGCGGCGGTGCCGGAGATCCCCGGCCTGGCGGAGTTCCGTGGCTCGGTGGTCCACTCGAGCCGGTACCGGTCGGGGAGGGACTACGAGGGGAAGGCCGTGCTCGTGGTGGGGGCGGCAACTCCGGCATGGAGATCGCGCTCGACGTCGCCGACGGCGGGGCCCACACCACCTGCGTCGTCGTCAGGGGCCAGGTAACTTAATTATTACTTGTATTTCATTTGGACAGCAAAGGAAACACACGCCAAAAAGGCAGTCAGCTTTTATTTAAAAAAATTCTCTAACTTTAAATGCGATTTTATAGTTATTTAAATTCGCCGGGCTGTGTTATGCAGGTTCACATAGTATCACGGGAGACATGGTTCGTGGCCATGCGCCTCATGAAATATTTGCCGATGTGGCTGCTGGACCACTTAATTCTCCTCGCATGTCACTTCAAGTACGGGGATCTCTCAAAGTACGGCTTACACAGACCGTCGATCGGGCCCATGTACATGAAAAAGCACACCCCGATATATCCCGTCGTCGACGTCGGCACGGTGGACAAAATTAAATCCGGACAAGTTCAGGTCGTTCCGTCGATAGAGAGCATCGAGGGCCACAGCGTCGCATTCACGGATGGCAAAGTTCAGAACTTCGACGCCGTAATCCTCGCAACGGGCTACCGGAGCTCTGTCAAGAAATGGCTTAAGGTAACCTCAACCTTTTCGATCTGTAGATTCAAGTGAAAGTCATGTTCCTTCAAAGGCAATGCATGATGCATGCTTTTGCGTGTTGCAGGGTGATGATTTCCTGATAGGAGAAGATGGAATGTCGAAACAGAAATACCCCAACCACTGGAAAGGGAAGGATAAGCTTTACTGCGCCGGACTCGTGAGGATGGGAATTTCCGGCTCCGGAGAGGATGCTAAAAAGATCGCTGATGATATTGCTGATGACTACCGCAACAACCGAATATAAAATATGCACTTGAAGAATTGGTTTTAGAGAGTGAATAAACCATTGAAATGTGTGATCGGTGACAATTATTGTTCGTCCAGTTATTCCTGTGATAGCAAAAAGGCGAAAATCTTTACTTATTATTATCTACCTTATAGAATGTGTTTTTATATACATGTCAAAAGAATATATAATAAATATTATGGTAATAATAAATATGATATACCATCTGAATTGGTCTTATTGGTATAGAAAAAAATAAATCATCAAAAATTGATTTTAATTTTTGATTATTTTCCTAAAATACTATATTTATCGTCATGAGATATCTTTCACGCGGTTTTGCCTAAATATATAATTTCGCCGCGTCTCCGCCTCCGCCTCCGACTCCCACGAACCACGATTGCAAAATAGCCATAAAACACTTCGAAAGGAAGATTAGGATTGAGGCGAAGGACGAGGGTGCGGGAGAGAGAGAGAGGCGAAACGGGAACCGGCCGATCGATCTATGGGCGGGTGCTTCTCTGATGTGAAGGGAGGCCAACAGGCGATCGGCGCTGCGGGCCCCACCGCCTCCGTGGGGTCGGCGCGGAACGAGCTCAACGATGCGGTCGGCTACCTCTTCCACTCCCGCGGTCTTCGTGGTCTCTGCGCCTCGCTCGAGGTGAGAACCCGTCAACCCTAATCGTCAATTCGCTTTCTGCCGATGCCTTCTGTGGGTCGGTTGCAATGTTTTACTTTTACCTGTAGGACTGGAACCTTCATCCGTTATTGAAGCAATTTTGTCTTTTTTTTTTTTCTGGACGCTGTGATTTTTGCTGGAAGAACTTCGTTGGGTATCGACGGTGCGAACAGTTTGGTCGTCCAAATTTGATACGGATATTGTTTCTTTAAAATTATCGACACAATCGTATACCCTTTCAGAATTGACTCATCTCTATAGAATAATTATCACCAATGACTTTATTGTTAGTCATCAAGATATCCCTTTGGGTTTAGTGGACATCTTTGGTGCTATAATCGTTGACTTAATATTGTCAAGTCATCTTTATGGATGCGGATACATCATTTCAGCCCTTTGGATAAGAAATTTTAAGGTAGCGGTGGGGATAAAATATTCTCTCTATAAAACTGGTCAACATTGTTCCTCTTCTCTCTTTCTTTGTTATGATTCTTATTCTTGCCAAAATAACACATCTCCCTCCTCGTCCAAAGAGAAAATTCAGTAATTCATGATAAAATAATGAATTCTGCAAAGAAAGAAGAATTTTAAACTCAACGAGGTATAGTTGGACCCATTCTTGAAATAATGTAATAAAAGGAATATACTTCTTCCAAAATGCATAAATAGTATGACTCTTTATGTGTTTCTGGTATATCCTCATTCAAATGAACAAGTGGAAATTTGAAGCATAAAGTTTTTGATTTACAAAAAAGTTTTAAAAAAATTGAGTTATCATCCTGAGCTGTGTTGGTCAATTCATTCTTCATATAATGAAGAAGAGTCAAGTTTTTGTTAGTTGAACAACTACCGGAAGTAAAATAATTGACGAACCTTGTTGCATTTCCAATAACCACATCCCATAAATCTTCACATATGAGATATGACTCGATGCAATTCTTCAACATGACCATTGAGATTCATGGTAGCATGGGATTATGGAAGAAAACCATCAAGTTTCTGCACCATGCAATATTATTGTGCTTATTTACACGAGAAGATGCCAGTTGAAACTTTGATCTTCTTTTTTGTTAGGTCAAAAATACTATGACCTTCCTTGTTGCTAATTATGAAAAATTGAAAAATCTTGCCATGAATGCAAATTTTCAGAGGGTTTTCCTTATTATCTTACAGGATATAAACTTGAAGTGTCAATATGTGTTCTGAAACAGTTAACTTAGTATTATATTTGTAAGCATAGTATATTAGTACAAGCCAAGCCAACTTTTTTTAAATCTGGTGTTTTAATATTCAATTTAAGTTTTATGGTGTTGTAAGGACATTTACCAATGATAGAATGATTTGTACTCTCAGAGTGGTAACTGTTGTGTTTTTTTCCTTTATCAATTAATAGTTCTGATATTGGATGAGTTTTTTTAATACTACCACCGTAAGCATGCTAGTTTGTGACCAAGTCTTTCTATCTCAGTTTGTTCAAAATAAATTCTGTAACACTAATTTAAACTTAACCATATGCTGAATAGGTAGAGAAAATTGGAGCTTATATGGCCGACGCACATTGAATCAACCATTTGATCAATATGGTTGATAGGTTATATCAAAAAATTTCACTCATTATTTTTATAATTTCCAGATAATTCATGCTTGCTTGTCCTCTGCTCATTTCTCATAAGAATTTTGTGCCAAATATATAAGTTAAAGTCGTTTATGTTTTTCTGTCTCTTTTCCGATCTTTGGCAATAATGCCTTGTTAATTATGATAATCTAAAGTTGTTTATTATTATTTTATTCTTCAATTTTATTCTTCTAAGAAGCTCTATGTTTCCAGCTATCACTCTCTGCCTCCAGACTACAGAACCGTGATATTCTGTCAAAGGTATATCCTGATACTTTAACTAGTGTATTACTGCTAGCATCAGTTTCTAATCACTCTTTGTTGATTAAAATATATTTCTTTGGTAGTCCCATGCTTACTTTTTATTGATCTAACATTTTCTATGCATTTCTGTTTATGGTTGGATTTTTATTTCTTCTAAATTAGATTTTATTTTATTTTTTAAATCTACAAATTTTCAAAAAAGGGAAAGCTTCACAAAACACCTATGCATTTTCCATTGAACTTATTTGTCAATATTAGTGAAATTGCATTCACATCATAGATGACACCATAGATATGCACATTCTCTTGCAAGGAGATTATGCTACAGTTGATGCAAACCAAAATTCACACAAAGCTTTAATACCAAATTATTATAGCATCGAAGGATAACTATCTCATATAGAAAGCAATACTTACCAGATTTGTATTAAAATTGAATAATATTTTACATGAGTGTTTGGGAGTTCTTGTTATAGAACAAAAAATATTTTATAAAAATTTACCTATATCCTATTTACTTGGTAAATGGATGATCAACCCCTAAAAATAAATTATCTTAGAAAAATTTTAGCTCCCTCCTTTTTATTTGACTACAAATTAAAAACTCCTAAAACTTTTAATTTAAACTTTCTAATTTTATACTGTATCATTCTGCTCCACCAAGGAGAACCCGACTCCAATGAGATTAGCATCTCTCTTTGATTATCATTTCCAAGTGTATGACGGGATTGTTTCACCTGCATTGTTAAACATTTCTTCTTCAGTTGCTCTTTACTTCTTGTCATTGCACCAACATTTCGTCTGCCTCTTGATCAAGGTCTTAATCAGTTTTGTTTTACTTTTTAAATATAACAAATTGGGAATAGATTAATGCTTGATTCTTAGAGGTGTAGTAGTTATGATATCTCATATCAGGTATTATGTTATTAGATGATATGCTAGATTCTTATGTATATCCCTATATCCAGAAGTTCTTCTTTTGAACCAAAACAGTAGAATCTTATCCGTTTAAGTTAAATGAATTGAAGAACTAAACTAAAAGTTTGGGACTTGCATTTGTAATTAATGTTAGTTTCTTCTAGTTTCTTCAGTTTTTTAAAACATTACAACCTAACATGTTGAATTTTTTAACACAATTTTAGTTCTGTATCGCAATTTCTTATTGTCTATTTGTGATTTGATTTCAATTTATTCTCAGAGTGATCCACTAGCTGTTCTTTATCTGAAAAGACGAGATGGTATCCTTGAAGAACTTGGGCGCACAGAAGTAATAATGAACAATCTGAGTCCTTCTTGGATTACTAAATTTACCATCACTTATCAGTTTGAAATTGTTCAACACTTGGTGTAAGCTCTTAGCCTACTTCCAGATATTTTTCAACTCACCAATTTTTTTGTCTCTTAACTGCATTACATGGCAGGATACGAGTCTATGACGTGGACACCAAATATTTCAATATACCTGTTAAGGTAACTGCTTTTCAGTAAATTTTGGTTCTACTTTGGAAAATCATACTGTTTGGGTGATACCTATAGAGTTGTATCTCTGGTTACTTTTGTGATTATTTTGTTTGGCTTGTGATTTTCCAGTGTCTTTACTTCATAAAGTTGTTTAATTTTCTTGTCATCCTTGAGGAAGATCTTTTGATGTTTCTCATTTTTCTTTTGTATATGTTACCTTGTTGATCATGATAGATTATTGTCTGTTCTTATGTCCTTTGAATTCTGAGTGGAGTTTTCTTCATATAGTTTTTTGTTTTTTATTTTTTGAAAAAAAAACTTACTATATTAATCATTACTCCTTTTTCCTATGTTAATTAAATTAGTAAAATATTTCTGCACTTCTTCCTATTATTTGCCCTTATCGACCATGTATGATAATTGATAATCAATAGTCAAAGCCTGGCTAAAGGAAAATAGAGTAGACCAAGCAGGAAGGTAGTATACTTTCAGTTAATTGTTATATCTATTTGAAGTACTGTAACTGGGTGGTTGTTTCTTTAATATATGACTTTGTTGTGCAGCATCTTCAATTAAAAATCATTTTGCCATTTAGTATAGTGTATGGGGAGTGTATGTATGAATGTTACGGATTTATTACTTGCACCTATTAAATGTTTCCTCAAGTCTGTATGTATGAACCAACACTACCTTTTTTACTTCCTGGCCTTGATATGTCTCCATTGCTATTGCTACATGGTACTGAGAGGTAAAAATAGTTATTTTTGTATGCTGATTATGACAGTTAATTATTCAAATAAGTTCCCAACTTATAGAAAATGTGATTTCGAATCTATGTTTTACTTTTTTTTTCTTTATTAAATGTTTTCTAAGTTTTTTATTTCCAACCTTATTTCCGAAGTATAGCTTTCTAAAACTAGATAAAAAAAGTATTTTAGATGAAAATGCGTTTTCAAAATAAATAGAAAATGGAATCAACTAACTTTTTCAATTTTGTGCATTGTTTATCTGGATTCTAGTTGTCAACTTAGTTTACCTTTCTTCTCTAGTATCAATTCCTTTTAGTGAAGACACACAGTTTCTTCTAATTGAGCTTGAAACAACTTTCATTGATTGCATCTATTTGCTATCGAACTTTTTGCAGACTATAAATTTGAATGAGCAAGATCATCTTGGAGAAGCTTCTTTTTCCATGTCTGAGGTAAAATCTTTCCGTTCTTGGTGTGACCTTTTGAAATGGTTTTGGATGATTTTATTTCTTCCTATAGCAAGCTGTTTTTCACATTCTCTGTATCTATATATTTTGGTATGTATATTTAATTATGTGTTATTGTGTCTGCATGCATGTGTGTTTTTAATCTGTAAGTTCCAACAGCATCTGGAATGACTATTCATAATTTATTTAATTGACAGATAGTGACCAAGCCAAACAGAAGTTTGACTTTAAATCTCCAACAGAAAAATGGGCATCCCAATGCACATTCAGGAACCATAACAATTCATGCTGAGGAGCCAGTTGCTTCTAGGACTGCTTTTGAGATAATATTCCGCTGTTCAAAGTTGGAAAATAAGGATGTTTTCTCCAAAAGTGTACATACGTGAAGGCTTTGAACCACTCCTTTAATTATGTTGATTTTAATCCTCACTTCTACTAACTATTCAATCTTCATATTACAGGATCCATTTTTAATAATTTCAAAATTTGTGGAGAGTGGTATCTCTATCCCTATATGTAAATCTGAAGTTATCAACAACGACCTGAACCCCGTCTGGAAACCTGTAACTTTATCCATGCAGCAATTTGTCAGCAAGGCATACTTCCAAATTTGTTTTACAAAATTAAAAAAATTAAATTGGTTATTTTTGTTTCTTTTCCCAATCATATAACCTCACATACGTTGGATACATCTTCTGTAGGAGAATCCCCTAATCATTGAGTGTTTTGATTTCAACGCCAGTGGCAAGCATGATCAGCTAGGGTAACCAAAATCTTGCAACTAATTTCGGCTGTTCTACTGTTTCTCTGTGTCTTCTTCACATTCTTACGTGTTTTCATAATATTGACACTTCTAACAGCTTGCTTCAGACTAGTGTGGCAGATCTTGAGAAGCTTGCCAGAGAAAATTGTGGTGCAAATTTGTATGTTCAATCTCGTTCTGGTGCTAAGAAGGTGAACCTTGCATGGTTATTTGATCTGTAGTTTACTGGGATATGTGCTTCTTACTCATCATTATTTTTTTGCTTTGATTTAGATGCTCAAGGGGCAGCTGCACGTGGATAGTTTCATTGAAAAAACTCAATATAATTTCATAGATTATATATCCAATGGATTTGAGCTTAATTTTATGGTTGCCATTGATTTTACAGGTGTGAAAACTTTCTCATTTTGCCTAATAATTTACTTGTGAAACTAGAATCATAAATACTGCAAGCTTGCAATTTGATGACTTAAGTTTTTGTCATATATAACTATCTGCTTGCAATAACTGAGCTTGGCATACCATGCATCGCCACATCGGCGAAAGCTTTGTGCCCTTAGGTGACATTTTTTTTTTGTGATTTAGAAGCATCAACATGTTTTTCCCTAAAAAAACAAGAGTGAACACTGTTCTCAGATGTATACTAACATGTTTTTGTTTCTAACTAAATGATTTATATTTTTTTGTCTAGCTTCAAATGGAGATCCAAGACTTCCTGCTTCCTTGCATTTTATCGATCCTTCTGGGCGATTAAATTCCTATCAACAAGTAAATTTTTTCTCTTTCATCATAAAAATTATGGCAAATTCAACATTATATCTTATTCATAGCTATGATTTCTGTATTCAATTAACTTGATTACGCTTCAGGCAATACTAGGAGTTGGGGAGGTTCTGCAGTTCTATGATTCTGATAAACATTTTCCTGCTTGGGGTTTTGGAGGGAGGGTATCATATGAATCAGTTTCTCATTGTTTCAACCTAAATGGGAGCCCCGAGGAGAGTGAGGTGAGAGTGATTCATTCTCTCAAATGTTCTTTTTTGTTATTTAAGCTCTCTAACAAATCATCGTTAACTATTTGTTACAGTGTCAAATACATCTATATTCCATAGGCATTGAAATTGGCTTATTTTTATCTTCTTATAAGCTGAGTTGAATTAGCATTGTCAAATAGTTTTCCAGACATAGGTAGATAATCATGGCAATAGCAACAGTTTGATAGGTTGGGAGAAGAGGAAACAGAAGCTATCCTGAGTTTCAATAATTCTTCATTGCACTTGTTCCAGACATGTTTTTATTGATCCAAACTTCCTAAAGTGATGTTAGAAATAGTTCATGCCCTAAGTTCCTGGGCAATTTCTTTTTACTCTCACTAGACGAACTTTCAAAGATTTCTGAGAAATCCTTTGGTATTTTAACACCATTTCTAGCTGGTTTGCCACTTTCCAAATCTAGTTTCTAATTTGAATTTTACTTTACTAAAATCTTTCAAATTGGGAAACCATTTGATTTGCATCTCATCTTCAGTCGATGCTTAATGCTTCACACTTCGGAATTGGAAACCTAAAAAGCAGTACCTGAGTGATAGAGATGACATGGTAATCCACATCCCAAACATCTGGAATCTAGTGACCTACTCTTGCTCTGTCCCTCTGTTTCGCATGGATAAACCAAAACATGAAATTGTCAATTATTCCAATGGGACAACAACCTCCCAACCAGCTTAGCTGAGTCATTGGACGATGTTTCATATCATCCATTACCCAGATTGAATGCAACTTGGTAGTTTAATATCAATATTTAATATTGATTAAAAAAAAGAGGCAGTCCAGTGCATGAAGCGCCCGCCAATGTGGGATCCCGAGGAAGGGTCTATTGTACGCTGTCTTATCCTACTTTGCAAGAGGCTGTTTCTGAGACTCGAACATCTCAATATTTAATATCGATTACAAGGGAAAAAAAAACTGGTCTTCAAGGACAACAGTGGTGTATCCTCTTGGCAACTCTTAGCCCACTGCTAAAGGCTCCCCTATCATTGTTTTAAAAAACACATCAAGCTTAAACTATTATTTTTCTTAGATGTTGTACTTTTAATTTTTTTTTTCAGGTTTCAGGTGTTGAAGGTATCATGGCAGCATATGCAATGGCTCTGCATAATGTTACTCTTGCTGGGCCAACTTTGTTTGGCCCAGTGATCCACAAGGCTGCAGAAATTGCTGGTCAATCTCTTTTGACTAGTCGAAACAAGTACTACGTGTTGCTTATCATCACGGTAACTGTACCTGTTATACCATGTCATTCTATTAGTTAGCACTTCTCATTTGTTTTGCTGAACTTTTATTTCTTCATAGGATGGGGTTATTACAGATTTGCAGGAGACCATCAATGCAATTGTAAAAGCTTCTGATTTGCCCATGTCAATTCTCATTGTTGGAGTAGGAGGTGCTGACTACAAAGAAATGAAGGTAGGCAAACCACAATCACATTCATTCTTGTATTATTTATTGGTTCATGTACACCATTACCACTATCACGTTTCTTCATGGAATTATATGCTGCTATACCTGCTACTTGGTGCTTGTGCTCTAATCTAAAATGTCTCTGGGTTTTCTCATGTAATCTAATTCTGGTATCTAACACAATACCATATGAAATCTTCTCTGAGTTTTGAGTAGATTTTGGATGCTGATGATGGAAAAAGATTAGAGAGTTCCACAGGCAGAATAGCTACTCGGGACATAGTACAATTTGTTCCTATGCGAGATTTGCAGGGTAAGTGTTACGTCTTTGTTTTCTAGATGGGTATATGCTGATGAATTAAAGTTCTACTGTTGTGCGAGTTAAATCTCTTTATTTATTACTTTCAGAACTTCAAACTTATAGTTTCTGCAAATTTCTATTAATTTCATTTGTCATGAGTGATAAGGTGGAGATTCATTTCATTGGTTTTTGTTAAATTGGCAAAACTGAATTGAAGAAAAATAAAATTCAAGAAGCCATAAGCTTCATAAAATTTTATACAAAATTTGATGCAAAGACAGAGAATTTATAAGGTTGTTCATTTGCAGTTTTGATTGTAATGATCAAAGTTATAAAACCTAGACTCAATTGGTTAGTTTGACAGTAAAACTTGAATTAGATCTTTTGGCCAGTTAGAGATCCATCTAAAATTAGAACTGCCTAAAACTTGGGTTGACCTTTTCATTCATTTAGCATTGTTTTTTAATGTATATATTTTTATAGTTCAATTTGTTTATAATTATGTCATACATAAACTTAAATATTTGGAAACAATTGACTTACTGATTTAAACAGTAAGTGAAAGCTCTGCAAGTTATTTAGCTGGACAACTTTAGATTGATAGGTTTCATTGAAGACTTGGTATGGGCTGTGTGACATGAAGTGATGTAGAGCAGATGAATGAAAAAAGGGATTCCATGAAAACTTGTAACCAATTTTAAGTCATGTCTAAAATTGTCTCCTTTTGCCTCTCTAATTTTTTCCTATGTAATGAGATATGAATATGCTAATGATCGTTGAAAACAACTTACAATGAGTATCAAGCATCAAATAACACCCATATTCAATCATTATGGTGTAAGGTTTTCCGCCTTGCTCTCTCTTGTCCCTCTTTCATCATGTTAGTCAAAAAAAAAAAAAAAGGTAGGCTGTCATTTGTGATATATCATCCATGACCAACACTTTGAATTTGATTGGTTTATTGATTTCAAGATAAATTCTAGGGCAACAATGTAAAGGGCACCCCTTTTTATTGCAATTGTCAAAGGGGCACCTCTTTTTCATTTATTATCAAAAGGGTTCTCATATTGCGTTAGTGCATTTTACTTTCCAAAATTGTCTTTATTTTTGATGTTGTAACATCTAATAATTCATAGTGCTACAACATGAACACTTCAATTTTGATCAACACAAATAATGTTGTAGCTACTATAGTTCATAGCTGCTACAATATGGACACTTCATTTCTGGTCAACACTGTCAATATTATATTATAGTAGCACTTCGATTCTGATCAACCCTAATAACACTGTGTCGTAGCAACTACAGTTCATAGCTCTTGTAATATAGACGTTTCATCTCTAGTTAACACTAGCCAATATTTATCAACATGGACTCAATATCATGTTATAACATCTATGAATCATAGTTGCTCCAACATAGACTCAGCATTATGTTGTAGCAGCTATGCAATCATAGCTGTTATAATTATGTAGTTGTAGCAATTATGAAATCGTAGCTCTTATAATTGCATAGCAACTATGGGTTCATAGTTGCTACAACAATATAAAAATTAAAGATGGGGCACCCTTTTGATAATAAATGAAAAAGGGGTATGCCTTTAACAATTTCAATAAAAGAGTGCCCTTTTGATTTTTGCCCAAAATTCCCAACCGATTCCAAATATTAAAGCATCATATAAGTTTTTATCAATTTTTCTTACGCATTGGACATGTTTTAATTGGTTAATACGGTAAAGTATGTATTATGCCAACTATGTGCATGCTATGTTTATTGCTTCTTAAAAAAGTTGAATGAACAGTTAGGTACCAAAAGCACTTTGTATTTTCAAATTTCCTAGCTGTAAATTCTTGACCGTGTCACCACCTTTAGCATTAGACCTTGAAAATGAACTTGTTATCCAGCAAATCTGTATTTCCTCGATAAGTTCGAATGTTTGCTCATATATGTGATATTTGTTATTCTCAATAGGAAATCAAATTTCGGTGGCTCAATCGCTGTTGGAAGAGTTGCCAGGACAATTCCTATCATACATGAGGAGCAGGGATATTAAACCTAATTTTGCTTATACCGTAGAACCTCCTGTATCTATACTCTCCTAATGCCTTCATGTTCTTCACATGCCTTCATTCTTTCTTTGCATGTACAGGATGTGCTGTTAGGCTGAATTGCGTCTATGTTGTGTATGAAATTGCTCTGCTTAGTGGTGATGTCTACTGATTTAACTTTTTTTTCTTTATTTGAGGGAGGCGAATTGAATTTTCACTTAAAAAAAGTTTGTATAGCTCGTATAGATTCAGTTTCGGCCAATTGCTTCCATTTCGGGGGAAAACAATGTTGAAAGTGGATTGAGCTCAATTTTGGAGTGGGGGAGGCTTAGCCTTTTCTTGTTGCATTTGAATTGGACGAACCGGATTTAAATTCTGGAGGGGAAATCAACTGAATTTAATTTGAATCTGATGTATTTCGGATTGGACCAATACCATTTTTCATTATATATATTTTTTAAAATCAGACTTAACCTGTGAGGCATCAGGAACAGAACATTGAAGGAGCAAACACATCATTCTATCTTGTTGTCTTTCGAATCCTTGGTGTTGTAGTGATCGAATCAAATGTTTGATCCTGTTGGTAGAAGAACCATCAAGCATGCTGAGACCTGAAGCACCGGGACAGCGGCGAATACGGCATCTTCTAAGCTGACAAGTTCGGGACAAAAGCAATTGATAGCCGAACTAACTTGCAAGATGCTTGGAGTGAGAATCCTTTTTGTATTCTGTGCTCAGAGATTCAACAGTGGTATAAAGAGAGGTTTCACGATCAGTTTGGTGGAATTCCATGAAGTTTGAGGTCGGTCTTGAAGGAAATACAGGCTTGTTACTCTCATCTGTTGATTTGGACGCGCGATTTTTTTTGGTCTTTGCTGATTCCCATTCCGTTATGAATTGCTTCTTTTTTGGAATACAAGGATGGCACAGGATGTTTCATTATATACGGATCCAATCTCTTCAAGGAAACGAAATTTATTATGGTTTACTAGTTTTATTAAAAGATGCAATTAGAAAATAGAAAAGCGAATTGATAATTCAAAATTTTTTACGAACCGATCAAACGATGATCAGAGAGAGATTCATTCAAGGGCTTAGTAAATAGCACACATTAAAGATAGGATGCCTAAAGATGATCACAGAGAGATTCATTCACGGACTTAGTAAATAGCACACATTAAAGATAGATGTCTAAAAATGACGAATCGAATTGTTGTAAATTTCCTTTATTAACAATCAAATTGGGGTAAAGAAACCTCATGTTTCAGGAAAATATTTTCATAAAATCTCCAATATTTATTAGAACAATATCAAGTATTAAAGAATACAATCACTTTTAAATTTAAATACAACTCATAGATAAAGAATGTTTTAAAGAAAGTTTTCGTCTACGGTTCCAGCATAGGTTTCTCTTGGCTCTGAGAGTTACAATCATGAAGATGTTATTTCAGTCAAATCAACAATTTATCCACTTATTACAAATTGGAAAAACATTCTAATTCTTAGTATACAAGTTTGTGGTAAAGGAAGCCAAATTACAGACTAAGAAACCATTAAAATTATCAGCAAGTTCTATCATTGTCAGCCAATGAAGCTTATTTTTGGAGGGATAAGAACTGTTAGAAAAATAAGATAGTCCCTCCAGTCAAGTAGTTAATCACAATACAAGAGTCAAAAGTCTATTAAGTAGTGCGTATCCAGAAGCATTGATTTCGTTGAAACAATAATAACTCCTACCTTAGTAGTCCTGAAAAAGGAGTCCACTGGGAAACCAACTGGGGTTTTACTCCGATAAGCTGCAAACAAGTATTAACAAAATCGTGTATCATTCCTCTAGTAAGGTCAAACATATCCAAGTGTCATTATGCTTTTCTGTTTATACGGCTTCTGGACCATTAGGGACGGCCTGATAACCATTTCGTTGATCAACGCTGTTCTTGCTTGATTCAACTGGGATGCACTTCAAGATTATTGCAATTATCATGCTGATGGAACCAATCAGAAGACTGAACAACCAAAGTTGCCGACTTAATGGCACTGTTCTTGCATAAGTCCCTAGAAATTCGACTATAATTACTTGGAATATGACGGTGGACGCCACAATAGTCAAGAAGATCCAGTTGCTGAATATGCCACGTAGCACATTTATCTTCTCCATTTCGCGGCTGTTTATCTCGTTAAATACCTGAGCAGTAAACCAAGATGAGTAGAAATCTGTTCAGTGTTAACAGTCACAAAGCAATACGTTCTCAATTAGAATAATCAAACTTGTGTTGATAGAGGTGGGCACCGATTGGATTGGCTCACAAATAAAATAATGAAAATCAAATAGAAATTTTACCTGGCAAAAGACGAAAGTGTTGAATATAAAAGTATTGAGAACAATGTCAGAGTCTGGTCCATCAATTTTTAGAAGCTTTTTCCCATCAAACATCAGGAGACCAAGTATAATCAGTTGATACATACTCTGTCCAATTATATTTCTCCACATGACTGGCGTAATGAAGCTTTCATTCCGCCCAACAGGTGGCCTTTCCAACATATTGTTATTTGGGGGCTCTGTTGCCAATGCTAGGGCACCTAATGTGTCCATGATCATGTTGACCCAAAGCAACTGAACAGCAGTGAGTGGAGCATTCCCTGAGAGTTCAATGTTGGTTGATCTAAATGTTGAGTAAAACATCTTGACCTTCTTAAAACATCATTATTATTTAAAATATGAGTACCTGTGAAGCATGCAGAAACGAAATTGACCATCAGAGCAACGATGTTAACTGTCAGTTGGAACTGTACAAACTTTTGGATATTGATGTAAACTGCACGACCCCATTTGGCAACATTAATTATGGACGTAAAGTTGTCATCCAAAATGATTATATCAGCACTCTCCTTAGCTACCTGCAGTTTATATTATGTAAACTTATAAACAATGACATACATGGAACAGAAAACAATCATCAAAAACAGTTAGTCCAAGCTTGGGAGTATCTATTTCATAACATGGTTTTCACAGATAAAGAAGTATGCATCAAAGTAGAATAAAAGCCGTGGAGGTTTGCTAATGTATTGTCTATTTACAGTAAAAGTACGTCAACTTGATGCTTTTACAACCATGGATCTTTCTGGTTTTGATATGAGCAGAGTTAAATTACTGGCCATAACTATTTCACTTAAACATATTTATCAGCTGATAGAGCAGAATACTAAGAGCGTGTAAAAATAAACTTCTATATTCATGGCAATTTTGAACGGAATTGAGGGAATTGAGGTGACTTCCAAGTCCAAAATAGAAGTGGAAAGAAGAGCATCCAAAACAAATTCCTTTGGGTTTGATTGAAGTCATTGAACTAAGAAGGATAGATGAATTCATTCAAACTAGAATTTGCATTCAAATATATGCAAATTCTATCATAGAACTTGATAATACTTCATGTCACATAACTCACATCTACTCATACCAACACATATTTAACTATTAGCACTAACATTAGCAATGCCAAGTGGGTGGTACCACCCATTACATGACCCAATTGGGCATGGGTGTTGTGCCCTGACGAGATACAGCCCACAGGCATCCCCAGCTAACACTCCTTATGGCAAGCATAGATGTTGATCAATGCCCTACAAAATATGAAATATTCCACTGATAGAAAAATGAGACAAAGACACCTATTGAAGAACATGAAGATCCAACACTAATGCAGCAATTAAAAAGCTTTGACATAGCAATTGCTTGAATTAAATTTTTGACAATCTTCAAAAGAGACTGAATTGAGCAGATCTTCCAAATAATTCTTCCTTGATCTTCCTTCAGACAGTTGATTCTACAAGACTCTAAAGTTTGTGAAGATAAAGTGGAGTTTAACAAAGGGTTACAAAGGAAAATAAAGTGAGGTTCCATTATTTACTCTTATATTGTGGCGAGAAGTTAAAACCTAATGATAAACAACGTCTGATTTCTGAATAACGAGGGAATGCAAAAAAGAGTATTACTCTGGCAGCTACCCTTGGAGATAAGATCCCTGAATTTTGAGAATAGCCATCTATATACGAGTCTAACAAGTAGTTAAGAACAATCATTTACAAGGCTTCACAGGTCCAGCTAACGAAGCTTAGCCCCGACAACTACAATGAGGCATAGCCACTGGCTCGAACTTGCTTTGTATTCATATCTCTACTTATTATTCACATCTCAGTTCCTTTTATTTTTTTCAGGTTTTTTAGTTTACATGCTTACTCAAACCAATATAAAAATGTTATGTTCCTCCATTTCAAATAATAGATTGAACCTCCGGTGAACAGCCATTTCTCTTCAGGAGTTAACCAAATAAGAAGTCAATTTAAAATTAATTCAAGAAGTACCATTACTATGCATAACCAGAATAAGTAATTCAGGATTGAAACAAGTATACCTCTGTACCAGCAATACCCATTGCAAGACCAATATCAGCCTCGTGTAGAGCTGGAGCGTCGTTAGTGCCATCGCCTGTCACTGCTACAACTTCATTAAACATTTTCCTCAAGTTTGTTACTAATGTATGTTTGTCCAAAGGCAAAGACCGGGCCATTACCTGCACATAATATATAAAGTAGACTAGTTGTTAAAGCTTAGAAATATGAATCTACAACATATAATTTCTTGTTAATCTTTCAGTTAAACTGGCTGCTTTGTTTTTTAGCAAAAAATTGATTATTTGTGACCCAAGTGTGAAAATTTTCACAGCAAGCACATTAGTGCTGCTGAAATTGATACTCATTGCCAAAAACAAAAAAAAAATACAACTTAAAGAAACCTCAATTTTTGGTATGATATCTTTAATTTCATTGGGGTCCTTGTTCCGAATTGCTGACCCTTCTATAGCCAACCCTTCCTCTGTTAATATGCCACACTCTTTTGCTATGGCTTTAGCTGTACTTATGTTGTCTCCAGTAACCATCCGCACTTTGATACCAGCAGCTATACAACTCTGAACAGCTTCCTTAACTCCTGGCCGCACTGGATCTTTGATGCCAAAAACACAAATAAGTGTGTAACCAGTAGCAGGAATTTCATCCATATTCTGTTCTTCACCATTTAAGTCCTTATAGGCTAAGCAAAGAGTTCTCAGAGCTTCACAAGCAAACTCATTAATCACCTTCATAACATCCTCCTTTTGCTTATTGGATAAAAGAATGATTTTTCCATCACTGTCAATTCCATGATCGCACATTTGTAGGATAATTTCAGAGGCGCCTTTGCAGAAAGCGAGAGTCCCTCCATCAGGTAATTCAACAAGGACAGACATTTTCTTTTTAACTGAATTAAAAGGTTCAACTTTCAATTTTTTGCAGTGCTGATATTGTGAATCTACTTGTCCTTCTAACTCCAAACCAAACTCTAACAATGCAATTTCTGTAGGGGTCCCTAGAATTGTATTTTTACCATCCTTCCCTCTAACCACTTCTGAACCAGTGTTGAGAAATATACATTGCAAAAGGACTGCTAAGACACTTTCTGGTATCACGGACGTCAAAGATACAGCAGTCTCAGAACCCCTAAATGATTCTTCTATTTCACAAATCCATATCTTATCAACGACCATGTGGTTAGTGGTTAGTGTACCAGTTTTATCGGTGCAAATACAACTAGCAGATCCCATAGTTTCACATGCTGATAAATGCCGCACAAGTGCCTTCTCCTCCATGAGTCTTTTCATTGCGAAGGCAAGGCTCAAAGTCACAGCCAGAGGTAGCCCTTCAGGAACAGCTACGACGATGATTGTAACAGAGATAGCAAAATAGTTTAGTATTGTCAAAGCATCATTTGGCAACCATTTGAAGCCTTCATTGTAGAACTTCTCAACTATGAATCTTGCTAACAGGATAAAGAACGTCAATGTTGCAAATAATAAACCAATCTTCCCAATTATTGTTGCAACACCATTGAGCTTTACCTGAAGTGGTGTTTCATCTTCCCCACCCTGACTCAATGTTTCCATTAATTTTCCCCATTCAGTCTTCATTCCAACAGAAGTAACAAGCATTATGGCAGAGCCATCTTGGACTTTAGTTCCTGCTAAAAGAAAGGGATTCTCATGAGAAATATGCACTGGTTGGCTTTCCCCGGACAAGCTTGATTCATCTATCAACAAGGCATACCCAGAAATAAAGAGCCCATCAGCTGGAACTATATCTCCAATCGAAAGATTAACAATATCCCCAACAACTAAATCATAGATTGAAACCTTCTGTCTGTAGCCATCTCTGGTTACTTGAATGAATATTTTCTTCTTTTCTTTCTCCAAATCTCTAAATTGTAATGATTGCCTGTAATCACTGATTGAAGTGACTATGACAACCAAGAAAATGCTGAGAACAATTCCCAGCCCATCATACATACCCTTGGGCCATCCTTCAGTAGCAAGACCAACAACAATAGATATCAAAGCGCATATTATAAGGATGAGCAATGTCAAATCATGTAAAGCATCCCACACGAACATTAAAAAACTCCTAGGAGGCTTTTCAACGTACTGATTAATTCCATAAATTTCCTGTCTAATGGATAAGTCACTTGTTTTGACACCATAATCCGGTGAAGTAGAAGTTTTCCGTGCTATCCCACTTACTCCTCCATGTTTCTTCAATCTCTTGTAATCATGTGTGCGTGCAATGTTTGCCAATTCATCAGGATTGACAAGGTAACCAGCTTTTCTAACCTCCTCTGAAAGTGGATGCTCAGCATTTGCACTAGCTGTATTTAAAGATTAAAAAAAAATAATTTACAGAACAGAACAAGAGTTTACTTATAATTTCAGTGCATGAAGTTCAAACCATCAATAAAGTGCAGAGCAGCCTTTTGCACGTAAACGGCAACCCGAAATTTCCGAAAGTTTTCCTGTGTAAAAACCACATGCGAATCTCTCATAAGACAATGTGTTACCAAAAGGAGTCTGTTTACAGTCAAACGAAGGATGGACAGAAATGAAAGAACTCAGAAACAGTAGCACAACCAGATAACAAAACCTAGAATGTTGCTGAGTGTAATTACATGAAGTCAAGGTGAGATACGATGACAAATCCATGCATATGTATAATAACGTAAGCTCCTTATCAGAATGCCTCACTGTCCATACTTGGAATACAGGTTCTCCTACCTTATGTATTGGAAGATTTTAAGTGTTCCAGCCTCATAAATTCATACCGGCACCAAGGGGCGTCTGAGGTCAATCTGTAAGAAGATTAGCAAACAAGCAGCCTCTGCCTCTGGATTCTTAATTTAGCCACGTGAATATGTATTCCTGTTAATTCTGATTAGCTGACTATTTATCTCAAAGGCTGTTGCAGTTAGAGAAAGCAGTCTTAGTTTATACACAAATTACCGATAGAGCAGGAACTTTGCCATCCTTTCTTCAAAATAAAAAAATAAAAAAAATACATATATAATATATATGTAGCAATAAATATGGCAGGCTGCAAAGCCTTTGCTTAAATAAGCACACTCAATCATACGAGCACTAAGATAGAGTCAGTTTAGTTTAAAAATTCTCAGCCAATCAGGTCAAGGATTCAACTATCACAGCTTTTATTACTAAAATCCATCCAAATTTCAAATCCACTAGTAGTGAAAAGAAAGATCCACCCACCTAACCTATACAGCAATTACCCATATAGGGCCTTTGGAAAAGAATTGAAAAATACTTCTATCTTTTTGCCTTTGAAAAATTAAACACTCATAAAATTAAATAGTCTCCTCATTTTATTTTAGAAAATTGAATTATTTCAAAAAAAAGATCGGGCCACCCATTTTATAAATTGATGGAGTCGACAAATTCAAAAATAAAATAAAATAGGAGTATATGTCAATTCAGTTACGTGTAAAATATTTTTTAATTCAAAAGTCTAAGCAAAAGTAATCAATTTTGCTCTATCAATCTGATTGGTGAAACGCCCTACTGGGTCAAAAGTAAAAAATAAATTGTTTGTCTCTTCTTTGAACAAAGACTATTGTCCATTACAGAAAATAGACTTTCTTACAAAATTGAATGGACCTAATTTCATTTTTTTCCGTCTGAATAGGAGAAAGTTTTGGCCCAAATCTGTGTTCCAATATCGCACCTAATACACAAGATTAAAATGAGGAACAAAGTCGCTATCGAGAGAAGACGGAAAAAACACTGGTTTTCTCCATAATTTATCTCTAATTCGATATGAACGGTCCTTAGCCGTACCGAGGGGCGTACGCCTCTGGGTTCTTTTTTAATGTCATGGGCGTGATGGACAAGGACCGGGCTTATGAGCACTCCTTCGTTTTTAAAAAAAAATAAAATTATTGATGTGGCCCCGTGAGGACAACAAAAAAAAAAACCTCCCTCACCGTACACACGTTGGAGATGCTCGCTTTAGACTTTTGGGGTTACATAGGAAGCTTCACAGAAATTTCCTAGTTCAGTGATTCCAAGTTGCTCTATTTCCAAAGTAAGATGAACCCTAACTGGGCTTTGAAATTTTTCAAAGAAAAAGGTTTGGTCAGATTGACCAAACTTAACGAGAATTAAAAGAAAGAAAAGTTTTTTATGACAATTTCTTAAGAAGAAACAACTGCACAACCCACAAAACGAAAATCCTGATGACGAACAAAATCCGAAAATCGGTAAGGAAATAAAGCAATCACATGGGAACGATGAGGATGCTCTCGATCTACTAGGGTATGGAATGATGCACGAACCTGGATCTTCTTTTTCTTGGCCTCGACCTCGGACCGCTTGTCGAGATCGGGGATCATTCGGAACCTGCGGCGGGGGTTTTTGACAACCAGGCCGACGGCCCTCCTCCACCGCCGCTGCGCCTCCTCAGAGGGGTGCTTGCTCTCCACCTCGAAGTTGCTCTTCAAGAAGCTCTCCATCGTATCCGGCGCACCGGTTTCCCTCCTCTCCTCTCCGCCTCAGTCTCAGTCTCAGTCACGGCGACTGATCAAGAGAGCAAGAGGAGTCTAGCGGAGTGGTCGGCGAGTCTGCGCGATACAGCGGGGGAGGAATCGGAAAGGAGCAGCAGTTTCGGCAGAGCTACCTCGCATCTGCGCGGGCCCGCCTCCGCCAACGACTCTGTAATCTTTATCTCTTCCGGTTGCAGAGCAGGTGTACTTTATCGCTATCATTTTCGCAGTTTTCAATATGCCACTGATTTTTTAAAATCGTCAACCATCAAATTCACTCCATCTTCTAAAACTACAGTTTGACTGACGGTTGGAACAGTTTATCGGACCAAATCAATAGTCTCTGAAAGTAATTGAGTCCAAAACTTAGATACCTCCGGTTCTCAAAACTACCCTTTATTTGACAAAAAAATTCAGGAATTTATCAAAACACCACAGGTTTCTAAATTGACGGGGAAAAAAAACACACACTATTTTATGATTTATATTTATCAAAATAAATACTCAATTATATACTTTTCCTTTTTTTTCCTCTTACTTTATTTTTTTTCTCTCTCTACACTGTTCTTCTAATTTTTTATTTCTTCCTTTTTCTCATGTCTTCCATTTCTCCTCGTTCCTCAACTCTCTATTTTTTTTTCTATCTCTTTTACGTGAATGCATACTTAGATAAATATTCACATCTGATATATTTTAGTCTGATTTGAACATAATATGTTCATATTAGGCTCACGTTAGAATTTAGAGTTATTCTTCCAATAACAGTTTAATACTATTAAAGAAATCGAAATAAGCAATGAAGAATATCATTGGAATCCTTACCGTCTTGAAAATACATATGACCTAAAATATATTCAATCGAACTTATTTAGATCTATGAGTGATAAACCTAAACATATTTGATTGAAGTTCAATAATGGCTTTCATTGTTTATTTCGGTATCTCCAGAGGTGTTAAAATGTTATTGGAAGAATCGACTCTAAATCATAATGTGAGCCTAATATAATTCCATATCAGGTCTAACATGAATTTGATATGATTCCATAGCAGACCCAATCAATCATATTAGCCCCACATTGGGGTTCAGAGCCGATTTTCTAATAACATTTAACACCTCGGGGGATGCTGAAATAATCAATGGAAGACATCTTTGAACTCCTTGCAATCTCAGAAATTTACAAGACCTAAATGGATCCAATCGAACCTATTTAGGTCCATCAGTGATTTTCGATCAAAACTCATTAATATATCTAGACATGTCCGATTGGATTCATTTCGAGTCTAGTGGATTTCTGGTGTCCTTCATTGCTTATTTCGATTTCTCCAAATGTGCTAAAATGTAATAAGAAATAATCGACTCTAAACCACAATATAAGCATGATATGAATCATATCAGGTTCGACATAGGCCCATGTTCAAGTTTAGAGTCGAATCTTCCAATGACATTTTAAAATCTCTAACAAGACAAAATAAGCAATAGAGATATCGTTAGACTTATTGCAGTCTCAAAATTTTATAAGACGTGAAATGGATCTAATCAAACCTATTTAGGTTGGGTTTCGGTCAAAACCCACTAATAGACCTAGATAGGTTCAATTAGACTCATTTAAGGTCTTATGGATTTCTGAGGTTGCAACGAGTCCAACAGTGCCCTCCATTACTTATTTCGGCTTCTCCCGAATTATTAAAATGTTATTAGAAAAATTGGCTCTAAACTCCAATGTGGGCCTGATATAATTCCTGATTCTTCTACTAACATTTTAACATCTCTAGGGATGCCGAAATAAGTAATGGAGGGCATCGTTCAACTCCTTGCAGTCTCAAAAATCGACAGGATTTGAAATGAGTCCGATTGGACATGTCGAGATCCATAAGTGGGTTTTGACCGAAACCCGCTTATAAATCTAAACAGTTCCAATTTGATCCATTTCAGGTTCTGTGGATTTCTAAGACTGCAATAAGTCTAAAAGTGTCCGTCATTACTTATTTTAGCTTCTTCGAAGTGTTAAAATATTATTGGTGGGTTTGATATGATTCATCTCAGGCCCACGTTGTCTTCCAGTAACATTTTAAGATCACCGGAGATGTCGAAATAAGTAATGGAGGGCATTGTTGTAATTCTTGCAATCTCAAAAATCCATATAACCGAAAATAGGTCCAATCAGACTTGTCTAAGTTTATTAGTAGGTTTCAATCAAAGTTTACTGATTGACTTAGACAAGTCTGATTAGACTCATTTTAGGTTCTGTGAATGTTGAAGACTTCAACGAGTCTAACGATGCATTCGATTGCCTATTTAGGTTTCTCATGAGGTATTAAAATATTGTAGAAGAATCGATTTTAAATCTCAATGTTGGGCCTGATATGGAATTATATCAGGCCTACAGGCTCAATATTAAGATTTAAAGTCGATTCTTCTATAACATTTTAACACTTTAAGAGAAGCTGAAATACACAATGGAGGGTGGTACTATTATACTCCTTGAAGTCTTAAAAATTCATAAGATTTAAAATGAGTCCAATCGAACTTGTCCAGGTCTAACGGTGGGTTTTGATTAAAACTCACTGATTGATCTAAACAGGTTCGATTGGGCCCATTTTAGCTCGTATGGATTTCAGAAGCTACAACAAGTCTAACGGTATCATCCATTGTTTATTTTGGTTTCTCCGGAGGTGTTAAAATATTATTGATGGGTCTGATTTGATTTATATCATACCCACGTTGAGATTCAGAGTTCAATAATATTTTAACACTTCCGGGGATGCCAAAATAAGTAATGAAGGATTTCGTTGGACTCCTTGCAGTCTCAGAAATTCACATAACCCCAAATAAATTTAATTAGATATGTCTAAGTCCATCAGTAAGTTTCGGTCAAACATGATGGATGGATAAAACTTTGAATTAAGAATATGAATTTTTGAATTGATCGATAACTTTGAATACGACAATTTACCAAAGGGCGTACCTAAAAATCAGAAATTACCAAAGGGCGTATCATGATTTCTATTTTACCAAAGGGCGTAGGCCTTTATGTGAACTTCTTCTTATACCCCTCCTTCTAACTGTTATCTTTCTCTTTCTCTCTCTCAGTAACAAATTTCGAGACGTCTACATGTGCTTTTTCAGACTTTTATTTTAAAATAATATATTATGAAATCGGCGCTAAAAACGTAAGGTAAAAATTAAAAAAATATTTCAGTTAAAAATAGCTCATCCAACGTGATTTAAAAATATAAATAAATAATTTTTATATTTGATTAATAGAAATTAATATATTAAATAATATTTAATAAATATATTAATATATAAAAATTTAAAAAAAAAACGTTTGCAGAATCAAAAAAGTAAAAAAATTTCAAAAAAAAAGCAGAAATAAAAAAAACGTGGGCCTGAAATATTTTATTTCAGGCCCACGCTGGGCCTGAAATAAAAATATTTCAGGCCCACGTTGGGCCTGAAATCTTTTGATTCAGGCCCGACGTGGACTCAAATTTTTTTCTATTTTAAAAATATATTAATATATAAAAAAAACCTATCAAAACACTTAATTTCAGATTAAAACGCAGGGTCTGAAGTCACGCTAGGAGGGCCTGAACATAGATGTGATGTCCATCAGTGGGTTTTGGTCAAAACCACTGATATTTCTAAACTACTCCTATTTGATTGGTGATATCTAATATATAGATGTTTGGACACCTAAAACATCATCTCCTACCTCTACCCTCTCTATTCATATGGAGTTTTCAGAAATCCAGATATGGGAGGTCCATCAGTGGGTTTTGACCAAAACCCACTAATGGACATCACATCTATGTTCAAGCCCTCCTAGCGTGACTTCAGACCCTGCGTTTTAATATGAAATTAAGTGTTTTGATAAGTTTTTTTATATATTAATATATTTTTAAAATAGAAAAAAAATTTGAGTCCACGTCGGGTCTGAAATCTATTGATTTCAGACCCACGTTTTTTTTATTTCTGTTTTTTTTTTTGAATTTTTTTTACGTTTTTTTATTCTGCAAACGTTTTTTTTTGAATTTTTTAATATATTAATATATTTATTAAATATTATTTAATATATTAATTTTTATTAATCAAATATAAAAATTATTTATTTATATTTTTAAATCATGTTGAATGAGCTATTTTTAACTGATATATTTTTTAATTTTTACCTTACGTTTTTAGCGCCGATTTCATAATATATTATTTTAAAATAAAAGTCTGAAATAGAAGGAGGGGTATAAGAGGAAGTTCACATAAATGCCTGCGCCCTTTGGTAAAATAGAAACCATGGTACGTCCTTTGGTAATTTTTGATTTTTAGGTACGTCCTTTAATAAATTGTCGCTTTGAATATGAAAAGAGAGAGGGATATAACAGAAATAAGATACTACTTTTAGAATTATAAAATTAAGTTGCGTATATGAAATAAGTAATTAATATTCAAGCATCCATATCAGATTCAATAAAAAGCCTAATAAAATCACGGGTTTTGTGCCTTAATTCAGAATTAAAAGTCTTATGAATCTAATTAGCCTATTATTAGACTAAAATTATCACAGCGTTGGGTGAAACAAAAATTCACGTAGTTGAAAATTTATCGGCCTCCATTTTTTTTTAAAAAAGTTATGCTTGTGTATGAATTTATTGATAGTTTTCAAAGGCATGTTTAAAATAATTTTAGTTCATAAATTATATTTAAAAATTGGTTTGGTGATATTAAATAGTTTGATGGCCAAAAGGAAATATTGTGGACAATGCCAAAGATGACGAATATTTCAACCACTATGATAGCAACGCTAACTGCTACAACATATAATAATTATGATTAAAAATTTACAATATATAATAATTATCTTTGATTAAATTACTTCATACTAACACTATAACTTTTTTTAAACAATTGTATCATAATTGTCATATAGTTATTATCATAACTGCTAATAATTTTAATTAATATAATAAGTTTAAATATTTTTAAATATGTTAGTAAAGAGATTTGAATATTAACCTATAGTAATTTTGTTAAAATAGTGCTTCGATTAAAAATGCTAGAAAAAAAATATTTTAGGATGATATATAGAGACAATTGTCTTTGAAATTTTTTATAAAAATAAGACCCTTTTATAATAATAAAAACAACGTGCACATTTTTTTTATTAAGATGATAAAAATAAAGTGCACATTTTTTAAAAAAAAAATCATCATGCGATTGGCCTTAATTTTTTTTTTCTTTTCAAGCCGGCAAATTCTATTTTTCTTATCCACGCCAAGATTATGAAATAGCCCAAACTCTTTCAAATCTTGCCTCAAAAATTTCTTTAGTAGAAGTCTCAATAAATTAAAATACGAGAAAAATATATTTTGGATATTTAACTTAGCTTATTTTGATATTTTAGATATTAAATTAAAAAAAACTTTTTTTAATCCCAAAGATAACTCTTTATTTTAATTTTAGATTAGAATTCATCTTTCCAGTTGGGTTATAATATTCAAGCTAAAAAAATTTAAAAATTGAAAATTATAGGGTTCACATTCCCAATTATGTTATAGTGTTCAAGATAAAAAAAAATTAAAAATTAAAAACCCCTAGGATTCACGTTCTCAATTGGATTATAATATTCAAGCTAAAAAAAATTAAAAATTGAAAACCCGTAGGGTTCATCTTCTCAATTGGGTTATAGTATTCAATTATATTTTTTTTTTAAAAAAAAGAACTTGAGGCGTCTCCCATCACATCGTATTAAAATTATTACTTTTAAAATTTAGGACTAAAAAAAAATAAAGACCCAACTTTGGGACTAAAAGTCTTTTAAAAATTTGATATCAGAATTACTAATTTAATATCAAGTTTAGGACCTAAAGAGTGCGTGCCTCAATAACTCATTACAGTGCAAAATTCCTTTTAATGGCATATAAGAGCATCCACACTAGTATTTTTGATGTAGAGGTATTACAACACCTAATTGCTATTTATAATCAATGTGAGTTGTAATACCTACCCATTAACTATGTTAAATTCTTAGAATTAGTTAATGAACATATTTTATAAGAAAAATCTAAAAAAAGAGAAATTTCCAACGAACCTTGAATGATTAGATTTTATTAAAAAAATCTAAAAACAATAAAGTCCCGAGTGTCTTTGAATGATCAAATTTTATAAAAATCAATTCAAAAAATATCAAACTAATATGGGTGCGTTAATAAAAGGAAAATATTAATATAATAGATATGTGACATATAAATTTTATATTTTCTTAAGAGATGATTATTAATGTTCAAACACCCGAAATAGGAGAGAAAGGAAGTTTGATTGTTTTTTTTTGTCCACTCGTAGTTTTGAGGAAAGATGCATAACATTATATATTTGGTAACATTAAAGTATTATTCGTTTAGGCTCACATCTTATATTATTGATCTCACTGTTTTATTCTGTGGTAAAATTTACTTAGCAATCAAGATTTTTTTGAAGGGTACATCGATAAGAAAATTAGTAAATCTTTATATAAAAATATGTTCTTGTTTAAGTAAAATTTGTGTCCCAATTGTGCCATTTTTGGTCTACATATATTTTTAATGTATTTTTTAAAATAAAAAAAAATCCTACCCATTATGTGTATTTCATATCTGTCCTTGTCAAACCAATTCAATATAGGTCACTAACTACCCGCGGGCTTGATCGGATGGTAAAACGCCTGACCATTTGCTTCGGAGTCACAAGTTCGAGCGTCGTCAGTTGCGCACGGGGATAAAAACCAAGTTTGCTGGCTTCAATCCGCTCGACCCCAGGCGCCTTACCACACCAGTGATAACCGTGATTTGTCTCCCTCTGAAAATCTATGAGGTCGGGACCAGGGGGTCTCTAAGATGACGATTCTACCTTTTTGCTAACTACCCGTGGGACACAAATAGATGGTAAAAGAAAGGACAGACACCCATGTAAAGAGAGTTCGAAATTCACAAGGTACTTCATATGTCTATGGTCTCGTGTCTGAATCATTTGTGATGTTGGGTCATTCACTAGGATTCATATATGCTTTCTAGATATATTTTGTATTGACTCTATGGCCCAATGGATAAGGTGTTGGTCTACGGAACCAGAGATTCTGGGTTCGATCTCCAGCGGAGTCGCATTTTTACCCTTAGTTTTTGCTCCCGGGACTATAGTGCAGCAGTAGGGGCGACTAGTCGTTATCCCAAACATTTACGGTTTGATCCCTAGCTACGGCGTATTTTGTAAGAATTTTCCTCCAAATGGGACGCGAATCCTGGGACGCTAGGCTTCTAGACCGCCCACCGCGAGCGCTTCCCGATTTATCCTGGTGACCGGTGATAAACTTCTATGGGATTGCGTCGATCACTCCAAGTTCATGGAGTCGCATTTTTACCCCTAGTTTTTGCCCCGGGGTTATGGTGCAACGGTTGGGCGACTAGTTGCTATCCCAGACATTTACGATTCGATCCTTAGCTACGACGTATTTTGTAAGAATTTTTTCACTCTAAATTTGTCTGCTATTCGATCCAATACTTTCTAGATATATTCTGATGATGGATGAAATTTTTTTATGAAATTAGATCGATGACTTTCAAAATTAGTCCATTTAAAAAATTAAATATCTTAATTTAAAAATTAATAATAAAGACCCATAAACTTCTATAACTCCATCCTCACACAAGAGACTTATTTGAGGATTTCACTTTGATAACACGTTGCATAGTTGAAAATTACAAGGTATTGTCTACTTCACAATTGTTTCATGATGGAACTTGAATTTAAGGTGAGAAAGTTCTTGAATGGAGTCACCCATTCTGTAATTACTCTATACTAAATAAGCTCAACTATGAAGATTTTATAGAGAACTAAATTAAGGGAGTGTTTGGGAGAGCTTCTGCTAGCTGCTTTTTAGTTTCTAGCCATGCAAAAGTGCTTTTGAGTGTTTGGGAATGTCAGATTCTGCTTTAACTTCTGCAACTTTTACTCAAAAGCTAGAAGCAACAATTTGATGCTTTTTTCTGCTTCTGCTTTTTTGCTTATGGTGTAGAATTAAAAGTTGACATTTATACCCTTAATAAATTTATTACTTTACATAATTACCATCCTATTTTTAAATAAAATCTTATATTTTTATATAATTTATATTTTCAAAAAATTTTATACATATTTGTATAAATTTATATAAATTTTATTATTTTATTATTTTTTATATTTTTATTAACTTTATATTTTTTTTAAATATATATATTATTAAAAAAAATAATTTTGATATAATATTTAAAATATAATATTAAATATATAAAATATTATAGATCATGTATCAAAATTATATTTAAATAATTGAAAAAAATTAATTTTGATAGTTTAAGGATATTATTGTCATTTAATTAAAAATTAAGCTTAAAAGTGATTATTCACCAAACACTCAAACTTTACCTTGTATCAGCTTTTGACTTCTATTTCCAAACACTGTATGCTTTAGCTTCTTACTAACTTCAAGATAATCACTACAAGAATCACTTTTCAAGAAGTAAAAGCTCTCCCAAACACTCCCTAAGTTCACCCAAAAAGTATTTTTACTTATAATACATACTTCATTTATAAACTATGCCCATGACTGAT
The DNA here is from genome assembly GCA_024364735.1 of Boesenbergia rotunda. Classification (NCBI taxonomy): domain Eukaryota; kingdom Viridiplantae; phylum Streptophyta; class Magnoliopsida; order Zingiberales; family Zingiberaceae; genus Boesenbergia; species Boesenbergia rotunda. The sequence goes on along the minus strand of JAGFNQ010002595.1, from coordinate 330,879 downwards.
CAGTTACATTTTCTTCATTTTAAGTGTGTATTTTAGATTGTTCTTATTCTAACATTCTAGAAGTCTATTACGAGTTGGATTGTGTCCCAACATCCTACCACAATGACAACAACTCGCACTCATTAGATTGACCTATCAATTTTGTCTAGTTTGTCCTCAAACCACACAGCTATATATTAGAGGGTCTCAAACTCATAGCTTAGTTATACACTTTTTGTGCTTTGTTACAACTCAAGAGTCTATCAAGAAAAGCATATATGGTAAATTGGGAAGCGCTCGAACGAACGATGCAAAAGTCTAACATTCCATAATAATACGTCTCATTTAGAGGAAAAATTCTTGTAACATATACTGCAGTTGGGGATCAAATTATAGATGTCTGAGTGATAACTAGTCGTCTTTTCATTATATCATAATCCCGGGCAAAGCATATATTAGGAAGAACATATAATCAGAGAGAACGGAAGTTTTGTATTATCATTTAATTTATTTAGAAAAGATGACAAATCATCCCTGTTATGTTATTAGTCATCAATATAAACTATATCCATTTGTAACACATCATGTTGTGTAACATTTTCCAGTCATCCAAGATTCTTGCCTAACATTTGTTTTTTTTAAAAAAAAAAATTAAGGGCAACGTTCATATGTATAATGTGAAAATGTTAAGAGATGTTCATTATTCTATTTTAAAGGGTGCACACCAAAATGTCAAAAATAATCAAACAGAAAACTTCCGGAAACTTCGTTTACCGCGCAATCCAAACCGACACGATGACAAACCAAATCTAGCAGCCGCGTTCACCGCCGGCCAATATATAAATACACACGGATTTGCGGCAACAATAATTGGCAGCCTATATTGACGATTCAACCCACACTTCTCCGCCATCGAATCCATTGCCATTATGGCATTCAATATGCTCTTCTCCATCCCCCACCACCACCACCACCTCCACGGCACCGCATTGAATCCGCGGCGCCTTTGCGCCTCCGGCGATCCCTCCAAACGCCCCCAAGTCCAACCTGACGTCGTCGTCCTCTACACCACCTCGCTCCGCGCCATCCGCCGCACCTTCGAGGATTGCCGCGCCGTCCGCTCAATCCTGGACGGCCTCGGCGTCGCCGTCGACGAGCGCGACGTCTCCATGGACGCGGGATTCCGCCAGGAGCTTCAGGTGGCGATGGAGGGCCTCCATCCCTTCGCGCTCCCCCAGGTCTTCGTCGGCGGCCGGTGCCTCGGCGGGGCGGCGGAGATCTACGCGATGCACGAGGCCGGGGAGCTCGGGAGGGCGCTCGAGCGGGTGACCCGGCGCCGGGATTCGAGATTCAGCGTCTGCGGCGGCTGCGGCGGCGTGCGGTTCGTGCCCTGCTCCGTTTGCTGGGGCAGCCGGAGGGTGTTCGTGGAGGAGGAGGGGCGCGCGCGGCGGTGCGCGGAGTGCAACGAGAACGGGTTAGTTCGTTGCCAGGATTGCCGTTGATGTGAAGACGTTATAGGAAGGAAGGACACAGCGTTTTGAAGATCTCATTGGATCGACCGGTTCGATTGTCGAAACCGAGTCAGTCTGGTCTGAAAAATGAATGTAGAAAGAAATACTCAATACCAAAAAAATCCAACATATATATAGTAGATCTTTACCAAAAATTGTGTTTATTGGAGATTCATTTGAACATGCATAAGTGACAGATTTGAGTCTGGTGGAATGTGAACCAAGTTACTCATTGACTTGAACAAGATTTATCATTTCACCTTTCTTTGCTAAAAGCATGGATTAGTATTTAGTCTTCGCAATTTGGGAAAGATGAACTTACATAACACAATGAACTTAGTAGATTTTTACATGTTTTTGGTATTAACTGAAGATTTTGAGGCTTATGATGACATTCCAGTCTTGAGACAGATTTTCTCCTCTTTTTGCATTTCACATATTCTACCCTTGCCATTGTTCACAATGCCATCCTCAGAATTTCTTCAACCATTAATGCTCTGTGGTTTTGATCCGACAAGCCCAACATTCTATCCAAGATATCCCTTCAATGTTTAAAGCATTTATTTTTCTTCCACAATCAAAATCACCCATTGAAATTCTCTGGAGATGAGTTGGTAGATGGCCTTTCCTTTGATTCGTCTAACAAATAAATCTGAAGCATAACTTATACACACTCAGAAACCGACTTTTTGGAAGAAAATGCAAAAAGTGAATTTTAAACAAATGAGACAAAATAAACACAAATAAAGTAGGTAATACATGCATATCTTAAGTTAATGCTCCAAAACTTGAGGATCCATCATTATAAAAGCAAGCAAGTAGGTTCTAGGCAAGTTGCTGCCAAGATTGTCATTTCCTAAAAAGACTGTTGATTCAATAGACTGCTGTCGAAACCTTCATTTTTAGATATTACATTCTATTTTGTTGATGTAACTTATAGCTTAAGTCAATGTACATGCTATCAAGAGAAAATGCAGTTTGAGAAAATGCAGCTTAAGTCAATATTTTAGCTCCAAAGAGGGTCTGAAATGAAATATTTCAAGCCCAAAGAGGGTCTGAAATAAATTTATTTCAGACCCTCTTTGGATCGGAAATGAAATCTAATTAATTTTTAATAATTTTTTCGATGTACAAGAATAAGGGATCAATTACGAATAAGTTAAATGGAAAGTTAAAAAATGAAATGAAAATTTAGAAGTATCACATTAAGAATTTCCAAAGAGGGTCTTTTTATAAAATGTTGAAGTTTAACTTTTGATGGTCTACTAGGTTTTCATAATGTTCTCAATTCCTTCTTGTTGTCGTTCTAGTTCTAACATTGGGACACAAGCTCTTCTAAGATTGATTGTTTTCATTTCATAATTCACAGTGCTATTAGATTTCACTGTAATCATTTGTTTTTGTTCCATGCTTTCTCTTGAGTAGAAATTTAGGATATTTTGCTTCTCTTTATGTTAATTGACAACTTTGGTTTCTCATGCCTGTTCTAGTTTAGCTTAAGAACTTGAGCTATGGCCACTTTGGAACCCTAGCTATATTTTGGTGTTCTTAATTTATTTTGGTTGGTTGGTTTTCAGTTCAGCGGGGAAGTTAATACACAAGCAATGAATCAATATGTTCCTGATTGGGCAATGGAAGATGACTCTGGTTGTTTGACAAATCTTTTTCCCAGGTCGAGTCAAAAGAAACCAATGGGTTAGACTTTACTCTCTCAATTCCCTACTCTAATTTTCAAATTTAGGTTTTAGTCCATGGGGGTTCAATGTGGTGTTCTTCCATTCTTGCAGGCCAAGTCTGAAATGAAAAGTTGAAAAAACAAGTCTAACCATTCATAAATTTGGAGCTTTGTTCAGGTCCAAGGAGGGCCTGAAATAAATTTATTTCAAGTCCTCTTTGGGCCTAAAATATTTCATTTCAGACCCTCTTTAGGCTTGAAATGAAAATTTTCAGGCCCTCTTTGGGTCTGAAATATTTTATTTCAGGTCATCTTTGGGCCTGAAATAAAAATATTTCAGGACCAATGAGGACCTGAAATTTTTTATTTCAGGCCCAAAGAGGGCCTAAAATTTTTTTATTTTAGACCCTCATTTGGCCTAAAATGAAAATTTTCAGATCCTTTTTGGGTCTGAAATATTTATTTCAGACTCTTAAGAGGGTCTGAAAATTTTGTTATCTTGGATATATATGTTATCTTGGCTGTTCAACAAAGCTACCACTTCAACTTGCCATTGGATTTTGTTAGAAATTGGATTGAGAAAATACAAATGTGATACATCAAGGAATTGGAAATAGAAGAGTTTCTATGTATTAGAATTGGAAATTCTTAATGCGATGCTTCCAAATTTTCATTTCATTTTTCAACTTTCTATTTAATTTATTCGTAATTGATCCCTTCATTCTTGTCCATTGAAAAAATTATTAAAAATTAATTAGATTTCATTTCAGGTCCAAAGAGGGCCTGAAATAAATTTATTTCAGGTCCTCTTGGGCTTGAAATATTTCATTTCAGACCCTCTTTGGGCCTGAAATATTTTTATTTCAGGCCCAAAGAGGGCTTGAAAATTTTGTTATCTTGGCTATGTGCATAAAACAAATCAAGGATCCATTTAGAAAGCAATGCATAACTCTCTGAGGACTCCAATAAAAACAAGTGAATTAAGTTTATGCCAAGATTTACACAGAAATTTCATGAATTACAGATATGCATATAAATAAAAAATAATAAATGTGAAGTTGACAAATACACATCAATGAACGGTAAAAAATAATAAATTTATTTCAGATATAAAGATGAGAGATATAAAGATGATAGATAAAAAAAGATAGTCGAAATATGCTACAACCTATACATGATGCATTATTTTGTGTCAAGTGGCACGACAAGAGAAGATCATTTTTAGTGGTTAGGACTAAGTTTTGACATCATAATTACCTTCTCCTAGCTCAACCCTACCTAGTAATATCATGTATTGAGAAATCCAAATATCGTAGGTCCATCTGTGGGTTTTGGCAAAAACTCACTGATGGACCTAGAAAAGTCTGATTGCAACCATTTCAAATATTATGAGTTTATGGTGTTATAAAGACTCGTATTGTTCTATCCAATGTGTATTTAGGGGCATTTTAGACTCACATTTTAGATAACATATATAGCCAAGATAACAAAATTTTCAGCCCCTCTTTGGGCCTCAAATAAAAATATTTCAGGCCCAAAGAGGGTCTAAAATAATATATTTCAGGCCCAAAGAGGGTCTGAAATAATATATTTCAGGCCCAAAGAGGGCCTAAAATAAATTTATTTCAGGCTCTATTTGAACCTGAAATGAAATCTAATTAATTTTTAATAATTTTTTCAATGGACAAGAATGAAGGGATCAATTACGAATAAATTAAATGGAAAGTTGAAAAATGAAATTAAAATTTGGAAGTATCGCATTAAGAATTTTTAATTTTAATACATAGAAACTCTTCTATTTCCAATTCCTTGATGGATCACATTTGTATTTTCTCAATCCAATTTCTAACAAAATCTAATGGCAACTTGAAGTGGTAGCTTTGTTGAACAACCAAGATAACATATATAATCAAGATAACAAAATTTTCAGACCCTCTTTAGGCCTGAAATAAAAAATTTTAGACCCTCTTTGGGGCTGAAATAAAAATATTTCAGAGCCAATAAGGATCTGAAATAAATATTTCAAGCCCAAAAAGGGCCTAAAATTTTTTATTTCAGACCCTTTTTGGGACTAAAATATTTTTAGGCCCAAAGAGGGCCTGAAATGAAAAATTCAGTCCCTCTTTAGGCTTGAAATAAAAAATTTTAGACCCTCTTTGGACTTGAACAAAACTCCAAATTTGTGAATGGTTAGACTTGGGTTTTCAACTTTTCATTTCAGACTTGGCCTACAAGAATGGAAGAACATCACATTGAACCCCCATGGACTAAAACCTAAATTTGAAAATTAGGGTAGGGAATTGAGAGAGTAGAGTCTGAGCCCATTGGTTTCTTTTGACTCGACCTAGGAAGAAGATCTGTCAAACAACTAGAGCCATCTTCCATGACCTAATCAGGAACATATTGATTCATTGCTTGCCTATTAACTTCTTCACTGAACTGAAAACCAACCAACCAAAATAAATTAAGAATACCAAAATATAGCTAGGGTTCCAAAGTGGCCATAGCTCAAGTTCTTAACCTAAAGTAGAACAGGCATGAGAAACCAAAGTTGTCAATTAGCATAAAGAGAAGCAAAAGATTCTAAATTTTTACTCAAGAGAAAGCATGGAACAAAAACAAATGATTGCAGTGAAATCTAATAGCACTGTGAATTATGAAATGAAAACAATTAATCCTAGAAGAGCTTGTGTCCCAAGTTAGAACTAGAACGACAACAGAAAGGAATTGACAACATCAAGAAAACCTAGTAGACCATCAAAAGTCAAACTTCAACATTTTATAACAGAAAAAGGCCCTCTTTAGAAATTCTTAATGTGATCCTTCTAAATTTTCATTTCATTTTTTAACTTTCCATTTAACTTATATGTAATTGATCCCTTCATTCTTGTACATCGAAAAAATTATTAAAAATTAATTAGATTTCATTTCAGGTCCAAAGAGGGCCTGAAATAAATTTATTTCAGGCCCAAAGAGGGATTGAAATTTTTAGGACTGAAATCTTTCCTTATTTTATTTTGATGATATTTTTTGATATTTTATATTTTCTATTTATATTCTTATTTCAGGCAAAAAGTGCTTGAAATAAATTTATTTCGAGCCAAAAGGACCTTAATGATTATTTATAAGATAATCTTTTAATTATTTCTTAATATTTTCACAATCACACTAATATATAGTTAAAGTTTCGGGGCTTGGTCGAGTTACAAGGCAAGAAGAGATATATAGGGTAAGAGAAGATGAAAATATCTGCATCTGAATCACAGTTTATTATATTAAAATCAAATTATAAAAAAGTAGTTTAGATATCTCGAAAAATGAATTATGAAAAGGCGTTATTGGCGGAAGGGGTATAAGTGGAATGAGTTGATTTTATATGCGCCCTTTGGTAAAGAATAAATTATAGGATGCTTTTTGGTAAATATGAATTCTCACGTACGCCTTTTGGTAAAATGCCGAAGAAACAATAAAAGAAAAGGCATGCCCACTACGTGGATTAATGACAGATGAAGTCCATGAGGCAAAATGTGCCTCGATTACCCCAAGCGCCTCTCACTATCTTCCAGCGAGATAAAGGGAGTAAATCACGGTGATCAAACGACCTCTCTAGGTGGGAGGGATTTTATTTCTCAAGGGATTGTTCCCTCGGAGATTCAATCCCTACTCTTGTGTGGCAATCTACTATTGGTGTTAGATGCACAACATTGTTGATGCAGTCTGACCTTGATTGTTGTTTTGGTGTTGACACCGATTTTAGTTTAGGTTGATGGTTATGATTATGATTAAGTCCTGATCAGGGATTAGGCACGGAGTGATGGAAACCTAACCTGGAGGGTTAGGTGTGGAAAATCCTAGCTTGGAGGGCTAGGTGTGGAAAAGTCCTAACCTGGAGGGTTAGGTGTGGAAAATCCTAGCTTGGAGGGCTAGGTGTGGAAAAGTCCTAACCTGGAGGGTTAGGTGTGAAAAATCCTAGCTTGGAGGGCTAGGTGTGGAAAAGTCCTAACCTGGAGGGTTAGGTGTGAAAAATCCTAGCTTGGAAGGCTAGGTGTGGAAAAGTCCTAACTTGGAGGGTTGGGTGAAAAGTCCTAGCTTCGAGGGCTAGGTGAAAAGTCCTAACTTGGAGGGTTAGGTGAAAAGTCCCAACTTGGAGGGTTAGGTGAAAAGTCGTAGCTTGGAGGGCTAGGTTGATGAAATCCCGGCTTGGAGGGCTAGATCATAGCTTGGAGGGCTAGGTTGGATGAAATCCTGGCTTGGAGGGTCAGGTCCTAGCTTGGAGGGCTAGGTTGGAGCCCCTGGATCGATCTGGTGACCGATCAGGGAAGTTGGCACGGTGCTCCTTCATGGATCAGTCTGGTGACCGATCCAGCGATGACTGATCGATCTGGTGACCAATCAGGGAGTATGCGTTTCACTCACTGCACAGCTCCTGATCGGTTTGGTGACCGATCAGGGAGCCCACAAGTGGGTTGAGTTTCCCTGCTGCTCTGCTCCTGATCAGTCTGGTGACCGATCAGGGAGAAATCGTGACCGATCAGGGAGAAATCGTGACCGATTAGACTGAACGATCAACTGTCGCGAGGTTTCTCACCCTGACCGATCAGGTTGGAGCCTGATCGGTCTGGGATCAGCCTGATTGGTCTGATGACCGATCAGCCAGTGGATTCCAGGTTGGATTGTGGCAAGCTGGTTTCCGGATCGATTTGGTGACCGATCTGGTGACCGGTCAGGGTGACCGATCATATGAGCTTGCGATCCCAAGTTTCTCACTGGGGACCGATCAGGTTGGAGCCTGATCAGTCTGGGATAGTCCTGATCAGTCCGGTGACCGATCACTTTAATTCAAACGCGCTGTCAGAAGCTCTGATCGCGCTTGCTTTCATTGATACTCTACTGATGTCACTTTGATCTTCTCTGCTATTACTGATATAAGTTTGATTTCATTTTTTAAACCTCTGATTGAGTGTGCAGGTGACAGGGATGGATTCAAACACTCAAGGAGAGTCAATGGAGGCCTTTCCTTGGAGCAGGTTTGTCCATTTACCATCTCAGGTTGCAACGGCCAGAGCTGCTGACTGGAGCTATTGACTGGAGCTTGGTTGAGGGAAGCTCAGGGAGTCCAGGAACAGCTCAGTGATAGTTGGCGTTGGCAGGTGAGCAGCTGGAGGCTACAGGGAGATGGTGACCTGGTGATCGGTGAGCTAGGACTTAAGCGCTTGGTGGCAAAGGAGTCTTAGCAACTGAACGATACTACTCTGCGACATCTTGTGTGCTTGCAACAACTCTGTCATCATCTTGAGCAAGCAACTGCGATCTTTGAAGCAACCATCTGTTACTTGAGCATTGGGAAGAAGAGTCAGAAAGCTTGGTGAGTCCATCAGCGAGAAGACACGAAGAAGGGGATTCTTGCGTGAGATCTGCGCTGAGTGGAGCTCGGGAGAAGTTTGTCTGAGTTCTTGCTGTCCTAAGTGCTCTGTAAGATCCTTCTTTGTTTCATTGTGCTTAAAACTCTATCCTTGTTGAAACGCTGTGGAGAGGTTACTCCATCGAGAAGGAGGTTGCTTATTATCCGGTGTTCACCGGGGCTTGATCTGCCGACGATCAAGGGATCGCCCACCTTAAGGGCACGCCTAGGAGTAGGGGCAAGTTATCCCTGAACCTTGTAAATCCTCTTGTTAGCGTTCTTGTTCTTGTGATTAACTTAGAGTTTAGTTTACTGCATACTCTGTTTTATTGCTTCCGTTATGATACTAAACCTTTGAGTCGTAGAAATTTCGATAAGTGTCAATCTTCAAGTGTTTGACTACATTCACCCCCCCTCTTTAACCATCCAAGATCCAACAAACATGTAACCTAGAGTTTTAATATATGACTAAGATTAAAGTTAGGTTAATTGTGATTTAATCAGTTGTGTCAAATTTGTTGGTGCAAGATGCATCAGTGATATCCTCCTCTAGCGTTTCAATGTTTAATAATATGCTTAAGTTAGTGATACACTAAACAAGGGAAGGGTGAGTCAAGAAATCAGTACCAAAGTGAGGAAAAGTCCTAGGTACACTAGGCACGAAGTCCTGATTCTAGGAATTGGGCAATAAGTCCTGGCCGAGGGCTGGGCAGCTAAGTCTGGACATAGGGTTGGGAAATAAGTCTTGGTTACGGACTGGGCACGAAGTCTTGGTTGGAGGAATTGGGCAATAAGTCCTGGCCGAGGGTTGGGCACCGAAGACCTGACCGAAGGTTGGGCAATAAGTCCTGGTCGCGGACTGGGCACGAAGTTTTGATTCGAGGAATTTGGCAATAAGTCCTGGCCGAGGGCTGGGCACCGAAGTCCTGGTGAGTGAAGCTGGGCACTAAGTCCTGGTGAGTGAAGCTGGGTAAAAGTCCAACCGGAGGAGCCGGTTGGCAAAACTACTCCTGAGAGGAGTAGGCGAAAGGCGCGTTCCCCGGGAAGGGAACATAGGCATCAGTTTGACCTAGGGTTTCGCAGGAAATCCAAAGTCAGAACCAAATCGTTAAGGCTAAGATTGTATATGTGTTTGTCTTGTATTTGTGTATCTTGCAGGTACCTAGAATTGAAGGCAAAGTAGGCAAACAAACACACAAAACGACCTGGAAAGTTGCTCTTGGGCTCCTGAATAGAGGCAGGCGCACCCAAGCATTCAAGCGCCCTGGATGCCAGGTGCCTGAATGAATCAGGCGTCCAATAAGCTCCCAGGCACCCAAGACTGGGTCCTTAAGCAGCTTCGCAAAGTTCGCGATTTGGATAGATTTTTTACCACTACTGAGGCGCCCCAGAGCAACACAGGCGCCCTAGCTAAAGCTATAAAGGGGCTTCGACCCCTCAACTCAGAACAACGATTCACGACATCATTCTAAGCATTCCGAGTGATGACAAAGCGCTAGAGACGAAGCTCTGCGACCAAAGAAGCTCCAGGGGGAAGTGCACGACATTTCAGGAGTTCCAGATCGGCCGACTCTTCGACTTTTTGTTTGGTTTGTATTTACTTTCCATAATATTTTGATTGTAAAACGTGCACTGTAAGACGGGTTTCTCTGCCTCCGAAAAGTCCAGAAAGGAGACCATTAGTGGACGGGCGTTTCCCGTGCTTAGGCCTTAGACGTATTGACCCTAGGGGGTTGGGCGCCAAGTAAAAACCTGAGTGTAATTTGTTGTTTGGTTTTTCGTTTTGTCTATTTTTTCGCTATGCTACTAACTCTGAATAGAACGAACCTCGAAGTTTACGACACGCTTTCCGCAAGATTTTTAACAAGTCGATATTCACTCCTCCCCTCTATCGACGACACCGGTCCCCACAAAATTTACAGGTGCAAAATACTTGACCAGTGTTAAAGTCCTAGAACCAGGCAGTGATCAAGTCCTAGTGGATGTAAGCATCTAAATCCTGGTTGTGAATTAAGCAGTGACTAAGTCTTGGTTGGAATCCAAGCCGACAAAATTCGTAGCTAGAGGGTAAGTGAAGTAAGTCCAAGTGATTAAGGCTTGGCAGATAAAATTCTTAGTTAGAGGCTAGATGAATCAAGTTCTATGATTAAGGCTTAGAAGATTATTATGAGATTAGATGAATTCTTTTGTAATTTTGAACTCATGAATAGACTAATCTTGATCAAAAGAAGAAGGCCATAACTTTGATTGCTGGTAAATTCAAGCCAAGAGTCAAACCCAAGGAAGAGACTGAATAAGAATCTGAACTTGAATCAACATCTGACAAAAATGATCTCTCTTCAGAAGTTGCACATTTCAGTTAAAAGGATGATCCGACAGAAGAAATTCACTCAAAGATTCGTAAAGAAGGAAATCTCAAACAAGGATTTGGCAAACATTTGATATTTCGAATGTAAGAAAAAAGGACACTTTCGAACAAACTGCCTCTTGTTAGAAGAAAATAAGAATGAACTTGATAAGAAGGAGGCACTAAAAGCTACCTCGAATGAGTCGTCATCAGAATTAGATAAAGTTGACTTACTTGCACTAACAATAATTCAAGAAGATTCAAGTTCAGAATCAGAGTCAGAGTATAACTCAGCATCATATTTAAGTGAGGTCAGTGACTCAGATGAGTTAGCCAACAAAGTAACAAATCCAATTACTGAAAAATTATATGCTACTGTTGCCTATTTGACTAAAACTCTACCTAAATATATACAAGTCCAAAGTTAAGACTTTGCTTAAGGAGGTTAAAGATCTTAAGGAAAAGACTAACTTAGACTCATTGACTCAGGCTAGTTAAGTTAGAATCTCAACTCAGGTATCACTACTTAAGAAAGGGAATTCTGATTTGAAAACCAAGTTAGTGAGTTGAAAACTACTTTGAGCAAGTTTACATCTAGGTTTAAATATTTGAATATGATGATTGAGAGTAGACGAGCTGCATACAACAGACTGGACTTATATTTAACTCAAGTCAAAATTATATTTCATATATTTTCTTAGTCAAAAGAAATGAAATGCTAGAAATAAAATTGCTTGGGTTTAAAAATCATACTTAGTTAAGCATGTAAAAAATAACTATTATTGGGTACCTAACCCAATTACTAAATTGAAATATGTGAGAGCTTCAACTTAGGAGAAGATAATTTTTTGATCTATCAGAGTAGAACTGATTCTGATCATGATTACATGTTTATTATTTTCAAAAAATAATTTTAAAATTATATTTCATCTTCAGACAAATCTTGTTTTATTTCTTATCATGCAGAAATAACCTTAGCCTAGGTTTTACCATAGCCAACATGTATATATAGATCTAGGCAACCAACATCTCACAAACACACCAGAATATTGTGTCACATCCCTAGGGCCTATGTTTGCTTGGAAAATGGGGCAACATCTCCCCTGTACTGTAGAATATCTAAAACATTTATATATACAATCTCACACAAATAGAATATATGGCTCAACCAACACGGTTGACAACATAAACATAAGGTAAACGCCACAACCACGTAATATAAAAAATACTAAGAAGGAAATCACATATCTCAATTAAAACTCAAAATTCAACGACAAACATACTCAGTCCATATATGCATAAATATAACTTCACTCAATAACTAAACATAAGTCTAATGAAATCATAAATATCAATCTAATAAAGAAAATACAAAAAATACCAAAATATTTGACACTGTGGTATTGACAACTGGATCTTCTCCTGATTCCAAATAATGCATCTACTGACTACCTGAAATAGAATTCAATGCAAAGGGTAGTGAGCCCAGGCAGACTTTATGGGTAATCAGATTGATAAACACATGACATATAACAAGATACAACAAGCAAGTAGAAGAAACAATATCCACTCTCCGAAATAGAATAACATATATGAATGTGCAAGAATTGAATGTAAGTGTAATAATAAATCATACATATATGTCAATCAAATGCAACAATCATAGCTCACACAAATACAACAATCATAGCTCACACAAATACAACAATCACAAAAAATTTAAGATGCAATAAATGTTCATGATGCAATGACATGTGTCACCCCTAACGCTAGTCAAGCCGCTATCACATCACATTTATGAGGCCGAGTGGGTAGGGTTGTGTCATGCCCCAGAGGCCCATGCTTGCTCGAAAATTGACAACATCTCCCCTGTACAGCGGACAATCTGGAACAATTATATATATCTCTCAACCATAAATAGCGCAGCCTCACATGACTGACATCGAAATAGTAAAGAAAATTTACACAATCACACGTTTAATAACGATATAAATGATAGAAGTAAAAGAAAATTTCAGATCCCAATTAAAACTCAAAAAGAAATCCAACGACAGACATACTAGTCTATAAATGCATAAATATAACTCTACTGAGAAAATAACTACAATCTAATAAAAAGAATACGAAAATAAAGAAAATACGAAAAAACTACAATACGGTGGATACCATGGGACTGACAACTGGATCCTCTCATGGCTCCAAGTAATCCATCTATCTACTACCTGAAATAGAATTAGATGGTAGGGGTGGTGAGTTCGGACGGACTCTGCGGGTATAAGAATAGATAAATGCATGACATAATAAAAGGTCCAATAAGCAAACAGAAACAAAAGTATACAGTCTCCGAAACAGGATAATACATATGTATGTAAAACGGAATGAAAGTGCAACCATAAATAACACATGTATGTTATCAAAATGCAATAATCATAGCGCATATAAATGCAGCAAATACAAGCAAATGCAAAATACAATAAATGCACATGATGCAATCACATGTGTCACCCCTGACGCCAGTCAAGCCGCTATCACATCACATCTGTGAGGCTGAGTGGGTAGGGCTGTGACTGTTGGGACCTTGTCGTTTAGCTAGAGAGGGGTGAATAACTTCTTTTCGATTTTGTCTACCTACAACGTTAGCAAGTGTAAGCGGAAATCTCAAATCTAAACTAAAACAATGCTAACACATCACTTTTACGTGGTTCGGAGATGAAACTCCTACTCCATGGTTGTCCGTAAGGTGGGCAATTTCAATCCTTCGGTGGATTACTCCCCGGAGCACCTCCGGCTAGCTCTTGTCGCTCCTTGTGGGTGGAGAAACCTCGCCACAAACCTTGACAACCTCTGAGCACTTGTAGGCTACGAACAGGCTTTGACTAAGCTTGTTTCGCCAAGAAAGAACAGCAAAAAACGAGCCCTCTTAAATAGAGCTCAATACTATTTTGACCATTACCAATCGACTGCCCCTGGGGCAGTTGACTGGTCTTCGCGAATTCAAATGTCACAGCCTGACGATTCACATTCTGGTCGACACCAGTTGACTGCATCAGTCGACTGATCAAGCATCAGTCAACAGATCTCTCTGTGCTCTACCTCAGTCGATTGCCCTAGCACCAGTCGACTGCTACCTAAGGTCTCCTTCCCCGAGTACAATTCTCTCAGCACTCAAACCCTAGGATTTCCCTTCCCGAGTATAGTTCTCTCAGCACTCGAATCCTCACGACTCAGTTGACCCTTCATTCAGTAGCCTCGACCTGTTGCCTTCAATCTCTCTTCGACTTTGGCTCTCGTCCCTCGGATGCATGCAAGCCCATGGCTTGTCTCCCATGCCATCCTTCACGTATGCCTCGAAGTCCGCTTCCCTCAGCTCATTGTCCCTGCTCCAGCAGTCTCGACCTATTGCCTTCAAGCCCTCTTCGACTTTGGCTCTCGTCGCTCGAATGCAAGCAAGCCCTCGGCTTGTCTCCCATGCCACCCTTCACGTATGTCTCGAAGTGTGCTTCCCTCGGCTCTTCGTCTCTGCTTTGCTCACGGTCCCTCAAATGCACACAAGCCCATGGCTTGTCTCCTCACACCATCCTTCACCGGATCCGAAGATGTCCAACTAAGTCTATGTGTATCCTGCAAACCTGCACACTCACATACACATATTAGATCAACATGAAACCTTAACTTAATCACATTGACACACATCAAAACTCATGATCTACCCGATCACACCTGGGTCGATTGCACCAACAGTGATAACTGTACGCACTCCAACAAATACTACTACAATAAGTGGTTGAGTGGACAGGATGATGGGGATCCAACCACTCCAAAAATCTCAGGAAAAAGGGGGAGCCACCAACAGCTCTGTTATCCCTCGAAAATAACGGTGAGGGTGTCAATTGCTTGCCTACAACTCTAACATCCATTACCCATGAGTGGTCGAGTGTGACATAACAGGACAGCTACTCGCACTCTAGCAACTACCAAAACCCATTAGTGGTTGAGTGGGCAGAGCAACTAAATGACTGACGACGGCTTAACCATAAGAAAGTCGATGTTCGATAGCATGCAACTATGCAAATATGGTGCATGATACTAATATGCATAAATAACCAAGTCACCACTATGCAACGGTATGTAAAATAAATACCAAAATCAACAAGGGGGCATAGCTGAATTGCATGAAGCAAGTAAAAGTAAAGCAATTGACAATATACTCTTCATAAGTAAATGGAATTTAAAAGGAAAGCATTTAGGATGATTTACATACTATTATATGTACGGGAAAGATAATGTTCCATGGAACAATAATAATGAACTTGAGAGTCCTCATAAGATGGACTGATGGTTAGTGTGTGAGTGTTATCATCAAAAGGTATGAGAGTCAAATCCTGGCAAAGCTAGTTAGCTTTGTCCACCCTCCCCACGCTGTAGCCACAACATCCGGACTAGTAACCTCCGTGATTTACCTCCTCCGTGTTGGTCCTGGGATGGGTTGGCGGGGGCGCTGGGGGCGACGATTCACCTTTGCCACCAATAATAATGAACTTGAGAAAATAATGATGTTGTCCAAACAATAAGTAGGATCAAAACTATGAAATAATAGTGATGCAATAGCAACATACCTCTAAACCACTACAAGAAAATAGCATATTACCGACAGAATTTCCGACGGAAATAACTTTCCGTAGGAAATTTTCGACGGAAAGTTATTTCCGTAGGAAATTTCCGACAGAAAGTAAATTCCGTCGGAAATTTTCGACGGAAAGTTATTTCCGTCGGAAATTTCCGACGGATATTATCCTTCCGTCGGAAATTTCCGACGGAATTTACTTTCCGTCGGAAATTTCCGACGGAATTTACTTTCCGTCGAAAATTTCCGACGGAAATAACTTTTCGTCGGAAAAAACTAATATTAGGGCAAAATCTTTTGCTTTCGCTCGATCTCCCCTTTTTGCCCGATCTCTGTTGCTCTTCACCGTCGGTCTCCCCTTTCGCCCGATCTCCCCTTTTTGCTCGATCTCTGTTGCTCTTCGCCGTCGGTCTCCTCCCTCGCTCGCGCGTTCTAGTTCTCCGGTAAGATTTTCTCCTTTCTCCAAAACTCCGGTAAAGGTTTCTCCTTTCTCTAAATCTTCGGTTGGGTTTTCGCGGCGGCCATATCTGGCCTCGCGCCGGCGCAGCCTGCCAGATCTGGCCTCGCGCTGGCGCAGCCGGCCAGATCTGGCCTCGCGCCGGCGCGGTCGGCCAGATCTGGCCTCGCGCGGGCGCGTCGGCCAGATCTGGCCTCGCGCGGGCGCGTCGGCCAGATCTGGCCTCGCGCACGCGCGTCGGCCAATTCTGGACGCGCCCGCGCGTGTCGGCCAGTTCTGGCCGCGCTCGCACGCGTCGGCCAGGTCTGGCCGCGCCCGCGCGCGTCGGCCCGGTCTGGCCTCTCCCGGCCGCGGCCGGCCAGGTCTGGCCGCGCCCTTCTCATAGGCGCTGGCGTGCGCTCGGCCAGCGGTCGTGCATCTTGGCCTTCCAGCGGCCTCGCGCGTCCGGCTAGCTGCCTCGCGCGTCCGGCCAGTGGCCTCGCGCGCCCGGGCAGCGTTGGCCGGCTCCGCACCTCGCTGGCCTCGCCTGCCCACCGTGAGGGCCAAATCTGGCTTCTCAATTAGGGTTCAACCGTAACCATTCAACTTTTGAATAAGTTGATCTGGTTGCTTAATTAGGGTTCCAACCCTAACCCATCAACTTTTGAATGAGTTGATCTGGCTGCTCAATTATGGTTTCAACCCTTACCCATCAACTTTTGAATGAGTGGATCTTATTTTTGCATCAACTTTTTAACTATAATTTATTTTTTCTTAGGTTATTGCTTTTGCTGGTCTTCTCCGACTTTTATCTAATATTCAGGTATAATTTGTTCTTATGTTTTTTGTTATATTAGAATTTTATTAAATTAGCAATTACTTGTAATTTTAGTCTTTAATAATTAGGTAACTTTAGTTATTATATGATTTTATCGTACTTGTTAATTTAGCATGTTATGTTAGACCTTATTATATGTGATAACATATAGAATTAATAATTTAGCTATATCTTACTGAACACCATGATATTTCCTTTAATTAGAATAATTTAGGTATACCTTAATTAATTTATTTTAATTTGATTATGATTAGGTAACAATGTATATGAACAAGGCTTGGATGTACAACCGATTAGACAATGGATTTATTAGAGATGAGTTTATTACTGATCTGGAACAGTTTATGAATTTTGCTAAGAGTCATCCAGAATGTATGGATGGTGATAAGTTAAAGTGTCCATGTAATCATAGAAAATGCAGAAATATAGACTACCGTGATGAAGATACGGTGAGAGTACATATTTGTAGAAATGGGTTTGTGCCTAATTACTATAATTGGTACTGTCATGGAGAACCTTATGTATATGAATCAATTGGCCCTTCTGTTGGTTCATCATCTGATACTTTTGTTGCGTCCCTCGAACCATTAACTAATGATATTGCAATGCAATCAATGGTTCAAGATGCGATCAATACAACTGATTATTCCAACATAGATGAAATACCTGCACCTGAATATCAGCAATTACATGAAATGTTAAAGTCTAGTGAAAGAGAATTATGGGAAGGCATTCCTTCTGGCCATTCTCAGTTATCAGTGATGAGACCCAAATGATATATTAAATATTGTCACGAAATTGGGTCTATCAAATTTAAATGTGAATGAATAATGAATAGCTGGAAACCCTTTTTACAATCAAAAGTATGAAAATGTAATATAGGGGCCTCAGGTCGTATTTTTCTCGGGGCTAGTTGACGTTCTTTTATTCGTGCTTGTATTTAGGTGTCGTTTGTGTTTTTGGGTTTCAAACAAGTAATTGGATTTTGGTTTGGGTTGCAAACGGAAATAAAAACACAATGCAGAGAAGGATCACTCAATTAAAGAGCTGACAAGTCAAATGCAACCAATAAACTCAACTCAACAAATATTGAATTTAATCTACCAATGTTAAGTAACCAAATTTGGAATCGAATCTGAATTAAATCACAAGGTTTACTACAAATTTTATGGACTTCAGAAATTACAACATCCAATCCGACCCATTCACTTGGCACAATTGAAACACTTTGATATGCAAGGAAAACAACTTATGTGCAAATATTAACTACAACTTAGAAACGGTCCAAGTTCGAATGCAACTGATTTCAATCACGGCAATGCACTAAACAGTAAGTTGAATCTTGATGTAATGGAGTGCTGCACTTGTCTTGATACATCCTGCAGCAAATTTCAGCAACTTGGCACGCAAGTGAAACTGAATTTGCCGAAATTATTACTAAAATGCAGCACTAGAAACTGATATAAAGCAAATGAAATGGAGCAAACAAATCAAATGCAGAATTCAGCAACTAATGGATTCAGAAATGAATGAATGTGAAGCAGAAATAATTTGAAACTGAAGAGATGAAAACCAAATGGCAGAATGGGCATTCAGGAATGCAGAAATGAGGACTAAACACTGATCTATTTGCAACCCACGCAAGGGAGGAATAATATGCAGGAATGCAGTGATGGAGTTCAGAAATGGACAGGCAGGAATTCAGAAATACAGAAGCGTGGACTGCAGGAACACAATGTGCAGAATTGAATTGCAAGAGTGCAGAAAATGAAGTTCAAACGTGAGCCAGAACTTCATGCATTGAACTGAAGTGCAAACTTGAATAAATGAATATATGAGATGCGAAATTTCAGAGACTGACTTGATGCAAAATAAGGATCAATTTAGACTTCAGAAATAATCACGCAAGCTATGGAAATTCCAGAACAGGATTGGGTTTTTGCAGAAATAAATGGCAAGCAAGAAATGGAATTGAAGAGCAGAACTTAAAGCAATTACTATTTTAAACTAAATGCACTATCTATCTAATGCTAAAGCAGGAATTAACAACTAAGGAACCAGAAATCTAAGACAATTCAGAAACCGAAAGAAAGAAACCAAAACAGAAATAAACTTGGCACGCAAGCAACACAAATTGGCACACAGCAAATGAAACTAAAGTGAACTGAAATTTAACTCTATTAATCACTAAACAAGTTCCTACATCACTGAACTCGAAGATTAACAACCTAATTAAGCTCAACTATTCAGAAAACTAAATCTAAGCAACTGAAAACTGAAATTTGCAGGAAACAAAACAGAATTCGGCAGAGTAAGAAATTACAGCTAAACAAACGAAATTAAACTATGAAATCTAAACCCCAATCCTTTCCTAGCTCAAAGTCTTCTTGGTTGTCAGTCAAGAGCTGGCTTCGAACCCCTAGGCTCAGCAAATCGGTGGAAAACAACTCCAATCCATCAATTTTGCTCAAACTGCTCCAAATGGGAAAATTCCAATCCGAGCCCTTTAATATCAACTTGCCGAGCTGTGATGAAGATTTGGAGACGACCTGAGCTCACTTGAGAACCCCTACAAGTGGCTCAGGTGATCTGAATTTGCGTGTAGCTGAGATTCAAGCTCCCGGACCACAGAGAATGCGAAACCCTCAACAAGCTCTGTCCGGATGAAGTTGAGTTGAATTTCGGATCGAGATTTCCTCCCAAGGATTCAGACGATGAATTTCGGTTGGAATCGAGGTGGTCGCGCCTCGGATTGAAGAAAAATTGAAGAAATGCGAAGAACACGAAAAACAGTGAAGAATTGCGGCGAAGACCCGACGCTGAGAACTGCTGCCAATTTTTCCTTAAGTAATTAAGTTTGGACGGCTCAGATTGATTGGAGGAGATCCAACGGCTTATCTTGCTCTGATTGGAGCCAAACTTTGATGATGATGATCTGGGGTCAGGATCTGCCTTGTGGTAGCTCGGATCCTCCAGATGTGCAACGGATGGTCCAGATCAACTCTATCTGTGAATGGACGCTCTAGAGCCCTCCTTGCTTGATCCAACGGTTGATTTAGCTCTGATTGGGATGAAACCTTCAGATCTTGATCATAGAGCTTGATCAACCCTAACCCTAGCTCGGATTGCTTCAGATCGTCCCGGATGGCTCAGATCTAGCCGCTCTTGAATCGGACGGCCCGGATTAATCGTAGGCTTGATAATTCGATCCGGTTCACATCCGACTCAGGTTTGACCCAGTATGCCCTAGGTCCAGGATCCTTTCATGCCTACAAAAATATATCAGAAAATTAGTAGCCAAATAATCCAAAAATTGTGTAATTTTGCAATTAAGTCCAAAATAAGAGAAAGTTCCAAAACCTAGGGTAAAATCATAATTAAGCAATAAAAACATGGGTCAAACATGGATTTTAGCAATTAAAATAATCAATAAAATGGTGCTTATCAACTCCCCCACACTTAATTCTTTGTCCGTCTCGGGTAAAATAGCCTCATAAAAACATCCAAAGCAAACAAATCCATAGAAAAATTGGGGTTAAGATTAGGAATAAGGAAAGACAACTAGAATAGAATAGACAAATTGGTGTGGAAAGATAAATAAAATGAACTGGCAGTCCTGTCACAAATTGGTGTGGAAAGACAAATTGGTTGGAATTGTTGACATGACTGCTGGTAAGTAGATGGAAACATTCTGAACTGGCAGTCCTGTCACAAAACAAACAAGAAAAATGGCAGCAACCGTATACAAAAATAAAGCAAAATGAAACAGAACCCAATAATATGTCCAAAAGTATACAAGCAAAAATCAAACATATCAACTAGTTGCTTCCCCGGCAACGGCGCCAAAAATTTGACGGACCCAGATGATATATTAAATATTGTCACGAAATTGGGTCTATCGAATTTAAATATGAATGAAATGAATAGCTGGAAACCCTTTTACAATCAAAAGCATGAAAATGTAATATAGGGGCCACAGGTCGTATTTTTCTCGGGGGCTAGTTGTCGTGTTTGATTCAAGCTCGTATTTATGTGTCGTTTGTGAATTTTGGGTTTCAAATAAAATCTGGAATTGGGTTCAATTCGAAATGGAATCGCATGAAGAAATGGGAAGAACTTAGCTAATAAGCTAAACAAGTGATGGCAATCAATAACTTGACCAATAGACCACTTAATCCACTAAAGCAAGTAACCAATTTGGAAATGAATCTGATTTCGAATTGCAAAACAAATGTTAAACACCAAAACAACACAGCAGCCTAAAACAGTTCATACAAATTCAATCTTGAGGTTTGACTTGATACCAAGAGGGATACAAACTTGTAAGCATGTAACAACTGATGTGCCAAAAGTTTTCGGATTTACCACTCATGACTAACCAAATGCAAGGCAATCCATAAACAAACTGATACAAAATAAGTGCCAAAACTTCCCTTGACCCAAGTGCAGAAATGCAAGCCTAACTTGCTGAAATTGTGAGATGACTTCACTTGATGCTAATTACAGACATTCACTAAACTGTAGAAGTATTAACTACATTGCAGAAATAACTCAGCTTGCTTAGGACTGAAATTCGCAGCAAACTGAATGCTAAGCAAGCTGAATTCAGATGCACTATCACACTAATAACCAGGTTAACTTCAGGAATTAAGTCTTGCAATAATTGAATGCTAACAATATGTTGTCAAGAATGGAAACTGAACACAACTCAGCTATGGCCAGCTGATACGCAAGCAGAAATCAGATACAAAGTTCAGAAATAGGATATGCAGAAATTAGGAAATAATATGCAACCATTCAGCTTATGGCTTGGGCGCAAATCACAAACAACTAAGATTAATTGCACTGATCGAACTGCCAGAGAACTAAGATGAAAAACCCATTGTTTACTTAGCAAGAATTCAGAGAATTTACAGCTGGAAATTTCAGAGACTGATTGAATCCTTTTTTTTCAGAAATGGAAGGAATACAACTATTTAGTTGGCACGCCACAAATGGATTGCAAAGAGCTACAATTAAGTGCTATGTTAACTAACACACTATCTATCTACTACTAAAGCAGAGATTAACAACTAAGAATTTCAGAAACAACTCAGAAAACAAGAAATCTGAGTCGAACTCAGAACTGAAAGGAAATTGCAGAAAATTAAATGGCACTCAGCTGGGAATTGGCACGCAAGCTTTTAAACTGAAATTAACTGAAATTAAACACAACTATCCACTAGATAGGTTCCTAAACTACTCAACTTGAAGATTTAAAGCTAGATTACAGCTAGAACAATGCAGTAACGAAATTAACCAAATCTGAAATGAAAACAGAAACAGAACAGACAGCAGAACTTAATTTACAGCTAAGAAAACTGAAAATTAGCTAAAGAAATCTAAACTCAATCACTCCCTAAGCTCAAGAACTTCTTGGTCGTCAATCAAGAGCCGGCTTCGAACCCCTAGGCACAGCAAATCAGTGGAAATTCGTTTCTGAATTCAAATCCGCTCCAATCTGCGCTTTGTTGGAAATCACAGTCCGATTCACTCCATCTCCATTGGGTGAGCTGCGATGATGATTTGGGAAGCTTCTAAACTCATCTGAGAACCCCTACAAATGGCTCGGAAGCTTTGACATGGAGTGTGGAAGAGAAGACAGTGGTCGGACTGAGGAAATGCCGAAACCCTCAAGCAATCCCTGTTCCGGAGCAAATTCGAGCTGAATTCTTCAAAGAACGATCGCCAAAGACTCAGAATTTGATCCAAGGAGAGATTGAGTGGTCGCGCCTCGAATTGGAGAAGAAATTTGAAGAAAAATGATGAACAAATGAAGAACAGTGAAGAATTGCGGCGAAGACGCGACGCTGAGAACTGCTGCCAATTTTTCCTTAAGTAATTAAGTTTGGACGGCTCAGATTGATTGGAGGAGATCCAACGGCTTATCTTGCTCTGATTGGAGCCAAACTTTGATGATGATGATCTGGGGTCAGGATCTGCCTTGTGGTAGCTCAGATCCTCCAGATGTGCAACGGATGGTCCAGATCAACTCTATCTGTGAATGGACGCTCTAGAGCCCTCCTTGCTTGATCCAACGGTTGATTTAGCTCTGATTGGGATGAAACCTTCAGATCTTGATCATAGAGCTTGATCAACCCTAACCCTAGCTCGGATTGCTTCAGATCGTCCCGGATGGCTCAGATCTAGCCGCTCTTGAATCGGACGGCCCAGATTAATCGTAGGCTTGATAATTCGATCCGGTTCACATCCGACTCAGGTTTGACCCAGTATGCCCTAGGTCCAGGATCCTTTCATGCCTACAAAAATATATCAAAAAATTAGTGGCCAAATAATCCAAAAATTGTATAATTTTGCAATTAAGTCCAAAATAAGAGAAAGTTCCAAAACCTAGGGTAAAATCATAATTAAGCAATAAAAACATGGGTCAAACATGGATTTTAGCAATTAAAATAATCAATAAAATGGTGCTTATCAACTCCCCCACACTTAACCTTGAGCGTCTCGCGAAACAACTAAATATGTATCCCTTAGATTTTCTTAAGCATAATTAGAAGCAAATGAAAAGAAATTACCTAAGGTTGTCAATTCTCATAAATCTAAGCTCTATGGATTAGTATCTTGTCATTAAATCAACAACTTAGCCTTTTCATCCATCATGAGTCATTGAGATGAATTTAAATCACTAGTCTTTCAAGGGAAGTTTTGGTGGCTCTCTCTTAAGTTCTAAGTTGGTGATGGAAGTGGAGCTCACTCTCACACACATGCTTCTTGCACTACCATAGGCTTGCTTATTATCTAATCTCCACCATTAATCATGATTAGGATCGACAACTATAAAAACAAAGGAAAACATGAAAAATGGTGAGAAATGAAATAAAAATCAAGGAAATGGAAAATGGATGGAGTGGGAGACTTGGTTGCTCAAAAATGTTTCCAATGTGCTTTGCCCCATCTTAACAGTCCTCTAATGCTATAAAAAGTATGGTGGAGTGAAACTTGAATAAATTCCTTTGATTTGGATGAAAAACCCTTCATTTGATCTCAATGTGCCAAGTTTCCCAATTTCGTGCCATTTTTTGTTTCTTCTCTTTTCTCATCCTTCTTTTTCTTCTTTCTTTCTTTCTTGTAAGGTCAGAAATGTATTGATGCAAGCTTGGACTTGGATGAGAAAAATTTCACTTGATTTCATGGTGCCAAAGTTCACTTGTTGTGTGCCACTTTATTTCTCTCTTTTTCTTTTCTTTTCTCAAACTGTTTTTTTTCTTTTTTTCTTTTTGCTTTTGTCTCAAGTTCAGCATCCACGGTGGCAGCTTTTCAAGTCTCTGATTTCTCCAATAATTAACATCAATAGTCCTTGCATCAAATGGTAGTGGAGAATTTAAATTGTCTACTTGAAAATGGCTAAGTAGGTGATCACTGCCATTTTTTTTTCCTTTCATCCATTTGCCCTTTACTGGAAAACTGCTCACCAAGAAGTTTTATTCAATTGAAAACCATTCTGCAAGTTTGGGTTGAGGGCAGCAAGGCATTGCTGATTTAAAAAGCATGGATTCAAATGGAAGTTGATACATAACTACTTTACTAGCTTCCCTCACTGATTTTTTTCGAATGCAGAAATTTTCAGCAGCTTTTCATGGATTTTTCAGACTTTACAGCTTCAATTCAGATTGTAGCAACATGTTACTTGATCTTCCTAGCAAGGTACAGCTGCCATCCAGATTTTTCAGCCAAGTATAGCTGGAATTTCGAAATGATCACAACATTTTTTTTTCTTTTTGGCATGGCACAGATTTCAGATTTCTCCATTGCTTATCTCTTGCTTCAATTCGGAATTCAATTCTGATTCCATTTCACTTCCAATTTAAATTGGTTCCATCCTTATCCCCTTCTTCTTGTGCATTCTTGACACCAAACTCCTCACTTGGCACATGGATTTTTTTTTTAACTCAAATGAAGTGTTTCCTTGCTCCAAAATAATTCCAAACTCTAGTCACTCCCCCCACACTTAAATCTTTGTCCGTCTCGGGCAAAATAGCATTAGAAACATTTCAAACAACAAGTCCAAAGAAAAGTGAGGGTAAGAGTAAGAAATAAGTGAAGAAAAATGGAATGAACATGATTTTTGCCAAAAATTGATGTGGAAAGGGAAACAAATGGATTAGTCTCTATAGATGTGATCCAGTCATTGAAATATGATTTTGAAAGAACCTAAGCAAGTTCTAGAGTACAATAACATATGTGTATCACAAAAGTAAGGCTAAACCTCACTAGGCAAAAATAACTCATCTCAAATCCTCAATTAAGAATTTAAAGCAAAGTAGTACTCAAGCATCCAAGATTTCATCCATGAACTCAAATCCTATGTTTTAACAACCAAATTTAATTTATTTTTAAAAGACTCTAAAATGACAATAAGATAACCTAGAGGGATACATTTATTCCTAGTCATGAAAGAAAAAGTGCTAAAAGAAAAGACATGGTATTTACAATGTTTATTTATTCAATTTACTCTAGAAAACATAAAAGTGAAAAATACGATAAAAGAAAATACAAGAAAAATAAACTCCCCTTTATTCGGGTGGGCGGAGTCTATCCAGAAGGAGCCTCCATCTTGGTAGTGGAGGAACATGGGTAGCTGGGAGAATTAGGACTCCCCCACACTTGAACTTTGCAAAAATTTTCTCCGGTGGCCGAAGGCGATTCAGGTATAATAGCCATTGAAGGAATGGAGGGCAATGGATTAAAGTAAGATCTTCTCCTCCTTCTGGATGCCTTTCAGAAGCCCTTCCAGGAGGCTGAAGTCTGTTCAGTTGGAGCACCCACTCCTGAAGTCTTCTGGACCCTGCAAAACAATGTAATACCCCTCTCAAGCGTTTAGGGTCAGAAAGAAATGAAATAATATCAGTCTCTGCATAAAATGAATCCAAAACTGCATCATGTTCAATTAAATCAAATTCTGGTACCTCAATAAAATTTTCAAAATCATTTTCTACAAAATTTGCATCCAGGAGCTCATCACAAATAAAGAAATCAATTTCTGGCTCATCAATAGAAATTTCACAATTATTTTCAATCAAGGGTGTATCATGCAATGTATCACAGCCAATCAAATCAATATCAGGTATCTCCAAAAGTCTTTCACATTCATTTTCAGCATATGATATAACAAGAGATTCATCAAAATACATAACATCAATTTCAGGCACTTCTAAAAAATTTTCACTAGACATATCCACAAAAGATGTATCTAAAGATTCATCATAACAAACTACATCAATTATGGGTGTCTTTAAAATTATTTCGCTATCCATAACAAGAGATGTATCAAGTAATGCAGTACGATCAATGAAATCAATGTTTGGTACCTCTATTGGATTTTCACAAACAATTTCTACACAAGGTATATCAATAAATTCATCAGAATCAATAAAGTCAGCGCTAGGTACCTTTTTGAATTTTTCTGAACAAAGAGGAGAAATACTTACCTGAGCGTGCTGGATAATACCTGGAGGTTCTATAATAGTAGATGTATCTGTGGTCTCCTCCTGGTCATGTACATGCTCCTCTTCAGCCTCAGGCTCTGGTGGACAATCAACTGGTGATCCTTGGGTGCTTGCTTCCACCATGCAAGTCCCTACACTTTCTGGTTCATCTTCTGAATCTTCTAATGTATCAGTCAACTGTGGTGGTCCCTGGGGCTTAGTGCAATCCCCTACACCTATGGAATCATCTCCTTTGCATGCTTCTCCTGTAATATCTGCAACAACAGTGTCAGAAAAATTAGGACCATCAATAATGCTATCATCAGAAAATAAAAGTCTAGAATGGTCCTGTGGAGCTTCAATTTCTTCTTCTGGAGCTGAAAAATTTGGAATTGGATTTTGAATAGGAGTCTCCGGAGGAATGCATGCTGTAGGTGCCCAGACTTTAATGTATTCTTCTTCTTCTTCTTCTAAAATTGCAAGATCCATTAAAGAAAGATTTGGCCCTGCACTAGGGTCACCTTGAACTTGCATTTGATTCATTTGACTAGCAATTTGT
Organism: Boesenbergia rotunda; assembly: GCA_024364735.1. Taxonomy (NCBI): domain Eukaryota; kingdom Viridiplantae; phylum Streptophyta; class Magnoliopsida; order Zingiberales; family Zingiberaceae; genus Boesenbergia; species Boesenbergia rotunda. The sequence continues at coordinate 304,024 of JAGFNQ010002595.1, read as the reverse complement.
CCAACACCTCTTTCTATGTCTTGAAGCCTTTGCTGCTGTTGATGATATTGTACAACTAGTTAATAAATTTCCTCCATTCTTTGTTGTTGTGCCTCATTCTCATTAAGATTCTCAAAGCCTCCTTGGTTAGCATAGCTCCTTGACTGATTTTGAAAGGATGAAGTAGGCTGAAAATTTTGAGCTTGCTGATTTGGTTGAAAACATGGCTGTTGAGGCTGATTAAAGGGCTGATATTCTTGGAAACTTTGCTGGAAGTTGTAGCCTTGAGAATTCTGATTTTGGTGTGGAAAATTCTGTGGCAAGGGCTGAAAATTCTGATTTTGAAACCCTTGGTTGTAAGGCTGAAAATTTTGATTCAAGGGCTGTATGGGCTGATAAAATGACTGGTTTTGAGGCGGATCTTGCTGAAATGTTTGACACACTTGCTGCCCCTGTTGATATGGCTGGAATTGAGGTTCAAATTGCTGAAATGTAGGCTGGAAATTCGGATTAGAAGGCTGAAATTGCTGAAACTGGGGCTGAAACTCTTGCTGAAAATTTGGTTGATTGGGCTGAAAATTTTGCAATAGTGGCTGCCCATTCTAAAAATTCTGGAAATTTGATAGACTTGGCTGAAAATCCTGCTGAAATTGTTGGAATTGCGATTGAAATGGTTGTGGTGGCTGAAATTGTTGACATGGTAGCTGAAATTGCTGAATTTGTTGATCGAAACTCTGAAATTGTGGCTGCCCTTCCTGAAATTGTTGGAAATTTGGTTGACTTGGCTGCTGAAATTGGAAGGGCTGACTTGGCTGACAATTAGGCTGAAAAAACTGATTTGGTTGTTGAAAATTTACACAGGAATGTTGGAAATCTTGATTTGGTTGCTGATTTTGTTGGAATTGTTGACACGACTGCTGGTAAGTAGATGGAAACATTTTGAACTGGCAGTCCTGTCACAAAACAAACAAGAAAAATGGCAGCAACCGTATACAAAAATAAAGCAAAATGAAACAGAACCCAATAATATGTCCAAAAGTATACAAGCAAAAATCAAACATATCAACTAGTTGCTTCCCCGGCAACGGCGCCAAAAATTTGACGGACCCAGATGATATATTAAATATTGTCACGAAATTGGGTCTATCAAATTTAAATATGAATGAAATGAATAGCTGGAAACCCTTTTACAATCAAAAGCATGAAAATGTAATATAGGGGCCACAGGTCGTATTTTTCTCGGGGGCTAGTTGTCGTGTTTGATTCAAGCTCGTATTTATGTGTCGTTTGTGAATTTTGGGTTTCAAATAAAATCTGGAATTGGGTTCAATTCGAAATGGAATCGCATGAAGAAATGGGAAGAACTTAGCTAATAAGCTAAACAAGTGATGGCAATCAATAACTTGACCAATAGACCACTTAATCCACTAAAGCAAGTAACCAATTTGGAAATGAATCTGATTTCGAATTGCAAAACAAATGTTAAACACCAAAACAACACAGCAGCCTAAAACAGTTCATACAAATTCAATCTTGAGGTTTGACTTGATACCAAGAGGGATACAAACTTGTAAGCATGTAACAACTGATGTGCCAAAAGTTTTCGGATTTACCACTCATGACTAACCAAATGCAAGGCAATCCATAAACAAACTGATACAAAATAAGTGCCAAAACTTCCCTTGACCCAAGTGCAGAAATGCAAGCCTAACTTGCTGAAATTGTGAGATGACTTCACTTGATGCTAATTACAGACATTCACTAAACTGTAGAAGTATTAACTACATTGCAGAAATAACTCAGCTTGCTTAGGACTGAAATTCGCAGCAAACTGAATGCTAAGCAAGCTGAATTCAGATGCACTATCACACTAATAACCAGGTTAACTTCAGGAATTAAGTCTTGCAATAATTGAATGCTAACAATATGTTGTCAAGAATGGAAACTGAACACAACTCAGCTATGGCCAGCTGATACGCAAGCAGAAATCAGATACAAAGTTCAGAAATAGGATATGTAGAAATTAGGAAATAATGTGCAACCATTCAGCTTATGGCTTGGGCGCAAATCACAAACAACTAAGATTAATTGCACTGATCGAACTGCCAGAGAACTAAGATGAAAAACCCATTGTTTACTTAGCAAGAATTCAGAGAATTTACAGCTGGAAATTTCAGAGACTGATTGAATCCTTTTTTTTTCAGAAATGGAAGGAATACAGCTATTTAGTTGGCACGCCACAAATGGATTGCAAAGAGCTACAATTAAGTGCTATGTTAACTAACACACTATCTATCTACTACTAAAGCAGAGATTAACAACTAAGAATTTCAAAAACAACTCAGAAAACAAGAAATCTGAGTCGAACTCAGAACTGAAAGGAAATTGCAGAAAATTAAATGGCACTCAGCTGGGAATTGGCACGCAAGCTTTTAAACTGAAATTAACTGAAATTAAACACAACTATCCACTAGATCGGTTCCTAAACTACTCAACTTGAAGATTTAAAGCTCGATTACAGCTAGAACAATGCAGTAACGAAATTAACCAAATCTGAAATGAAAACAGAAACAGAACAGACAGCAGAACTTAATTTACAGCTAAGAAAACTGAAAATTAGCTAAAGAAATCTAAACTCAATCACTCCCTAAGCTCAAGAACTTCTTGGTCGTCAATCAAGAGCCGGCTTCGAACCCCTAGGCACAGCAAATCAGTGGAAATTCGTTTCTGAATTCAAATCCGCTCCAATCTGCGCTTTGTTGGAAATCACAGTCCGATTCACTCCATCTCCATTGGGTGAGCTGCGATGATGATTTGGGAAGCTTCTAAACTCATCTGAGAACCCCTACAAATGGCTCGGAAGCTTTGACATGGAGTGTGGAAGAGAAGACAGTGGTCGGACTGAGGAAATGCCGAAACCCTCAAGCAATCCCTGTTCCGGCGCAAATTCGAGCTGAATTCTTCAAAGAACGATCGCCAAAGACTCAGAATTTGATCCAAGGAGAGATTGAGTGGTCGCGCCTCGAATTGGAGAAGAAATTTGAAGAAAAACGATGAACAAACGATGAACAGTGAAGAATTGCGGCGAAGACGCGACGCTGAGAACTGCTGCCAATTTTTCCTTAAGTAATTAAGTTTGGACGGCTCAGATTGATTGGAGGAGATCCAATGGCTTATCTTGCTCTGATTGGAGCCAAACTTTGATGATGATGATCTGGGGTCAGGATCTGCCTTGTGGTAGCTCAGATCCTCCAGATGTGCAACGGATGGTCCAGATCAACTCTATCTGTGAATGGACGCTCTAGAGCCCTCCTTGCTTGATCCAACGGTTGATTTAGCTCTGATTGGGATGAAACCTTCAGATCTTGATCATAGAGCTTGATCAACCCTAACCCTAGCTCGGATTGCTTCAGATCATCCCGGATGGCTCAGATCTAGCCGCTCTTGAATCGGACGGCCCGGATTAATCGTAGGCTTGATAATTCGATCCGGTTCACATCCGACTCAGGTTTGACCCAGTATGCCCTAGGTCCAGGATCCTTTCATGCCTACAAAAATATATCAGAAAATTAGTGTCCAAATAATCCAAAAATTATGTAATTTTGCAATTAAGTCCAAAATAAGAGAAAGTTCCAAAACCTAGGGTAAAATCATAATTAAGCAATAAAAACATGAGTCAAACATGGATTTTAGCAATTAAAATAATCAATAAAATGGTGCTTATCAATCAGCTACTGCAAGGTTGTTAAATATGAAAGCGGAACATCATTTTTCAGAAAGATGTTATGATGAAATATGTCAATTAATGTCAGAGTTACTCCCTGCTGATAACATAATGACTAATAGTTTCTACGATACAAAGAAATTGGTTAGAGGATTAGGTTTGCCTGTAGAAAAGATTGATTGTTGTTTAAATAACTGCATGTTATATTGGAATGAAGACAGTGAACTGAATGAATGCAAAATCTGTAGTCACCCGCGTTATAAGCATCTTACTCGTATACCAGGGAAGAAGAAGAAAAATATTGCATGGAAAGTCATGTATTATTTTCCGTTAACTGCTAGACTTCAACGCTTATATGCATCTGCCGCTACAGCAAGCTACATGGTGTGGCATCATGAGCATGAGCACGAAGCGGGTATTATGTGTCATCCCTGTGATTCCCCTGCATGGAAACATCTTGATACTGTATATCCTTCATTTGCAATGGAACCTCGGAATGTTAGATTGGGCCTTTCTGCAGATGGTTTTCAGCCATTTGGTCAGTCGGGACAGCAATATTCATCTTGGCCAGTAATCTTGACACCTTATAATTTACCTCCATGGATGTGCATGAAAGACGAATTTATGTTCCTTACTGTATTGATTCCTGGTCCAACCAATCCTAAAGATAAGATAGATGTTTTCCTTCAACCTCTAATTGCCGAGTTAAATGAATTATGGAATGTAGGCTCAATGACTTATGATGTTGCAAGTAAAACAAATTTTCGTTTGCAAGCTGTATTATTATGGACAATCAGTGATTTTCCAGCATACTCAATGTTATTTGGATGGAGCACAGCTGGTAAATTAGCATGCCCACACTGCATGACAGATTCTGATGCATTTTCATTACCTTGTAGTGGGAAGGTATCTTAGTTTGATAATCATCGAAAATTTTTACCTGTCGAGCACCCTTTCAGGCGAAACAAACAAAATTTCTTAAAAAATGTTGTAGTCAGAAAATGTTCTCCAATTTATGCTTCAGGGGAAGAGATTATTAATCAAATAGACAGTTATGGATTCCTACCAGTATCTCAACCTGGTTCTGATGAGATAAATAAATACATTGTTAGAATGTGCAAGTGTGGATGGAAGAAGAGGAGTATATTTTGGGAGTTGCCATATTGGAAGTATCTTCTCATTCGACATAACTTAGATGTCATGCATGTTGAGAAAAATTTCTTTGATAATATCTTTAACACTGTGATGAATGTGCCTGGAAAAACTAAAGACACGGCAAAATCACGTGAGGAATTAAAAGAACTAGTTAACAGACCAGAGTTGCATATGAATCAAACAACTAATAGATTTCCAAAGGCTTGTTATACATTAGACAAAGATGGTAAAGAAATTTTATGTAATTGGTTAAGAGAAATAAAATTCCCTGATGGTTATGCCTCAAATATGGCTCGATGCGTGGATATGAATAAGTTGAAGATGTTTGGAATGAAGAGTCATGATTGTCATGTGTTCATGCAAAGACTAATTCCAGTAGTTTTCCATGACTTACTTCCACAGAATGTTTGCAAGCACTTACAGAATTGAGTCTTTTTTTTTAAGATTTGACGGCAAGGTGTATTATGATGGATGATATGCTTCGACTAAAAATAGACATTCCTCTCATACTATGCAAGCTGGAGCGCATTTTTCCACCCAATTTTTTTGATTCAATGGAACATTTACCAGTACATTTACCATATGAGGCAGAAATAGCTGGTCCAGTGCAGTATAGATGGATATATCCATTCGAACGATTTTTGAGAAAATTAAAGAACAATGTTTGTAACAAAGCAAGAGTTGAGGGGTCAATATGTAATGCCTATCTGGTTGAAGAAGCATCTTCTTTCTGCTCTTATTATTTTGCTGACAATGTGAAAACTAGACATCGTAAGTGTCCTAGAAATTCTGATGATGCTCAACCGAATGACCCATCATTGCTTTCTATCTTCAACTTTCCCGGTAAGCCAATGGGTGCATATGTTACTAGATGGTTAACTGAACAGGAATATGATGCTGCAAGAACATACATACTGTTAAACTGCGATGAAGTCAAACCATACATAAAGTAAGTTGACTTCTCTAATAATCCTGTTAGTCTATATTAAATGCTTGCTTGATATACCAATTGACTTAAAATAATATTTCTCTGTCGTAGCTTATACGAACAACAACTATATATACAAAATCCATCACTGGGTGCAAGTGAGGTCGCTGAAAAGTTAGACGCCGAATTTGCTTTATGGTTTGAAATATATGTAAGTTGCAATATCATCAAAAATTTATATATTTATGTCTATTAATTAGTTCGGTCTTAATTTATGTTATAATTTATGTAGGTGAAAGACCGCAGAATATCAAATGTGCAAGATGATAGAATACTGAATCTTGCATCAGGACCGCTCCGTAAAATAAAGGTCTACTCTGGATACTATGTTAATGGGCTTAGATTCCATGTGGCACAACGAGATTCACGGAGATTAACATATAATTCTGGAGTTTGTGTTAAAGGATATATCGACAACAACAACACAGAGTTTGATTATTATGGTAGACTTCAAGAAATCATAGAGATTGAATATCCTGCATTACCTATAAAACGGTGTGTGTTGTTCAAATGTTCATGGTATGATCCGACCCCAAGAACAGGTACAAGAATACATCCAAACTATAAATTAGTGGAGGTTAATAAAAATAAAAAGTTCAAAAAATTTGAACCTTTTATTTTTGGAGTACAAGCGAGTCAAGTTTTTTATCTTGAATACCCTATGAAAAGAAGGAGATCTAGTGAATGGTTGTCTGTTTGTCGAATGAAGCCTCGCTCAACTATAGAAATGCCGAACACCATCACTGCTCAAAATCAAGATGCATTTCAGAATGACGAAGTAGAGAGACATTTAATTGATTCACAACTTCCATCCACGTCTGAATTACTTGTAGATGTTAACGTGGCTTACGAGGATATAGATGATGAAGAGATGTCCAGCAGTGAGGATCTTGTTGAACTATCAGAGTCTAGTGAGGAGGACAACGATGCTAGTGATATATAAATAGTGTCATTATTATTCATCTAGTAAGTGATGTGTTGTTAAATTTATTATATTTTTATTACTCTGTTACTCACCTTTATTATGATGTGTTGTTATATATTATTTTTGCAGATATTTCTATGGCAGATCAGCAGCCAGTGATTCCCCGTGGCCATCGAGTTTTATCCGTTGTTGGAGATGTGTAAGAATTTGTTGTTAGATGTAATTATTGTTCATATATTAATTTTTATATTTTATATTGATATGTTTATTTTTGATTATGTAGTTTCACTCCTGATGGTCATCGGGTTTCTAATTATATCACAAGCAAATTCAAGGAACGACCATGCAGATCTACGACATGGAGACATATAGATCATGAGATGAAGACATTTTATTACAATGAATTTGTAGTAAGTAAAATCAATCTATATTTGATTTTTATATTATATTTACCAATTTAGCATGTTAAATTTTGAATTTATAATTGCAGAAAAGATATACCTGGGAGGAGGGCCAGGAGGATAATTTTAAAGCAACATGGAATAAAAATTGTGCAAAGCTTTACAAAGACTACCTCTACTATATCAGACAAAAGGGCGTAAAACCGACGTATGTTCCTGAGGAGATATGGGGTGCATGGACGGCCACCTGGTCTCAAGAGAGGTGGAAAGAAAATGCCGATAAGGCTCGAGCTAATAGAAACACCGAGCCAGGTGGCCTGAGTACCGGGACTGCTCGCCATACGTCTGGTTCTAAATCAATGGTAGAGCATGCTCTTGATTTGGTGAGTTTAATTTATTGTTGGCACGAAATATAATTATCATTTATTATCATACTATAATATTCACCTAATATATATTTGTATACAGGAACGAGAACTAGCTCGACCGCCCACTAGTATGGAGGTCTTTGTGAGGACGCACAAGAAAAAAGATGGCACATTTGTAGATTCTCGTTCTGCGGCCATCCATGTAAGAACGTTACTTAGTGTTTATTTTAGTTACATTTTAGTACGATTTATCGAATTATTTATTAATCATGTTCTATTTTACAATATAGGAGGAAATGACCGAGAGAGTCGCTCAGGCATCTCAGCCTGCAGTAGAGGGGGGAGAGTCTCAATCTCTATCCACCGAGGCACTTAATGACATATATTATGATGTTGTCGGTGGACGGACAAAGAACTCTACCATCTACGACCTTGGCTCTTAGGCCAGAGTTGCATTTGATGATCGCTTGAGGGCTCCGAGGGGTCGATCCAGTTACCGTTCATCTTATTCCAGCGAGATGCATAGAGTATTAGAAGAAAATCGAGATCTGCGCAATCAAGTTCAATCAATGCGAGGAGAGATGGCGGATTGGATGACCGCTGAGAAAGAGAGGAGAGCCGCTGATGAAGCGGTGAGGGCAGCTGAATTGGCAAGGAGAGATGAGGAGATCATGAGTCGTGTGCGATTCCTCCTAGATGGCTTGCCTCGTCCGCCATCACAGGACAACCCAGGACCCTCTCATCCACCGACTGATTAAGTTTTTTTAAGGTATGTTCAATTATATATTAATTTTTTAATTTATGATTAATCTATCGTTGAATGTGTGCTTTCTACTAATATGTTTATTTGATTTTTATTTCAGCAATCCTTTGTGATTCAGGTATGATTTTTACTTATTAACTTTATTATCAAGATGGTATTTGTCTGCCAAACTTTAACTTTATTATTGCTTTGAGTTCCTTTTGCTATACACCATGATTAAGTTTAACTTTATTAAGTTCTATTTTATTAAACTGCTAACCATGCATTTTATTAAACCGCTAACTTTTCTATTTTTTTTTTGTTTTTGGCACAAGCCCCAGGACAAGAATAACTTGGCAGGAGAATGAACACTTCTAGAGCATGTGGGTATATTCTGTCAGATGCTAAAACTCATGTTTGTCCAGTTAATGTTTTATGCTTGTTGCAAATTTGATACCAGCAGCCAATTGTATAACTTTAAATATATGAGTTTATTTTAATGCTTGTAAATGTCATTCCACCTCCTAATGTGAACCTTGTGTTGGATCGATAGAGTCGATAGAGGAGGGGGTGAATATCGACAAAAACTTTTCGGATTTTATTAAAGAGTACGTACGCAGCGGAATTAAACAAAAACGAAAACCAACACAAAAGACACAGTGATTTTTACTTGGTTCGGAGCCTGTGTCGACTCCTACTCCAAGGCCCACGATCGTTGATCGTTTACTTTGGGCAATTCTATATGAGCGCAAATTCAGTTTACAAAAAGAGATTACAAGTATAGCAACATAAACTGTAAATAAGAAAATGAAACTCTTCTTTTACCGACGTCCGATTGTAGGTTGACTTTCCGGAGCAGCGGGACGTCGTCGGCTCGAGTTGGGCAGTTTCCGGAGCAAGGCGTGAGCACAGAAGAGTATGGAAGCGTTGGTTTTAAGTCGTTGTTGAAAGCCTTGGTCGAGGGTGCTATTTATAGGGTCCAGGGGCGCCCTGAACGTCGGGGGCGCCCTGCCACGTGTCCCAAGATCCGGATTTCACTCGGTCAAGCGTTATCCCATCCAAATAGGGATAACTTTGACTCTTGGGGCGCCCTGGTCGTCGAGGGCGCCTTGGCTGACTCCTTCCGCACAGAAATCTCGGCTGGAGATAAGAATTTGGCTTCGCAGTCTTGGATGCGGGGCGCCCTGGCTGCTGAGGGCGCCTTGGCTTCTGAGGGCGCCCTGGCTGCTGAGGGCGCCCTGCCCAATAGGCAGCCGAAGCCCTTTTGTGCTTTACTTGTTTCTGGTTCACCTTGGGGGCGCCCTGGACACTCAGGGCGCCCTGCTCAGCTGCTGCCTTACTCCTTTGAGGCTCTCTGAGTTGCAGACACACGTTCCTTCGGTCCTGCATCCAGGGTTAGTCCAAAACACAATAAAACAATTAATTATTAGTTTATACAGCCTTAGCTGTCTTGGTTCTGACTTTGGTCTCCAAAATGGAGCCCTAGGTCGAACCGACGCCTACTGTTCCCTCGACGGGGAACGCGTCCTCACCTACTCCTCTCGGGAGAATATACCTATTGCCAACCGCTCCTTTGGTTGGACTTTTGCCTGGCGGTCCTTTGTCAGGGCTTGGATGCTGGCTGTCCTTCGCCAGTTGCCTAGCAGTCCTTCGCTAGGACTTTGCTACTGGCAGTCCTTCGCCAGGTGCCTAGCAGTCCTTCGCTAGGGCTTGGATACTGGCAGTCCTTCGCCAGTTGCCTAGCAGTCCTTCGCTAGGGCTTGGATACTGGCATTCCTTCGCCAGTTGCCTAGCAGTCCTTCGCTAGGGCTTGGATATTGGCAGTCCTTCGCCAGTTGCCTAGCAGTCCTTCGCTAGGGCTTTTTCTGCACACTTAGTGAACAACGTTAGATCACAAATAAACTTAACTTTGAATCCTTTGCCAATATCAAAACTAGGTTCGATATGGTGCTTCCTGCACCAACACCTTGTCTATACATTTTTCACCGTCTGTATTTGTCAGTGATGATTCTAGTATTCTGGAATACTGTGAATAATTACTATCTTTTACCAAGTTTCTATTTTCTTTGCCAACTTCATCCTCTTGCATTATAATTCTGTTCTTTTCGTTATCTGCAAATCAGTGAAATAGATTGTGAACATTCTCAATAAGCTTTTTCCAGGTTTCCCATATGATGAAATGCTAAGATCATGGTTATACGCCTACTTATCTCATGCAATTTTGGAGTGACTATTTACACTTTAAATTGTTTGAATGAGAAATTTGTTTAATATGCCACAATACAAAACAACACCAAGGGAATTACTGAATTCTTGACCCTTATCTCATTGCACAAGAATAAGAAATCATCAATTTTCATTAATATGCCAATTTAGGTTCTGGATACAATAAGAAAACTGGCTCCATATATCTCAGTAGACTGACTTTGACACTCCTTTTCCCTAGAATTCTTGTCATTTGTTTCTTTCCAATTTCACTAGTATACTTCCAAGAATGTTAGAACTATCTTATGGTTGTATGTTAACAGTTCCTATTGTGTTCCTAGTGATTTGTTCATGTATTGTATATCTTATGCAGGGACAAAGCGTACTTTGTTGATCTTTTTCTAAGGGCATCCAACATGCCAGCAATAAAAATGTAAGAAAAGGTGTGGATACTATCAAAAAAAATTTTTGTCTACAGATTGTCTGTTTATTTCAGTCTGTTATGCTTTCAAAACCTTGATTATTCTGATTTGGCACTTGAAGTTGTTGCTTGATCTAAATTTTGTAGTGTTCAAGCATTTAGCCTATTGATATTTCTTTGGTGCTTAAAGATTTTGCACCCTAAGTAGGAAAAAAAGCAATGTAGTGAAGCAGTGATAGAAATCTATCTTTTGGTGCAGTGAGAATGATGAGAAACAGGGAAGGTTTTTGTACTTGCTACACCTAAAAATCTATCTGTAGTGTATCATTTTTACTCTCCTTTACTAGGTGGTAGTTTCCATGAAATTTACCATCTTTATATAGAGTTATAAAAAGTTAGCAATGTTTACATGATGTTTAATTATTGTTATTGCAAAGAAAGATCTTCTTCTATTTCTATCACATTTGCTTAATGCATTTTTTTTAATGTTTTTTCAGGATTATTCTGAAGTCTGATGCTAAAGGAGGTGAGTAAATTTCAGATCCATTCTTTTTCCGATGCGCAGCAGATGCTTATGGATTTATTCTCAAGTACTTAACTATTAATGGAGATGTTTTGTTATTATAGAGGTCTTATGAAAGTCTTACTTTTTTCGATGCACAACAGAAGATTATGGAAGTCTTATGGAGGTGTGTTTTGTTATTTATGTAATGGAGCACTTATATGAATTATGTCTCAAAATGGAGACATGTTTATATGTTTGTAGTTTATTTGTCTCAAAATGTGAAATGGTTATTTGTGAATGTGATTATTTGAGTTTGAATGTGATTTTTGATGTTGTGAATGTGATGATGGTTGGGTATTTGTGTTTGTGATTGAAATTTGATATTTAGAAAATGTGTATATATGATTACTACAAACATACAAATTAAATCTGAGAATTTTTTTTTAAATTTCCGACGGATTTCCGACGGAATTTTAATTCCGTCGGAATGTATCGGAATTTTTCCCGACGGAAAACAAAACTTACCGACGGAAATTATATATTTTCCGTCGGAAATTTCCGACGGGAATTCAATTCCGTCGGAAATTTCCGACGGAAATTGGGGCAGATTCCGTCGGAAATTTCCAACGGAAATATTAATTCCGTCGGAAATTTTCCGACGGAAATATTAATTCCGTCGGAAATTTTCCGACGGAATTGAATTCTCGTCGGGAAAGTGTTCCGACGGAAAGAAATATTCGTCGGAAATTTTTCCGACGGCAATATATTCCGTCGGTAATTCACTATCGACGGATTTGCCTCCGACGGGGGAAATTCCGTAGGTATTCCATCGGTAAGTCCTTTTACTGACGGAATTCCGTCGGTAAATTCCGTCGGGAATGCTGTTTTTTTTTTGTAGTGAACATTGCTCCGAGATATGACGACTTCTTGAGTAATCTCCGTTTCTGTAAAACCCAACAGCCAACAAATAAAGTCTCTCTCTGGTTTGCATGGACTAGCTGCATTATCCAAAGAAGCTTTGGAACCAGAAAACTTATGCTAATAAGATTAGCAATTCATAAAAAGCCAACAATGAGGGATCAATAGATAGGAAAAATGTTCATACCACCACACAATTCTATGCAAAAATAATAATGATAACTTTGAGATTGAGTGATAAAGGCACCGTCAAGCATGACAATTCCACGATTCACATCTTCCGGGTGCCCGGAATGAACCAGAGCCTAGGACAAGCTCATAAGACACTCATTCTTGGTCTCCAAACTTGCACACTCTGTGACCTCTCTCTCACAAAAAAAATGATTAACGAGGTTACCAACCAACCTCGGGCGACCGGCCCGACCTCTCTCTCACAACTCTATGGGAATGAGGTCGATCGGTCAGCTAAAGTAAGCAAAAATAATTCGTCCTATCAAGAATTCTACACTACAGCACCAATGAGGGATGTAAAAGAAGACAAATTGCTCCACGAAAACAGCTTCTGAGAATGTCCTAATTGTCCAGCAATGCGAGAGAAAAATACAAGGAAAAAGGAAGCATACGAGGGGGGATTCGACTCGGGCAGGCCCTGAGGCATGAGTGATGGCCTCATGGCCTAGGGCTCCCGATTTATAGAAGTTCCTAAATTTGACATACATATATAATATATTTTATTAGATTGTTCTAATAAAAGTTATATATATATATATATATATATATATATATATATTGTTGGATTATTTTAATAAAGGTTATATATATATATATATATATATATTTAAAATTTAAGAAAAAATTCTAAAAAAAAGAATATGAACCATCTTTTTTCCTTTTCAAGACTAGTGAATACTGAACGCTTTTTTAATCTTTGAGATTTGAACCTTTGATTTTTGAGTACTGACAAGGTGTAGTAAAAAAAGAGAGGGGAAGCTCCGCCTGCCTCTCAATTCCTTTATACTTTTCACACTATTATTTTGTGGGATTCTTGTGTTAAGGTTGTGTCATTTTTTGGAATTGTGCGGCGTATATATACTTTATTTACTAGTTCTACAAAAATGTGAAAAATTTTACAAAATCATGTTCACCAATAAACTCTAAAGTAATTGTCAACGACAAGATAGGAAAATCATATTAATAATATCACAGCCATAATAACTTAGCCAAATGAGATAAGGGAAACTTTATATGAATTATCAAAAACTAATGAAGATGCTAAGACTAGAAGTGAGGCTGAATCTTTAGCAACATATGAACTTCAAAGTTTTGAATTTTTTTAGGCATGACTATATGGCATAACATTTTGAAAAAAAAAATTGAGTTGATTAGTTGTTAACTACTGAATTTTTTTAAGGTTGAAAAGGCAAGTTTAATTAAGGGCCTAGTTGTAAATAACAAAAATAGGAGGGCTTAATTGCAAAAAGGCAAAATCATTATAAAAAAACCTAAATTCCCTCTTCCCCGATCGGTTTTTCTTCGTGCGGTGGTTCCTCTTGCGACAACCACCAATGCCCGACGCTGCAATCAGCGACGCCGACCGCCACCGTCCGCTGCCGAGACCTCCTTTCTTCCTCTCATTCTTCTTCTTCCTCTTCTCTTTCGCTTATTCCGATGCCACAGCCGCTTGCCGCCGCACTATTCTTGCCTCGCGGAAACCCTAGGCAGCCGTCGCTTTGATCGCGCTGTTGTTCTTGCGCGAGCACGCGACGACAATCTTCCTCCCTTGGCCACCACCGGAAAACCACAGCCCACCGTTTGACCTCACCACCCCAATTGCTTGTGTCGGCACCCACTCAGGTAAGGCATGATCAATAGATGAATTCTATGGATTTTGTTTCCTTATGCAATTGTGAAATTGGATCTTTTGATCCTCCTTGCCGTGGGGTTCACAGTAGGTTAGGTGTGGAGATAGATCGGCTGTGAAGAGTATAATTGGCTCTATATGTCAACTATAGAGCCAATTAGATAAGTGGTGTTAGATGTTGGTTTGCTTGTGATGCTTTACTGTTCAGTTAGCTTCACAGTGCATTTAGTTCAATACATCATCTACTTCAGTACATTTGGGGTGTATGTTAATCTTGGTTTGCTTGTGATGCTTTACTGTTCAGTTATTATAACTTATATTTTCTCAGTTTAAGCATGTTTTAATTGGTCTTGTAATAGTTGTTTACGTAGGATGTTGAGTGGATATTTTGTAGAGCTTTACATGTGAATCCATGTAAGTGGCAGGATGGTGTTTTTGATTTGTTTTGCTTAACCGTGAGCTACATGGGTTGTTAGATGTGTATCATGGCTAGGTGCTACATTTTGGGGTTGTCCTTATTGGGATTATGTTTTGATATTGTGTATAATGATAGATTGTTGGGGTTTAGTTAAATGGTTGGATTCTATGGGGTTTTTATAATGCTCTATCGAGAGCTATCATGCGGAATTTGATCATAGGGAGATTAAGTACTAATTTGGGGATTTAATTAAATATATGTTGTAATTAAGATGGATCTTAATCATATCTAGTATTTTGTTTAGTTAATTTAATAATTTTATAAATAGCTAAATTTAGACCTTGATACAGGACCTTGACCTTGGACTCACGTCGTCGATCGGGGGAGGTTCTTCTCGTTTACGAATTTCTACAATAAAAGTCGGATACTTCTCCTTTGTACTCTAGTAGTTCATTTATCTTTAAGGCATGACTTATTATGTCTTTATAGGTCTGCTTGACCTTAATCTTGTTGTTATTTTATGTCGTTGTTGATACTTGTTGGCTTTGTTGCACCGTTGTTTTAAAGGGATACTAGAGTTGTTGATAGTTCCCCCTTTATTCCGGGGTTTGGAGCAGTTGGCTCCTGATGGACCCAAAAGAGGTTGTCACGAATGTGAGTCTCAAATTTAGATATTTGTAAAGCTGGAAACCCTTTTTGCTAACAAAGATAAAAATGTAGTAAAGGGGTCACAGGTCGTATTTTTCCTAGGGCTAGTTAAGGTTGTTTGATTCAAGCTCGAGTCTATGTGTCGTCAAATATTTTTGGGTTTCAAATAAGATTTGGGTTTGGATTGCAATTAGAAATGAAAATGCAATGAAAAGGAAAGAAAAATTAACTATGGAACTTAAGCTAAGTAATTCCAACTAATGAATTCAAACAATTGGAAACTTAAATCTACCAATAAATCTACCAATGCAAAGTAGCCAAACTTGGAGGACAAATTTGATATCAAATGCACAACCAAATGCTAAGCAAATGAATCAACACAATGTTGACATTTTCGATTGGAACTAATGCAAAAAAAACTTGCTTCAAACTTGATGCTAAACTAACTGATTTCAAATGCAATGGAACTCCAATGTCGCAGCTTCACTGATACTAACTGCAGAAATGCAAACTGAATTGTCGAACTAAAGATTTAAATTCAGAACTAACTGAATGTGAAGAAAGTTGATTTCAAGCACAAAAGTACACTAAAATGTGTGGTTAATCTTGATACAAATCAGGGTGAGGCTTAACTTGATACACATGCAAAAATGCAGCCAACTTGATACGCAAGGAAGAAAGCTTATGTGCCGAAGCTAAAACTAAATGCTTAAACAGTGAACTGACAATTTAGAACTGAAACTAATCTACTCAGCTTGTAAGGCAAAGCTTCAGGTAAAGTGATAAGCAAGAATAACTGAAGGAATTTAAGCCGATGACTAATCAATCAAAGACAACCCTGATGCAGAAATGCAGCTACATATCAAATGCAAAACAAGCAAACCAACTGAAATCGATGCACAAATCTAACTTCAGCAAAGATTCAAAGAGCTACTGTCACTGGTACAAAATTCAGAAGTTATAGCTGAGACTTTTCAGAGATGAGGCTAACTTGCAGAAATGGGAACTGAAAAATGCCAATACGCAGCAACAAATGAGATGCCAAACAAACAAACGAGCTGAGGCTAAGTGAACAGATCTAATATTCAGAAAAGAGCTAAGAGAACTTATGTTTACTTGATATAAACTTCAGCACATATAAACTGAAACAATGCAGCAATGAAATTGAAACTCAAGCAAACTGATTAACAGAAAATAAAGTTGATACGCAACAGATGGAACCTAATGCAGAAATTGATATCAATTGTTATATAATAAAAACAACTGCAATGTGAATTCAGAAGAAAAACTAGAACTCGCTCGATACAAACTTAAGGAACTGAAGACAAGAACTAATATGCAGAAACAGAACTGATACGCAAGGGATTCAGCTGATACGCAGAAATTGAACTATGAAATAAACTGAAATTGAGAACGATTGTTCACTAAACAAGCTCCCTAGCTAATTAACTTTCAGAATTGAAACCTAACGAATGCAGGAACGATTTGATAAACCTAAGTTTAACTGATTCAAATTCAGAAACTGTAAAGGAATTGCAGAATTCGAAACTACATCTTAGAACAGAAATTTACTAAGAAAACTAGCATCGACCCCTTCCCTTAGCATCAAGATCTCCTTGCCGTCACACAAGAGCAAGCCAAGGACCCTTTAGCTACACAGATCGCTGGAAATCTAACTCTGCGAATCGATCCAACTCAAACTCCGCTCAAATCTGAAGAATCCGTTCGATCTCGTTGTGTCAGGTTGCAAAGATGGCTTGGGGATGATCAGAACAATCCAGAGGACCCTCCAGATAGCTCAAATGGATGAAAATGACACAAACGAGATCCAAGTAATCAACTGGCAGAGCTGATGAAACCCTCAATCAGCTCTGTTCTTGGGCGAATTGGAGCTGGAATCTTCACAGAAACTTCATCCCGACGATCTAGATCTTGATCCAATGTTGAGATCGAAGCGGTCACGCCCACAGATGAAGAAATTTGAAGAAGAACGAAGAAATGCGAAGAACTCGAACTGGCGAAGACGCGACACTATGATCGGGGCTGATTTGCAGTTTATATAGTTAAGCAATGGACGGTCCAGATTATTCAAAACTTATCCAACGGTTGATCTTTATCCGATCTGAACCAAACTTTTCAGATGTTGATCAAGGGTCAGGATCAACCTCTCAGTAGCTCGGATCTTCCAGATTTGCAACGGATGGCTCAGATCAACCTGATCTTTGAATGAACGATCTAGATCCTCCTGAGCTTGATCCAACGGCTGAACGATCTCTGATTTGGATGAAACCTTCATATCTTGATCTGAGTGCTTGATTAGCCTTAACCCCAGCTCGGATTGCCTCAAAAGTTCTCCGGTGGCTCAGATCTAGCCATTTTTGAATCGGACGGCCCATATTAGTCGGATGCTTGATCACTCGATCCAGTCCACTTCTGACTCAAGTTTAACCCATCATGACCTAGGTCCATGATCCTTCCAAGCCTATAAAAGTAGGTTAACAATTAAGTGCCAAAATATTTCCAATGTGGCAAGATTTACAATAAAACCCAAAAAATAGAATAAATTCATAAAACCTAGGATAAATTCAATATTAAGCAAGTAAAATATGAGCCAAACATGGATTTTAGAATCTGAAATGATCAACAAAATAGTACTTACAGCTCCCCAGCATTAGAGCTGTTGATAGCTCCCCCTTTATTCCGGGGTTTGGAGCAGTGACTCCCCAGCATCCTGTCCACTCAACCACGTGTATTAGTGGTTTTCGTTGGAATGCATACAGTTGTCACATCCCTACCCACTCGGTCACACAGATGTGATGCGTTGGCGGCTGACTGACATCAGGGGTGACATATGTTATTGCATCATATGCATTGATTGCATTTATGTATTTTCTTGTGTTTGTTGCATTTATATGAGCTATGATTGTTGCACTAGGTTGACATACATGTATATGTCAAGATTTTGATGTCGCGTTGTTTTATACGTGCTTAGAGGTTTTGATGTTGTTATATCATGTGATTTTTTTACATGTTTAGTTGTCATTTATATTATATATCATGTTGTTTTATATATGTTATGCATGTTTAGGTATTCTTATATTCCTTATGGACTGTACCTTGTTGTTTTCTCTACTTGTTCTATCTTTATTATGTCATGCTTTTGTCTATTCTTATACCCGCTGAGTTCGCCCGGACTCACCACCCCTGCTTCTTCTTTTTGTTTCAGATAGCAGGTAGTTGCATTCTTGGAGCCAGGAGAGGATCTAGTTGTCAGTCCCCCGGCGTACACTACAACAAATTTGACTTATCGCAGCACACAATTATTCTATTCGCAACGCGCAACGCATGCTGTACAACTCAAAGCTGTTAAAAGTCATAA
Source organism: Boesenbergia rotunda (assembly GCA_024364735.1). Lineage (NCBI taxonomy): Eukaryota > Viridiplantae > Streptophyta > Magnoliopsida > Zingiberales > Zingiberaceae > Boesenbergia > Boesenbergia rotunda. Next base: position 285,387 of record JAGFNQ010002595.1, on the reverse strand, counting down.
CAAAACGACAGCACACGGCTATGCGCTGCAGATAATAACATTCGCAGTACACGACCGCACGCTGCAGATAATAGCATTCGCAGCGTGCGATCACACGCTGCAAATAATAGCAATTGTAGCGCGTGATTGCACGCTGTAGATAATAACATATAAAAATTTAAAAAATAAATCGTACACATATAATTATCAATAATATTAATTTAAAACACAATTCATACAACACTTGGAAAATATAATCTAAATGCAAATATCTAATTTTTATTCGTCTAATAATCATTTTACAAAACTTAGAAATCTTTATAAATCAACTCCAAATATTTTACAAAAAATATGCATCACTAACAATCAAAGAAATATAACAAACTACAATACAGAAGGCCTTAATGAAGATATCCGTACTCCACATCCAGTAACTTCTGCAGCAATATTTCCCATTGATTAGTATGAATTAACCAAGGAGAAGCCTGAGGTCTTAGCGTTGAAAGAAGATTGATATGATCTTAGATATTCATCTCCAGTAACTGTGCCATAATTTGCATTTTGGCAGCCAAATGAATCTTGTCTTTAGGAACTATCTCCAAGACCTGTCCTAGAGATAACAATGTTGACAAGCTATGCAATATGAGTTTTTTGAAACAAAGTATACTCAGTAACATTATTTGTATTAGCAAAACGATGTAAGTCCCAACATGTGATATGTAATATTAATTACTATCTGATATTTTATCAAAAGTAAACAAAAACAATCAGAGTGTAGTAGAGTTACCAAATTATTTTATCAAAAAAATATTCACTGATAGCTACACAATGAAGAAGGATGGGGATGCTGAAAGTTTAAAAATCATGTATAGTCACTATTCCATCCAACTACCAACAAGACAATTAATTTAATTTGTGGAGAAACATTATTGAATATGACAAAAAGTTATTCCAATAATCTTAAAACACATTTGCCAACAACAAACTATACTATACCATCTTTAAGAGATTTACAGGATAAACATTTTCACTAGATTGTTCCTGAACCACAATTAATATTCACATAAAAGTAAGAACATCTGTTAGTTATTCAAATGGAAGCAAGATTAACATCCCAGTCGTGCATCCACTTCAGAAATAAATCCATGAGAATAAAAAAATCAAGCATTTTCACATTCTTCTAAATAATGTTGATGGCATTGGCAGGGATAAATCCTATTAATGCAATTTATCAAAACTAATTTGATTGTCACAAAAATATTATTGACTAATCAAGAGATGACTTAAATTTCATAAATGTAGCATGTATATGAATTTTAGAATTGATGAGATTAAAGATATTGACATAAAACCTCATTTTGAAGCATCCTAAATAAAAGGGACGGAAAGGGCACTGAAGAGGGGCTGAAGAGTTGTAAAACTATCTTTCTCTATCAAATATATATGTTGCTGAAACTGTCAACGGAAGGATTTTCTTCAAAATGAGGTAAATGATTTCAATCGTTCTACCTATCATGATAAACAAGCCATAAAAAACACATAAAATTAATTCACTTTGTATATCACAAAGCAATTTCAGAACTAGAATCCTACCACTTCTTCTAATGGTTTTCCATCAACCAATTCAGGGTCGTTTTTCAGTTCTCTCTTTAACTTGCACTTGTTGGCTTTAGCCAGTGTATGCGCAGAAGAGCTACAATTGAGGAGCAAAGAGCAAATTACCCAACATTAAAAATTAAAATAAGTTCATTTTCAATTAAAAGAACAATATTCATTATGTAGCATATCTATAAATAACAGTGCATATGGTATAATCTAACTCTACATCAGCCTTCAAAGCATTAATGAGAATCAAGCCTTCATAGTGGCAAGGTGGCTGCCCAGCAGGAAAATCAACTGAGATCCAGATGGATGTTGTTTCTCTGTAAAAGGACAAATAGTTCATAGTAAAAGAAAACTACTACTTGAATATATTTCAGCAAGTCATGATAGATATGAACATGATTAAATAATTGGCATCAAGGGCTGGCCAACTAGCAACCTACAAGGACTACCGTCAACAGCATGGGATACCAGAGCTAGTAAAGTAAAACCATAAAACAATAACATGTAACTTAGAAGAAGAAAAACATGAGTTAACCTATCACCAGAAGCAGAACAGAGATCGGAGCATTGAATCTGCACAGTGCCAGCCATGCCTGAACTGGCCCATGAAAGTTTGGGGCGTATAGCAATCTGACCACTCTCTTTTTCATTTCTTGCCGCCAAAAGAGAGACCTTTGACCAAAATATTTATAGAAAAGAAACAACTAAAGAAAATGGAAGAAAACATATGCAAGAGAAGCTACTAGTTATGCGGTAAGGCTTGAAGAGGAAGACGATCACGGGAAGGGGCATGGCGGCCTAGGACTCAAAGAGAAAGAGGCTCGCGGGGAAGGGGGCAGCGGCTAGGGCTTGAAGAGGAAGACGCTCCGGGGAGGGGGCGACTAGGGCTCGAAGAGGAAGACGCTCGGGAGAGGGGGCGGCTAGGGCATGAAGAGGAAGACGTCGGGGAGGGGGTTGCGGCCAAGGGCTGGAAGAGGAAGAGGCTTACAGTGAAGGAGGCGGCAACTAGGGCTCGAAGAGGAAGACGTTGACACCGTGACACGACTCGATGAATCGCTACGAAGGAGAGGGGATCATGAAGATTAAATTAAAAAAAAAGTTTTAGCAGCGCGTTGCAGATACGTGTTAAAAATATTTTTAACAGCGCGCAGCGCGCTGCAGATCTTCTATAATACTAACAGCGGATAACATACGCTCTTAAAATTATAAACAATATATATATTTTTATTATTTATAAAAATATAATAGTATCCGCAGCATATTTTATTTGATGTGCTGTGAAAACTATTATAAACAGCGCTCCATAAATGTGTGCTGTTGATGACGTGCTGCGGAAAGTCAAATTTGTTGTAGTAGTAGTTATTTTGAGTATTTGATTTTAGTTGTTTTATTTTCTGCACTTTGTGAGTTTCACATTTTTATTTATTTATCCGATATCGTCTTGTTGGTTTGCTATGTTCGTATCTTTTGGGTATTCGAACTCGCCTCTCTGCTAATTTATATTTGTCTAAAGGTATTAACTGCGTGATTATGCTTTTACATGATGGCTGAGCCATCCAATTATTATAAACTGCGTGATTGTGTTGATTTTTTCTTTATTTTGTGATGCTAGCCGCTTGTGCCTAAGCTATATGGATGAGATGATGTAGTATATGTCCCAACTTGTCCGCCGGATAGAGGAGATGCTGCCTGATTTTCGAGTAAACATGTGTCTCTGGGGGCGTGACATTAGTAAAAGCTGCAATATAAAGATATGCAAATTGACATTACAATTAAGATTTTGAGACTTGATTGATTTTTTATTTTGAAAGATATAGAGAGGAAGATTTCCAATCTGCTATGACATTAGCGAAAGAGATTACATCTAAAATGGAAATTGATCCTATTTTTCCTAAAAAAATATATTACTCATAGAAAGAAATAATTTGATGAAAATTATTATAAAGAGATTTCACAATCTATTGAGGAATCCTTTAGGATTAATTTTTTTTTTGTTGTTGATATTGCTATTTCATCTTTAAAAAGTAGATTTGAACTATTGAAAATCTTTGAAAATATTTTTGATTTTTTCTTCAATCCTAAAATGTTATTTTCAATGGATGATAATAGATTGCATGAGTGTTGTGATAATCTTCTAGTTGCTATAAAATATAATGACAAGCCTGATATCGATGCTGATGATTTATTTTCTAAATTGCAAGTGCTACAAATGTGTTTATCAACAGAAACAAAGTCAACTTTTGAATTTTTCAGTTTGTAAAAATTGCTACTGCTACAAATGTGTTTACCAATGGAAACAAAGTCAACTTTTATAGTTTTTGAGTTTGTAAAACTTTTGAAGTACTTAAGTTTGTAAAAGTCTTAAATTATATTCCTAATATTTCGATTGCTTATAGAGTTTTGTTAACTATATCAATTACTATAGCATCAATAGAAAGAAGTTTTTCTAAACTAAAATTGATAAAATCGTATTTGCGTTCAACTATATCTCAAGAAAGATTAAATGACTCGACAATCTTATGCATTGAAAATAAGATGTTATGATTTTGAAGACTTTATTGATGATTTTGCTTCTCAAAATGTTAAAAGATTTAAAATTTTTCAATGATTATTTGATTTTTTTTTTTTTGTATTTGTTGGTATTGCACTTTTTAGAGAAGCTTAGGAAATATATTTTGTATGATGTTGTACTTTTTGGATAAGTTTAGGAAGTATATTTTGTATGGTGTTGCACCTTTTAGAGAATATTGTAAAATATATTTTATATGGAGTTTATCGTATTTTTTAAGATTTTCTATTAAACTTTATTCAAATTGTATGTAAGTAAAAAAAAAAAATCCTATAGGGTCTCTTTTTCTCTTTTCACCATTAACCCCAAAAGTCAGGGTCGGCCCTGGATTCGACATGGTTCGAGTTTTGGCAAAAGAAATATATATTAGAGAATATTATTCTCTTTATTAGAAAATATTTGCTTTCTTAACTTTATGGTTTATTTATTTCCTAGTATTACAATATTCTTTTTATTAGAGAATATTTATTTTCTTAGTTTTCTAATTTATTTATTTCTTAGTTTTGCAATTTCTCTTTATTAGAGAATATTTATTTCCTTAACATTTTAATTTATTTGTTTCCTAATATTTAGATGTTTTGGTATTTATATACCACACATCTTATTAATAAAATCAAGTATTCAACTCTCAATATGGTATTAGAGTGATAAGCTTAACAACAATTGCTTTTCTCTTTTTCTTCTTTCTTCTCTACACAAACTCTAGTCACTGCCCACAATGACCGCCACTGTCGACATCACCAGGTGACCTCTGACGATGTCCTATCAGCCACACCCTTTTGCCCTAGCGCTGCTTGCACGCCTGCCTATGCAATCGGCTACATCCGGACCCAATCGCTACCTTGGACGTTGCTAGATCAATGGTGTCATGGGTCATTCTGCTCGTCAGTACGGTTGTATGTCTGCCTCAATGCTAGCCTTGCTACCACCAACTCTATCGTGTGATCCGCGTATCACATATAGTGCACTGTTTGTTCACACTGTCGTTCATTCTATCCCTTGGTCTGATCCTCAGGAATGGGTGGTTTACTCTGGCACCTGGCATCATGTCACTACTAACCTCGCTACTCTTTCGTTGCATGAGTCATACTCTGGGAATGATAGTGTTATTATTGGTGATGGTTTTGGATTTCCTATTACCCATACTTGTTCTTTCTATTTCTCAACTCCATATTTCCCTTTAATTTTCTCCAATGTTTTATATGTGTCTTTCATGTCAAAAAAATTTGATTTCTGTCGCAGCACTCTGTGCTACTAATCCCATCATTTTTTTATTCATATTTTCAGGTGTTGGATCATCGTACGAGGGTGATATTGGTCAACAGGGCCCATAGAGATAGTGTCTATTAATTGTCAAAATCTGCATCTAAGCTATCGTTTGCATCCACCCTTTCTACATCTATCTCATCATTTGTGTCCTTATGGCATAGTCATTTAGGTCATCCGTCGTTAGGTATTTTGCGACAATCTTTGTCTTCCTTGGGCCTTTCATTTTCTATGAATACTTTGTCTAATTTTTCTTGCACTTCATACAATATTAATAAAAATCATAAATTATTTTTTTATAAATCTATTTTTTTTGTCTCGTTTTGAATATTGTCTTTTCTGATGTATAGACATCTCCTATTTCGTCATTTGATGGGCTAAGGTATATATATGGCTTTATCCTCTTCGCAAAAAATAAGATGTATACACTACCTTTATTACGTTCAAACTCAAGTTGAAAATCGATTCTCAATGACTATCAAAACTCTCATCACTGACAATGGGGGGGAGGGGGGTGAACTTTTAGCACTTCGCTCCTTTCTTATTACTCATGGTATCAGTTATCTTACCACCCCTCCATATGTTAGTAGGAGCCCTAGAACCAATTATGTGATGATTAACTAGAGATTTTTTGTATCATATTATATCAGTAATAAAGGCATATTTGGTTATCATACTTACTTTATATTTGTGTCAAATAACTAAGTATAATAATGTCTTTGGGTAGTAGGTTCTTATCTACATAATATCGATTGGTTGAATCGATAGTGAGATGATGTAGAGAACACTATACTAAACCATTCCTAGTCAAGCATTAATATTCAAGGACAACATAATGCATGGAGACTAGCATGTAGGTCAATTGATGACTTAAGCTCACAAGTCATGGATATGTGATATCAAGTTGACACATGGGTATACATTAGAGAATGTATACTGAATTGACCCGCCATGAGAAAGTTTCATAGATTGTCATATGAGTGTCATAAACTTTCTCAAGTGACTATTAGTAGAAATAGTTCTTAGACCTGAAGTCACTACGGTTCCCTACATAAGGAGTTATATAATTTGGTATCGTCAAACGTCACCCTAACAGGGTGGACTATAAAGGTGATCACTGGGTATATAATAAATTATGCAGAGAGATGTGAGTGATGTAGATGGGATCTATCCATCCCATATGACGGGAGTGATATTTATGGGCCCCTTGATCGAGTAGGACTACTAAAACGCATGGATATACTCAAATGAGTCAATATGAGATATTGAGCTCATTTGTTTGAGTGAGTCTACTCGGGGATCAAGAAACACAAAGATTGATCGAAGATGACACGGTCTATGCCTCATTGGTCAATCTAGATATCGAGGATGGAAGGACAAGGTCATACATTATGATAGTCACGGAGGTTAAGTCGGATCTTGACTTTCTCGTCACTTGAATAACAATGATGCATTGCTAGATGCCGCTCATTGCTTATGTGTCTAAAGTGGTTTAGATACATTGTCAATGTTATGAGAACCTATTGGGTCACACACTAAGGATACGATGCTTCGGAGATTAATTGATTTTAGCTTGACTAAGATTTGATCCGAATTGGATTAACTGAGTTAGACTCAAGTGAATCCAATTGGATTATGGGATTGAGTCTAATTTGAGTTAGACTCATCTTGTTAAATACCGAATTTTTCGAGTTGAAAAGGTGAATTTCGGAAATAGGGACCTAGTTGCAATTTTTCAAAATTGTTGGGTTTATTTGCAAAAAGCCATAGTTAAGTTATAAAACCCCTAACCTAAAGCCTTTTTTCCCCGAATTCAGTTTCTTTTCCCTCGACGCCGCCTTTTCGGTTTCGTCCGCCCGACGCCGAGCCCTAGCGAGCGACGCCGACGCCGCCGCCCCTTCGCCGGTGCTGAGTCCTTCTTCGCGAGGTGGTGAGTTTTCTTCTCCCTCACGCGAACATTGTCGATCGTCGCCCTTTCTCCCGGCCGCAATCCCTAATCTCCTCTCTTCTGTGTTGTTGCCCGAAATCAGTGGCTGCCGGCAGTCCCTGTCCTCCGACGAGCGAAGCCGGCGATCCTCCACTTGTGTCGAGTCGCCGATATTGGAGAGGTATCAAGGTATGGATTTATTCAATATGTAGGTTGATTAATCAGAGGGTGGTTTTGATATTAGGGCTTTAATAATGGGGCTTTATGATTCGTAATTGATGATCCGAAGTTAGTTATTAATCTAGAATTTGTTTTGGTTTGAATTCATTTGGTTGTGGGGTGAGGAGATTGAGTTTGAAACTTTTTGATTCTGTGAATGGTTTCTGTGTTCGCCACCTCTGAGCATGGAGGATTGGATTTTTCTTGAGTGGTGGAGAAGAAAACCGGGTTGTAGCTTTTAGAGATCTGGTCAAGTTTTAAATATTGATAGTGGTTTGGATTGGTTGGAATGGTAATGATACCGGGATTTTGGGAGTTAACATTAATATTTTAGAGCCTAAGTTGCATGAGCCATGGACAGGAGTATTTGGTAAGTAGGCATTTAAGTTGGGCTAATGAAATGATTATGATCTATAATTTGTTGTTATTATCGTGAATTAATGGGATGTGTGAGGTGTTTAGTTGACTTATTTGGTGTGGTTTGGAATAACTTGGACAACTTTATTGTAGCTAAACGATACTATTGATACAGGACCTTGACGTTGGCCTCACACAGTTGATCGTGGGAGATTTATTGGACACGTTCTACAATTATAAGGCGGGTACTTCTCCTTTGTACTCGAGTAGTTTTCTTTACCTTAAAAGCATGACTATTTTATGTCTGATAGGTTGCTTGACCTTGTTCTTTGTCGTTATTTAAAACATCGCCGTTGAGACTTATTCTTCGTTGATCTTCGAGTATTCCCAAATTCGTATCTGTACAGTCCACTATTGGTTTTCTGTTCTGTAAAGTGTTGTTTGTACGCGAGCACTTAGAAGTCCATTAAACACAATTAGGTTTATTTGGCATTAGAAATACCCTACCTAGTAGTGTAGGTGCATAATCGTTGGTTTTCGATTTCTGGTTGGTTGTATCGATGCATGTTTTACTTGTTGGATTTTTATTGCATCGTTGTTTCTCCGGTTATTCGTGCATCGTATATCATGCACCATACTTGCACGTTGCATACTAACGGCAGTTGGCTTACATTTGGTTAAGCCGTCGTTAGTCATATTATTGCTCGATTCACTCAACCACTTGTTATCGTGGTAGTTATTAGAGTGCGAGCATCTGTCCTGTTATACCAGACAGTGACACCCTCACCGTTGTTTTAGAGGGATGAGCCGTTGGTGGCTCACCCTTACTGTTGTTTATTTGAGAGATATTGTAGCTATGATAGCTCCCCCTAGGTATAGGGGTCTGGAGTGTGGGCTCCCCAGCATCCTGTCCACTCAACCACGCCTTATGTGGTATTATTGTTGTTGTTGGAGTGGTACAGTTGTCACAGCCCTACCCACTCGGTCACACAGATGGGATGTGTTGACGGCTTGACTGGCGTCAGGGGTGACACATGTCATTGCATCATATGCATACGTATTTCTTTTATGCATTTGCTTGTGTTTGATGCACTTATATGAGCTATGGTTGTTGCACATGATTGACATGCATCAGATCTTGGATTTATTGTTGTTGCGTTATTTTACGCCTGTTTAGTTGTTATTCAGTTTTATAACCTGTTGTTCGATATATGTTATGCATGTTTAGGTATCTATTTTCCTTATGGACTATACCCTATTGGTTCTCTACTTGTTTTACCTTATTATGTCATGCTTATTTGTCTACTCATATACCCGCAGAGTCCGCCCGGACTCACCACCCCTGCTTTTCTTTTTGTTGTTTCAGATAGCAGGTAGACGTATTTCTTGGAGCCAAGAGAGGATCCAGTTGCCAGTCCCGAGTGTCGAGTTGAGTTAGTCTTCCGTATTTGGTTTAGTTATTTGTTTCAATACTTGGAGTTGCATTTTATTCGTTATTGGGTTTTGTTGTTATCAGAGACTTTTGTGTTCTCTTTGGATTGTAGTTCTTTTCTGTTTAAGGTGGCTGAGCTACCCGTTATCTTTTGAGTTAATATAAACTGCGTGGTTGTGATTTCTATATATTATTGTGATGCCAGCCGCTTGTGGCTGAGCTATATTGAGGAGATATGATGTATAAATTGCCCCATATTGTCCGCCGTACAGGGGAGATGCTGCCCGATTTTCGAGCAAGCATGTGCCTCTGGGGGCGTGACACATCTAGATTAGACTCAACCACTTAATTATGGATAATATTCATTAAATGGTTTAATGAAAATTATTTAAGAGGAAGACTAGGAGACATTCTATTCATTAGATAAATAGAATATTAAGAGCCTCAAGGAATACCAAAAGGCTTGATATTCATTGGGTTTTATTAGCATTAAGATGAGAGGAGCTCAAAGGACATTGACCCTTGGTATTCATTAGATGAGTATAAATACCCCTTTTGTCAAAGGCTTAAGAGATGCACTTCTCTTCTTCTTTCTTCCTCCTTGTCCAAAACTCCCTAGTGGAGGTTCTTGTGCTTTGTGAACCATCCCAAGTTGTTAGCACAACTAAGGTGGTTCCTCTCCGAGGCAAAGATCGTGTTCATGTGGATACACATAGAGGCATGGACACTTGAACGTGCAAGAGATCCGGCATACCTTGGATAAGCGGGATAAGCGAAGGGCACACGCCAAAGGTATACCTATACGATAGGATTTTTGTAATTTCACTTTGTTTGAGTTTTCTTTTGCATGGATCGCTCAAAAGATCTTATTTCCGCTGCGAATTTTAAATATTTTTGCCCAAAGATCCCTACACCATATACTCCTGAACACAATGAATACTCTAAACGTCGTCCTCGTCACATAGTCGAAACTGGCCTCACTCTGTTGCATAGAGCGTATATTCCACTCACTTTTTGGTCTTTTGCCTTTGCTGCTACTGTGTATTTGATTAATCGCATGCCTAAGGTTGGTCTCTCTCATGTGTCCTCCTTTGAAATTTTGTTCACCACCGCCCCTAATCTTTCGAAGCTTCGTGTCTTTGGGTGTTTGTGCTTTTCATGATTGCGCCCTTAGTCCCACCACAAACTTGATCTCAAGTCATGCTCTTGTGTCTTTCTTGGTTATTTTGTCACTCAGAGTCCCTTCCTGTGCTATGATCTCACTCTCAAAAAAATCTTTGTATCTCATCATGTTAAGTTTGTTGAACATATTTTTCCATTTGCTGACACCACCTCCCTGAGTTCTGCAGTAATAGACACTGACTCTGAGCTTTCTGCTGCACCAGTCCTTTCGTGGGATCCTTCGACACCGGTGTCGCAACCTGCCACTTGTTGTAGTCACCCGTAGCTGACTCCTTCACCGCGACCATCACTATCGTCCACGCTGCCTGGTGGTGCCCGACCTTCTAGCCCATCGCCTCTCTCTTCCCCTCACACTTCCCTAAACCAACATCCCATGTAGACTCACTCAAAAAATGTAATCTACAAACCCAACCCAAAGTATATCCTTCATACTAGCCTTTCACAGTCTTGTGAATCGTCATCTGTCACGCAGGCGCTCAAAGATCCTAACTTGGTAAAGGTCATACACGAAGAGTTTGATGCCCTTCTCCGTAATCAGACTTGGACATTTATCCCACCTTCACCAAATTAGAATCTTGTGGGTAACAAGTGGGTGTTTCGTATTAAGCACAATCCTAATGACTCTGTTGATAAGTATAAGGCTGCCTTATTGCTAAGGGCTTCCATCAGCGTCTCGATGTTAACTTTCATGATACATTCAGCTCTATTATTAACCCAGTAACCATTCATATTGTTCTTAGTTGGCTGTAAATCGGGGGTAGTGTCTTTGCCAACTTGATGTCAACAATGTGTTTCTCAATGGGCGTCTTACAGAGGAGGTTTATATGGCACGACCTTTAGGTACGCGCAGTGCTGAATTTTCAGATCATGTGTGTTATTTGTATAAGGCGCTTTATGGCATGAAGCAGTCTCCGCGTGCCTGGTATTTGGAGCTTCGCGCCTTCTTGGTTTCTCTGCTTTATCACCTCCCGTGGTAATACCTCCTTATTTGTTTATCATCAGGATAACACTGTTATCTATTTCTTTGTATACGTGGATGATCTAATCATTACAGGTAATGATGCTTCTGTTGTTAATGACATAATATGCAAACTTGATGCCAAATTTGCAACTAAGGATCTTGGGGTTCTTTCCTTCTTCTGTGGAGTTAGGTTCGTACAACTTCAAAAGGTCTTCATTTGTCTCAACAAAAGTATATCACTGATCTTCTCTCCAAACACAACATGCTTGTCTCCAAGCCGATTTCCACTTCTATTGCTACTGGCTCTCATCTTACTTTGCATAATAGGTCTCTATCTTTTAATGCAACTAAGTTCCGACAGATAGTTGGTAGTTTACAACATCTCCGTATGACCCATCTTGATATTGTGGTCAACAAGCTTTCAAAGTTTATCCATGCCCCTTCAGAGACACACTGGAGCGTTGTGAAGCGTCTACTTCAGTATCTCAATGGTACTAGGGATCTTGACATTCGTCTACTTATAGATACACCTCTTACTCTTCAAGATTTTTCTGATACGAACTGTGCAAGAGATCCCGAGGATTTGATGTTCTATACGTGTATTTGTTATTTTTCTAGGTGCTAATCCAGTTTCCTGAAAATCTACTAAGCAGTACATGGTTTCACGCTTTTCAACTGGGGTCGAATATCGCACCATAGCCTCTGCGGCATCGGAACTTCAATGAATTAAGTCACTTTTGACAAAACTACTTCTTTCGATTATCATGTCTTCTGTGTTCTTCACCGATAATTTGAGTGTCACCTATCTTTCGGCTAATCCTTTGTTTACTCTCGGATGAAGCATTTGGCTATTGATTATTATTTTGTTCATGATTTGGTACAGTCCTCTGAATTGCGAGTTATTTATATTTCTACTGCCGATTAATTAGCCGATGCACTTACTAAGTCACTTTCTCGACTTCGACTGTTAGCTATTTACAACAAGATTGGTGTCGTCACTGGGACACCATCTTGAGAGGACATATTAGGGAATATTATTCTCTGTATTAGAGAATATTTATTTCCTTATCTTTATGGTTTATTTGTTTCCTAATATTACAATACTCTCTTTATTACAAAATATTTATAATAAATAATTAATATTATTATAAATAATGAGATAGAAAATAATAATTATAAATTAATTTTTATTTATGATATTTAATAATATAAAATTTAATAATATATATTGTATTTGATTTTATTGATTATATAATATAATAACATTTTTTAAATATTAAAAACTTGTGTGGGAGAATAGTGCATTATCTTTGATGGAACTATTTTCACATCAAATTTAGTGTAGAAATTTAATGTATGGGTTAGTACATCAAATATAGTATTTTAAGATTGGAGAGGTCCCTAAGAATGAAGAGAGATCAGAATGGGGATGCTTGTCGATCCCCTCCAATAGATATTTGACGACGAATCTACTAATGTCAGCATAATCTCCACAAATGTCCAATTTATTATAATAAAATAAAAATTAATTTTTAACATATATATATATTCTGAGAAAGAAACTTTTTTCACTTCTTGTCTATTTGACGTCGATTATAAATTGATTCTATAATTTATCTCCTCGTATATTAAACTGTCAAAATCATAGTAATCTCTTTACTACAATTGATCTGGGATCAACATAAAAGTGAATATATGCAATATTTTAGAATTTATTACGCTTTTATTATATTATATTTAATACGTTAAAAATAAAATAACATCAATGGGATCTCAAAGACCATTGAAACCATTCTCCAGTTATTCACATTTCCTATTTTAGAATCGCTCTATCACTTCAAAAATGGCATCCATCGTTTCCCAGAAACTGATCGCACAAGATAGCAGAATCTTAGTCTTCTCCTTTCTAGTGCAGATTCCTCGTCCATGATTTTCCTTTTGTTGCAGAAACCGCTATTGTCATGTCCGATGCTTCTGCAGATGATCTCACTGTCTTCATCTTGATTTAGTTGTCCCTCTTTTGATTTCCCTTTCAGTATGTGAGGCCTGAGCCTCTTCATGTCCGAGAGCCTAAGTGGCTTCAGAAAGAACTCTTCTGCTCCTCCTAAGCATCTGCAGAAACTCCCTCAGAATATTTTAGAATTCAATTAAATTAAAAGAAAAATGAATTGTGATTAAACTTCTTTCTTTCTTTTTCACTTGTTTATCCTGGAAGGCATGTTCTCTGATGACATAATCACTACTGGAATGTCCTTGAAGAGAGATGACCCCTGCAATTGAAGAACACAAGCTAATTGCTCATCAGATTCTTGAAAGAACAAGAAAAAGTTTTTGCATCACAGAAAGGTGAAGCATACCTTGATGCTTCTGAGAAGGTCATACCCTGTCATATCTGGCATGTAGTAATCTGTTATGATCAATTTCACCTCTGTTTCCTGCATCAGCAAGCTAAATTAGCATACAAAAAAATGGAATTGAAGGAATTGAGGGCCTGAAATGGATCAGAAAAATTACATTATGTTCTGATGCAGTTGTTGCTGACAATCCCAGAAATTCAAGAGCCTTGCTCCTTGAATCCATCGTTGTCACGTCCTCGAAGCCCATGCTTATTCGAAAATTGAACAATATCTATCCTATACGGCGGATAATCTGAAACTTATACATATAAATCCTCACACATAATAAATAAGCTTTGTCACACTCAGCTAACATTCACACAAAAACAACCACGCAGAAAAATAATTTACATAATAAATAATAAACATAATAAATAAATCTCCGTAAATTAAAATGTAACGATTCAAAATCCAACGGAAATAAATAAATGCACGTCTAAAGAAAGTCAAATACCATCCGAAACGAAAACCAAACTAAAACAACATCAATACGATAAGAAGACTACAAAAGTACGAAGATGGTAAAAATACTCAAGTGAGGGACTAACAGCTGGATCCTCTTCTGACGGCACGAGACACGGCTATCAACTACCTGAAACAAAAAGGAGAACGGAGGATGATGAATCCGAGCGGACTCTATAGGCATAAGAGTAGATAAATGCATAGTATATAAAAAAGGATAAAATAAACATATAGAAAACAAAGATATACATTCTCTGGTATAAAGGATATGAATCAAATACCACTGTATAAATAAACATACCTGAAACCAATGTAACACCTATGGGCAAGATCAGAACCCCCCTAATACCTCAATAAACTGCTAGTACTGTCGAACAGATTCAGATCATATAATAAATGCAAATCATAACCGAATATGTATGTCAATCAAATGCAGCAATCATAGTTCGAACAAGTGCAACAAACACAAACAAATGCACAATGCATAATATGCATATGATGCGATGACCTACACTGTACACACACCAACCACCGCTACATTGGGTAAATTGGATGGACAAGATACAAGCGTCAAAACCTATGGCTATGTAGATATACCACAGTATCTGTGGTAATGTATGAAAAGTCGCACTACCTGTGGCTATAGGACCCCGAAATACCTGTGAGGACTCCAAACACCTGGGAAGTATCAACTGTCTGCACACAACTCCAACTGAGTGTAACACAGACCGACGACCCATCTCAACCATAAGGGAGTTAGTGATCGTCAGCATGCAAACAATGCTATAGTGCATGTCTCTAATATGCACAACCTCAACAAACCGAAACTATGCAATCAATACGATACAAAGGATAATCAATAACAAAGTAAATAAACAAGTACTAATCTACTAAGTAGGATTTATCTAATGGCAACTACACCCTAAATAGGTCAAATGATAGTTTTACAATACACGCGATACTCTTTAGATCAAAAATCAAGAGATGAGACTATATAACTGAACATTTTAGAATACTATTCAAAAGTCAAACAAAAATAAGTATCTAGAAGGAAAAACAAGACAAATAGATTTAAGGTAAAACAGTCTACTCAGATAATGAATCAACCATGCATTTAAGATAAACGATTCGACAGGAATAAAGGAAGAAATACCCGCCTTTAATGTAGATCGTTTCAATCGTCTTCAAATATGAGAGATTGTGTTGAGCTCCAATCCTACATATCAAGGCAAAAAAAAACCTAAGAATTTATTAATAAATAATCAAACCTAATTGACTAATTTATCAACTTTTTTAGTTTCCTCATCCCTTAATTAATTAATCAGCTCATTAATGAATTAATTAATTAACACCTCGAATAATCCAATGATATACCCAAATTGTCACATTACATTCAAATTCTAATTCCTTAATTAACATTGATATAACCCATCATTAATTTTATAACTAATCCATTTCATCAATTAATCCATAGATCTAGACATCAATGCATCTAACAACCATTAATTACTTCATGGTTGTATCTCAATATCTTAATTGATTGATTAATGGTCTATCAATTGATTGATTAATGGTCTATCAATCAATTAGTTACCCTATAACCTAATTAATCCAATAATTAAGCTATATTTAACCTATATCAGTAATTAGGTTTCCAATCAACCCATACTAGCCTGCAACAGTCCACAATCAAACTGATCAACATCTAACAATGATCAATCAACAAAATCTACCAAAATCCACTTCTAATATATCATTGTTACTGATCCAATTCCTTCAATAACTTCCCTCTAATCTGTTCGCAACAAAACCGAAACAATTAGCACTAACAGTGTAAAGGGGTTCATTACGTTGCCCTACAGCCTCTTCCTCGGCGGTGGCACGGCGGCGTTGAAGGGGTGGCATCGGGCGCACGGTGACACAGCAGGCGGCGACAGCAGAGGATAGGGTTGGCTTCAGCGCTAGGTCACGATCAAACGCACGAATCCAAGTCAATGTCCTGAGTTGGTGTCGCGGCGCCCCTCCGCTCCGAATCTGACGAGATCAACCACCGAAGGAAGTGCGGCGAGATCTCCTATTCCGGTGAGCTCACCTCAAGCTCAGATCCTCTCCCTATGTAGGAAGGAGATCGTGCAAAGGAACAACCCCAAAGCTTAGATCGCTGTCGATGATTCCCGGCGAAGGGGCGGGTCGCCGGCGACTAGCGTGGCGATGGCGGCGATGAAAGGAAGGAGAAGAGAAGGATCCGGTGATGGATCAAGCTTGGCCGGCGATTAAACTTGGCGTCGAGCGATCGGCACAGAGGAAGGAAGAGGCGGCGCGACGTCGGGCGACGAAGGGGAGGGGCGGTTCGACGCTTTGGGCACGGGGAAAAACAAACAGGAAGGTGTGTGTGTTTATATATATATATATATATATATATATATATATATATATATATATATATATATATATATTAAAAATTAAACTATTCTTTAAATCATTCGGAAATACGTCTTATTTATTTCCTCCAACATTTTCAAAAATTGTAACATAAGATTAATTCTATTTTTTTAATTCTTATTTATAATATATATATATTATTTAATTTTTTTTTAATCGTATTTTACAACAGTCGGAACTGAAGCACTTGTTGTCATAAAAGTGAAGAGCAAGGATTGATATAGGCATCAAATTACCTTGAAAGGAAGTGGTATTGAGGAGCTTCTCAATGAGCGTCCTGTCCATGATGCTGTCATTTTCAGTCAGAAATTCTTATAACATATATTGATGAAATATTAATCAACATAAGATTTGAAAATCAAAATTTAACAAAATTAATATGCTCATTCTCCCTATGTATTGACCACAACGTCTGATCTAGTTATTCCCATGATTTATTTTCTCCGTATTGATATTGAAACGAATTAACGGAGATAATAAAAACAAACGAATCAATACCAGTATGTATCTCCATTCAGGACATAGAACCTTGCCTCTGCTTCAACAGCCCTGAAAAACTGATCAAGAAGAAGAGAGGTTCCTTATTTTCATTGCTTGTCTTATAAACGCCCTCGGCGAACCATCAAATCCAAACAGAAATCCGGCCAGATATGATTCGTATCTTGTTGGGTCCTGGCACAAAACACCAAGGAACAAGATATATAACTATTGCTGCATAAATATTTCTATTAATTCACATTGAATTTATCCGCTCATTTCTCGTGGAAGAGACGTGTCGGTGGCCCATGCAATCTTTGGTTCAGATGCGGTGAGTCAGTGGCGGCCCAGCTTGTAGTCCCCAATCGAGTGACATTAAATGCGTGGCTCGCAGGGTCAAGGGAGATAATTTCTTTCCAAATTAATCGATGAAAATTAATTATCTATAGATCCATAAAAAATAAAAATAAAAACGAAATTCAACGATTTGCTACATGATCCTATCGCGAAGCGAAATGAAAATCCTAAAGACGATATGATCTTCCGAGTGACACGAGCGACGGAGGTGGTGCCGATCTAGCTCTGACCTGACTTCGACCTGCAAGACAGTGACTGTTAGCAAACCCGTCGGAGAATTTCCCCGGTAAGACACTTCGACGGTTAAGTCAGTATCCGCAGGAAATATAGTAGAGCAGATGGAAATGCAGTAGAAGGGAGAGCTCGCGCGCATACCTGCGGAATGAGGAGTGGAGGGCATATATAGCCGGGGGAGCTAACGACTCCTGTCCATGTCGATGGGACAGGGGCATGACATCTGTCAGTTCGTATGAGAGCACCTGAAAGTACCGCGGCATGGCACGGGGTGCTTAGGTAGTACGACGGTACTGGAGCGGCGGGATGACCGCGAGGTATGTCATAAATGGGTAAGGCGTATAGTATCCGACATCAAGATCGTACCCCGGATGTAATGACATTGGGCGGCGTAGGGACGATCTAGTCCGTAGCCTGAGCGCCAACCGACGGGTCCGAGTGCCGAGGACCAGGTCGGGTAATGGCCAAGGGGCGTGGGCCGCTACACGTCCGACTGGGAGAGTTGAGACGCAGAGTACGCCCTAAGTCGAGAGTCTGTTGGACTATGTCTGTCTGGCTTTGTCTTGGCTCTGGAGGTTGTCAGATCCATGGGATGCTGAGGGAGCGTGGGCCGCCACGTGCCCGACTAGATTGCCCGGCCCAGATTCGAATCGGGGGTACAGGTTTAGGTGACTGAGTTAGGAGACGCTCAAGATTGACTTGACCGACCCTGCTCAGGGTCGGTCGGCTAGCGCCTCGTGGATTTTCTGGCTCGAAGACTCCCCGGATGAGGTCTTCGTCGACCCTTCTGTGAGACCTTCTTGTGTCAGGCTAGCTGACTGAGTGGATTGTACTACCCGTAAGTAAGACCGGGATCATTACCTAAACACAACCTCCTTCTCATTAAAAAG
Organism: Boesenbergia rotunda; assembly: GCA_024364735.1. Classification (NCBI taxonomy): domain Eukaryota; kingdom Viridiplantae; phylum Streptophyta; class Magnoliopsida; order Zingiberales; family Zingiberaceae; genus Boesenbergia; species Boesenbergia rotunda. The sequence continues at coordinate 266,632 of JAGFNQ010002595.1, read as the reverse complement.
TAGCTCACTCTTGTCCACTCAAAATGACAAAAAAAAAGGATCAATTTAAAATGACCTCCACTACACCAAAAATCCACTTTACCGAACTGAATATTGTTTCCGGCCCGTATATCAGACCAGAAAGCTGTTTGTGATCCATCTTCAGTAAATAGCGATCGCCACCATTTACTTCACGCCACGCTTTGCAAATCCCTTTCTAAGGTGCAATCCGCCCTATGAAAAGAGATTCATAATGCACTTTAATCACCCTAGTAATGGTGTAGCGGTTAGACATTCCAATAATTAATTATGCATCTAAAGTTCGAATTCTGATAAGATCATGATGATGAGTAATAATTCTCTCATCGTAGAGGGGAATAAAATATTTAAGATGGCATCATCCGAGAGATATCTACTAAACCTTCACCTCATCCTTCATAAGCTTTTTCACTTAATCTAATAGTAATCATTTAATTGTGAAGCGAATCAAAGATCCAAAGAAGAGTCAACACACTCCCAAGATGATATTTTATACTCAACGGTGGCGTTAATTTCATCTAGAAAAGATATTATTCTATCTTGCTAAACCTAACAACGCCCTTGAGTGTAGATGTCCCTCTCGGAAGGGCCATGACTTTACTATATCTTGAATATTTAGAAAATGACTTACAAAACTTATATAATTAATGACAAGGAATCAAATCTCAAATTTAATAAATTAAAAAATAATTTTTTCATAATAAATAATTAACTTAAAAATATTGAATTGATAAACCGGTACTTCTTATTTACTCATGGAAATAATTTCAAAAATCAATCGGCGTAACTTGAATATTTGATAAACAATTGTACAAATAGAAGATGCCAGCTTGCAGATGTCAGGCAGGTGAAGTGGTGATGATGGGAGAGAAGAGGGAGATCTTGTACTCAAATCTGAGATCAGCTTAGATCCTCTGGTCCATATTTTTGCGAATCAAAGAATGGTCCACTTCCAATTACGGATGGATCGCGATCGCAATCCGCCTGCAATTTATTACAATCCCTTCTAGAGTTCACCGTGCCTCCTAGATTATAGTTTGGGTTCGGACAGATGACCGGAGGCCACCCGAAGGTCACGATGAAAGATTTAGGATTTGGATTTAGGGTTTAAGCCGTCGGATGGCCTCCGGCCATCCGTTCAAACCTAAATTATAACCTGAGGTGCACGATAAATCCTAGAAGAGATTGCAAAAAATTACAACCGAATCACGATCGTGATTCGGTCGCAATTGCGAGTGGACCATCCCCTGGTCCAAAAATTGCGGACAAAGAGATCTGCTCCCATTTGAGATGCTGTCATTTTTCTATTAAATCTTGAAATATCAAATGCCTTATCAAATGTCAAAAATATATAATTTTTTTACAATAAAAATATATATTTAATAAACCCTATTAAAACTAAGGGGAAAAAACCTAAAAGCTCTAAATTCCAAGTGTTACTTAAATTTCCGAATATTGGATCAGATAGTTTAGCATTTATATTTAATCCAATAAAGCTAAATATTCTTTCTAGTGTTTTATTCTGCCGTGTTTCATTCTTTATACATGCTTCAAAACCCTCAAATTATTATCGCATAGGTATGAAGTATGATCTAACTATGAAGAATGAACTAATCCATCCTATCACATATTAAGAAAGTAATCATGTTGTCCCCACAGTGTGGTGCAATGGCAACCAAAATTAAAATCTTAAATAGAACGAATATTAGATTTACAGTTAGCCATCGTTAGATTCTAATGGCATTAAATTATTGACACTTCGACCTTGTTTAATTTTTTACGACTGCAATAGTACTCAAAAATGAATATAAAATAAATACTTGTTCTTCTTGTCTTTATTCATGCAGAGAGAAAAAACACATGTTAGCCTGCTAGCTATAAGCTCACCGATCGAGGCAGCTATAAAGCAAGCTACACTTGTAGGCTGCGTGCTCAGTGGAGTAGTGTAGTTATTGCATCCTCTCCTTCAACTAATAAATCACGGAGCTTTGTAGGCCGTGCAAAGGTTTACAGACCAAGCATTAAATAATCTTAATTCAGATCAGAGAAGATGTAATTATGTTCGGTAGATTTACTACCCAACAAAAGCAAAAAGTCAGATAGTTTAAGAAAAGGATATGGAAAATAATGTAACATACTTTCGATAATTTCTTTTATCAAAGCCACAACTAAACATTCTTATGATAACCAGGCGTTGATATATATATATATATTTTGTAAGCGATGCTCTACAGGATGACGTTAGGATAAAGAGATTTGGAAGATAACAAAATACACCAATTTAGCATCATTATGTTAGAAAATAACCTACACAGCACCGATAACTATGCAATTAATGGATCCTAATTGTTGAACTCGACAAAGTCCATTCTTAACGGGGGAAAAGACCGACTTTCCCTTCGTTCATAAAGAGCATCAAGCACATCCTTCAGTAACATAACCAGCAATGTTGAAGTTTATAGAAAGAACAAACGAGAAAGAAAATATATATACACTTTATATAACACAAAAGATTATATCATCTGCACCATTCACTTATCTCAAAAGTTTGGGAAACTAGACAATCTACATATCCCCAATGTTGGGGATTAGCTTGAGTAACTACTAAATGTATCGGGCCAACATATTTATATGATATCTACGCATCCTTTGATGAGCTTGCAAGAAACACAAACTACAAACACAAGAATTGCCTCAATAATGAGTGGACATGACAACTAAAAATCTTGATAAAGTAGCCATAACACTAAAAGCAAACATATTTTTAGTTAGTCCTTTGCAAACTCCTAGAATCATCTAACTAAATTGTATAGTTACATAAAATTCTAAAGATAATGATTTCTATATAAGATTACTTAAAAGAATTTCCTCATTAAACTATGACTAACTTCAGTATAAGATTAAAAACTCATCACTAATAAAAAACCGTAAGAGAGATTTCAACAAACCAACTCAATTTAGCAAACAAAAGGGCATTTCAGCTTTCTTAAAAGATCAACCAGATACTAACCTTTGAGCGAGCTGTTGTCGTCTTAATAGAATATTTCTTGTTCAGCAAAAGGAAAGCCAAATTTGGATTTGATAGTAATTCTATTTTAGCCAAAAGAAAACTACAATTGAGGATGATGATTGGGAGATGAGGAAATTAATTATAGGGGCATCTTACAATGTATAGATCTGTTTAAACCACGTACATTAGATGAAGGAGAACAATCGTGTGGAATCAGAACAACAGATCCATCTGTATTAGTGTGCAAATATGGCATGACTATTAAAAGCAACAGCTAGATAAATACAAATATGAAGATATCAGATGAGAGATTAGCCTTGATAATCATTCGACTAGCTAGTCATGATGAAAGCAAAAGTGGAAATTATTTCAAAATTTTGAAGATACATAGCATAATAATGTCAAGTAGCACACTCCAAAAAGAATCATGCCATTCTCGAGCCAAGCTATAACCTGGGACTCATGATCATGATCACATGGAATATAATTCATTTAAAATCCAAAAGCATTTGGTAGAATCTAATTTACACTATTTAAATATCTATATATCTATAATTGCAAGAGGGGGAAATCAACCAGACAATTGATGGAATTTAATTTGAGCTATTTTTATGTAAGTTATCTTATTGATGTGTTTCTTCATGTATGGACAACTCCTAATTAAAAATTTTGATATTCAAAAGTTCTTAAAAGTCTTCATCACCTGTCAAAATAGCTACGTAACAGTTTGACATATATACTTTTTATTGAACTTGTCGACCATATAAAATTGTTCTGAAATGAATTTATTTGCTGTTCAGAATTTATAAATTAATGTATAAATTTTAGTTCTCACATCTCTCCCTGCTTGTATATTTACATATATGACAATTATTTAATTAAATACTAAAGCCAACATGATTGTGAACCAGTAAGATAAATGAAATCAATCAGTTATGGAAAAATGGTAACCGCAAAGAATTTCAGTAATAAGGACTTTCAATAAAAGGAGTGATAAACAAGCTGAGTCCAATGCATAATCCAAGGAGTTTTATCCTTCCACACCAGCATACACTAATTTGATAATCAATCAATTTAAGAAATAGAATAAAAAAATAAAAGCAGTTATTTTGATCTGTCTCGCGAATATTACCTTTAAATCTATATTGTCAGTTGAAAATAAAAAAGAAATTGTAGTGGTGATTAACTTAGCAATTTCATAAAGTACTATTATTGAACAAGGTAATTTGAGTAAATGAGTTGGGTTGTGCATTTTGTTTAGTGCTGTTACCAGAAATAAACTAAAACAAAGCATGGAGAAGTGACGAGGATATTTAACGATCGAGTAGACTTCAACAAAGAACTAAAACGACAAGAAAAGGTTAAGTTAGGCTTGCATTCCCCAAGTTTCAGTTAAAAGTCAAGCATATACAATCGTTAATCATGGGAGTCATGCTCAAGAATAATGAACGATAAAAACCAATACAAAGCTGAAAACAAATAGGAAAAAAAATAAACAAAGCTGACACTGCGAGAGGAAAGTCAATAGTGAATCCTACAAAAATGATAAAATCAAAGACAATCCTAGTCATAGTTCCCGTGATGAAACCATTCATCACTATTCAACGTCTACTGTTCAGATTCTTGAGCTACTTCGATGGGTAGTGGAATGAGTTGACGGGATGACAAAAGGAGCACGGTGAACAGCCAATGGGGAGTCACATCAAACCACCCTTTCGGCCTTGGAAAAGAAAGAACCCACAGCAAGCATGCTTTTAAGTAACTTGGCACATATACACTCCTAAATGGGAAAAAAAAAATTCTCTACTAGTCTCGATGCGACTCCTCCATCACAGACTATCCTTCCTCAGAAACAAGTTCAGAAACTAAACATGATAATTGATAACTGCAGCAAAGCTACTAAGTAAAACTATACATGAAGGTACCATTTACAAATTGGCCAGGAGATGGCCCCTCTGGCGAGCTGAGCAGTGCAATTGGAGATGGCCCCCATGGCGAACTGAGCAGCGCAATTTACACTGCGCCACTTTCACGTCTCTATTTGTCAAGGAAAGATGCAGGGAATCACGGCCAGTAACAGTGCAAGAAATAATGGTGATAGGATAGCATGGAAATGGCGTTATAAGACGAGACAGTATCATCGCCATGAATTAAATTAAAAAAGAAGATATAATCGCTGCAAGCAAAATGAAGAAAGATAAAGGAACATACTGTTACAACAAAGCATGGGGATGATTCATCCGTTTATTTGATTATCGTAGTGGGTGCTTCCGACCAATCCACCGCCGAAGGCGTCCGACGGAGACTGCATCGTCGACGAGGAAGCACCGCCGAAGCGATTTCCGAGGTGCAGCTCCGAGATGTTGGGTATAGAGCTCTCCTTGCCGTCGTCGGAGTGGCCACCGTCATCATCGAGGCCGTGGTCGTAGAGGAAGCCTTTGAAGACGCGGCCGCCGATCTTGACCATCGCGTGGTAGGCGTACTCGTCCTCGCCGTCGTCGATGGAGGTCACGCGCACGCACTTGAACAGCGCCGGCACTCGCACGTGGCCGGGGAGGTTCTCTTTGACGCCGGCATCTGCGTGAGAAACAAGTAAGATGAAATTTTTAAAAGTTGCGAGAGGTTTTGCTTTAATCAATTCAATTACCTTGGTGGCTGGAGGTGGTGTCAAAGCTACGAGTGGTGTTGGAGGTGGAGGTGTGGGAGGCGGTGGTGGGCTGAGAGGAGACGAGGCGGGGCTTCTTGGAGGCGGAAGTGGAGGTGGAGGAGCCCGCGGCTGCAGAGGTGCCAAGCTGGCGCTCGCGACGGCGGGCGGCCGGAACCCACGTGCTCTTCACGTGTGTAGAGCACTCGAACCCCCGGCTCTTGCAACAAGTCCGGCAGCGGCGGTGACTGCAATCTTTCTTAGCCTGGTTACCGCAGTCCTGACACGTGGACGCGCCAACGCCGGCCGCGGCGCCGATAATTACGCTGGATTCCAGCATCGGAATTGGCTTCCGGAGATAATTATAGAGGATAGGGTTAGGATTAGGGTTAGGGTTGGTTTCATGGTGTGCTGGAAACGGGTGACCGTCGTGGTGATACGGTGCCGCCTGCGGCTGGGCGGGTTGCCAGATGTGGATCCCGCCGCCTAGCTTTCCCCGGCCGGCGGGACCGTCGTCATCGACGACGCACGGGGTGGCGGCGAGGAGGGGGATGATGGCCGGGTGGTGCTCCGCGGCGGAGAGGAACGATTCATGGTGGTGCTGCAACGACCCGGCGGAGGCGAGCACCACCGTGCCCATATCAGCAGGCATCCCGTAATTAACGGTCTGCCGCCCACCTCCGCCGCCGGCGGTCGCGGAGGAGCTACCCGCGGCCGCCCATACCGCGCCCCCGGCGGCTCCGCTTCCGCCTCCGGCATTGAATCCGAGGCAGAGATCGTCCCCCCGGTCGGCGACGGCGGAGGACGCCGCCCAGTCCGCGAAGGCTCCGGTGTCCGAAGGGAAGCGCCTTGCAGAAGCCACCCCGCCTGCTTTTATTCTCTCCTCTCCCTTTCCTTTCTCTGCCTACGCTCGCTCACCGAGCCTTCGCTTCACACTCAACCGACAGGCTAAGCTCCATCTCTCACCATTCTTTTATTAATTAATATTTTTTATATTTTTTTATTGAGACTGGAAAGAAAAACAAAACAAAAAGGAAAAACGATAGTTATGGAGCTCCGCGGACTGCAATTCCTCTGGTTGGTCTTGGAAGTCTCCTTCCCTCGTAGCTCTTCATTACTTTCCTTTTCTTTTCCTTTCATCTCCTCTCTTCACCCAATTTTCTTCCCTTTTTTTTTCCTTCTCCTGTTCTACCTTTCTTCCTACGCGCTCGCGAGTAACGTGCGCTCGCGACCTACTCGATGGCGACGTCAATTACTCGATGGCGACGTCCGAGCCAACCATCTCAAGATTTGTCAACGTGGTTCGGGGCCAATAATTGCGTCCCGAACCCAGCTTTGATCGTCGCTCATTCCTTGCTCAATTGCTTTCATTCCTTGCATGGGTGGAGATTTTTCATGTGAGGTTGAAAACTTTACAGCGAAATCACGTACGAATACCTTTGCGTATTTCGCCACTTTCTGTGCGAACGGAAGCGAGGCGGGAGGGGAGCAGAGGCGAATTATTGGAGGTTGGGAAAGTGGACCCCGACGCGCGGCGTGATGGGGCCCGAGGAGCCGCGAGGGTACGGAGTCGGTCGCAGGCGCGCGCAGGCGCACTCCCCTACACAGACCACAGTCACGCACCCGTAATTTTAGCCGCGGTTGTCTGCGACAGCAAGCTGGTGGGCAGTGGTCGCTCGCTGCTGCTTTGAAAACGTCGACCGTGGTCCTGCTTTCTTGCGATTTTTGATGATTTTGAAAGGTGTCGGGAGAGCCCTGCGTCCCGCTAGCTGCAGCAGACTGCGGGTCAGTAGTGTGGGGATGGAGCTGACAGAGGACAGTGCCTAGCTTCCTTTCCCTTCCAGAACTTAAAGGCAGAGGTGGGGAGCCATGGGCTCCAATCACGGGATGGAAGGTTCATGGTTCGTTGGTGTGGGCGGGGAAGCTGGGAAGTGAAGTTCCCGGTTGGCTTGGCTTGGCATGCCATGGCATGGCATGGCGTCGATCTGTAGGGCATGGATTGTGGCAGACTAGACCTGTATGCTAAATATGATGTCTGTGTGTGTCAGTGAATAGGGAGAGAGTAGCAGCAGAGGCAGGAAGCTGTCTGTGTTTCTTCTGCTGCAGCAGCAGGAGTAGGGCAGTGGATGAAGGTGAGCAAAGAGGTGTAGGGCTTCTTCTTGCATACTGGCTTTTTGGGCGATGGCAGTTCTGAATGCGCTGCCAGAATGTTTTCGTATGTGGATTTAGATGGGAGATCGGAGAGGACGAAGACGACAGGCCCACAGTTAAAAGGCATGACAGGAATCAGAAATACCAGTTCATGATCCACGCCATGCGCAACGGCAAGTGGACGATAATTATGGAAGACAGAAAAAGGAAATTTTAGCCCGTGACAGTGGACGTCTGGCTAGAAGAGGAGAGTGTACAGGAGCAGCATATTTTCTCACTGCAATTTAATGATCAGTTTAAATTATTTTTTTTTGTCTTCTTTGGATAAAGAAAAATAAAAAAAAAAAAACTTGTCACGGCTTTTCAAGGATTCACATTTTGGGTTCTCCCTCACTTTATAATAGGCCTATTATGTAATTAAAGTATTAAAAACCATTCATTTGCAATGATTCACTCTTCAGATATATGGATGATGACACAGGTCAAATAGAGCTGGATAAATATGTCAACCAAATAAGACAAAACCATTTTGCTTTTTAGAGAAATATATATATTTTTTAGCTAAATAAGATACAGACTTGACAATGGTGAACCTTATTCAAGAGATGAGGTCCTGAGCCGTCATCACGTTGGATTGTTCTCAAGTTTGGTGTGAGACAGGACGTCTCTAAAATTTTAGGAGTCTAATTTATTTTGGTGAAAGATGTAAGGTTAGGCAAGAAAATAAAGGTGTCCTCGTCGAATATTTAGTTAGTTAGAGAATAACAGATTTATAAATATAAATTTTTGAAAAAAAACTTTTCCACCTCTAATTATTTGATATTGATTATAAACGAACTCTATAATTTATTTTTCTTCGTATAATCTGAGATAAATAGTGAAAGATGTTTGGAATAATCATAATCACAACATAATATTTTTTAATTTTTTTTAACTTAGGGATACGTCACTTAAAATTTATCTTTAAAATTTAGATATTATGTTATAATATCAAGAGAGAAAAAAATTAAAATGAAAAAAATATGTTAGATGCCCACGAGATCTACAATATAAAATAAAAAATTCTTAACATATCAAATATATATAGAAAGAAAGAGAGAAATGATATTCTGCTTGATGCTTCATGAGCGACCGTGAGCGACGCGCTCACGTGGCACTGCCAGCTCAATTTTTTTATATTAAAAAATCTTTTCATTGTCTCTCTCTCGTTCACTCGTTTTAGTATTAAAATTTTATTTTTTATTCTCTCTCCTTCCTCCTTCCATTGTAAAAACCCTCACACTCTCTTCATTTTCCCAAATTCTAAATTTCTCTCTCTCTCTCGCCCTTCTCCTTCGCCACTCTTGCTCCTACCTCCTTGTCATCTTCCGCCATTGTCGCTCCTTCCTTTGTTGGATGCAAACAAAATTATCTCAAGGCTCTTCTCACCGACCAATGAAGATCCCTAAACTCAAACAAAATCCAACGTTGTCACCGTCACTAATTTCATTATGACTTGCAATTTTTTAATTAAGATTTTAAATTACAACATCAGCTACTACAATACTATGGCGATACACATTATAGCAGCTACCTCAAAGTTACTGCTACAATATTGTTGCTGCTCTATAACCTTGAAACTATTAAAACCTTGAAATTGCTATAATGAGAAAATTATTATAATTTTTTTGGTTTTCTTATTTGTAAGAAACATGGCAAACGTTTACATTGCAAAATTTTATAAGATTCTATAACGTAAAAGTCCTACTACACAGAATTGAGACATTTTATGCAGCTATTAAAGCAGAATCAAGTACAATATTATTTATAGTCGGACAATAGTAAATTTGTACAAATATTTATTCTACTGCTACAATGTGAAAGCAAACTAGCTCTGCTTAATCACGTTATAGCAGCTACTTCAAACTAGATGCTACAACATTGTAGTAGTTTTGTACAAGTACTTGCTATACATTGTAACAGCTACTGGAAAATAATTGCTACAATCGTTAAACATGTGTACAAATACTGGCTAGACATTGTAGCAACTACTGGACCAGAATTGCTACAATGTCAAACATGTGTTGTAGCAGTTACTGGTTAATAGTTGCTACAAGCTCAAACTAGCTTTATTTGACAATATAAATATTATACGTTATAGCAGCTAATTTACAGTAGCTGCTATACAAGCTTCGCAATCTGACGATAAAACAAAGGTGATTCTGTCTTTATCAAACCTCCATCATCGATCGTAAGCCCTCCATATCCAGTATATATTTTTTCTGTAAAATAGTTTTTATCATAAACATTGCATTCTTTTATTACAAATATTAATTTTTTATGTTTTATAATTTACATGAAACTTCGCAAATAGTTCATTCGATGGTAACTCATTTCATTTTAAGTTGTAATTCCCTCTAACACAAATAAAGTTTTTATATGTGATTCTAAATGATGTTTTTAATATAGGTAAAACATATGTTGACTTTAAAAGTCAGCTGGCCAGAAATTAAGACGCTACATAAAAAATCTAAATAAATTGATAGATTTAAGGGTTTATGATTTTACACCAGAACTACAAAACTAAAAAGGTGGCAAAACGAGCTTTTAAAGCCTATTGTGATAAAAATCTAGCACCTACCTCATTTACATCAACAGTAAAAGAAAGACCGTGTACAACATGAAGTTCAAACTCTCGGAGAAAACAATCGAAAGCCGAAAGTTTTAGTATTTAGGGTTAATAAATTGTAACAGATTCATGAATAAATAAAATCATTTTCTACAAATTAGTGATAAATAATAGATATGTTATTTCAAATTGTCGTATTTATAGGTCTTGTTAGATTATCTACCTTAAAACTCTTGAATATCTTAAAGCTTGTATAATACGTTTCAATCTAGTTGTCGATGTTTTTATTCTATAATTTCTGGTTCGATTGATTTTATTTTGTCATCTATTTCTGTAACATGAAATCGAAATGCTACAACATAATAGTAACTACTACAATTGTGTAGCAACATTCCGAACATCATAACCTTTGACTCCGATATCAGAATGAGATGATTCTTTTTGGAATCGAAAATCGTCCAGAGATTTATAATTAAAAAAAATATATATCAGCTCATTCTAATATCTGAGTCAAAAAGTTATGATATTCAAAAATTTATTATACAGTCAACTATTATTGAGTAGAAGCTACACGTTGTAAAAGCTACTGTGCAGTAGCTGCTATAACGTACAGTAGTCTTTGTTAAATAGTTGGTACAATTCTATAGTAAACATCCAAATAGCATAACTTTTGACTCGGATATTAGAATGAAGCGATAGTTTTTTTAAATTATAAATCTCTGAACAATCTTTGGATCGAGAAAAAAACTCGTCTTATTTGATATTGGAATCAATAGTTATGATGTTCGGAATGTTGCTACACAGTTGTAGCAGCTACAGTAAATAGCTGCTACAACTATGTATCAATATTCTGAATATCATAACTTTTGACTCTAATATCAGAATGAAACAATTTTTTACTTGTTCAAAATCTATAATTTGAAAAAACTATCATCTTATTCTGATATTTAAGTCAAAAGTTATGTTATTCGGAAGTTTACTACATAGTTGTAGTAGCTATTCGACAATAGTTACTACAACATGTAGCAGCTATTCAACAATGGCTCTGATATCAAAATGAGACAATTTTTTTCAAATTAAAAATCGTTCAGAAATTTATAATTTAAAAAAAAGGTCACCTCATTCTAATATCTGAGTCAAAAGTTATAATTTTCGAAAGATTACTACACAGTTGTAGCAGCTACTCATAGTGTTAGATTATTTTCTGTCTTAAAACTCTTGAATATCCTAAAGCTTGTATAATATGTTTCATTCTAGTTGTTATTATTTTTATTCTAGAATTTCTAGTTCGATAGAATTTATTTTGTCTGTATTTTTGTAACATAAAATCTAAATGCTACAAAATGATATTAACTGCTACAACTACATAGTAACTGTTGAATATCATAACTTTTAACTCGGATATCAGAATAAGAAAATCTTTTTTTTCTAATTATAGATCTCTGAACGATATATTAAAAAAAATCACCTCATTCTGATATCGGAGTCAAAAGTTATGATGTTCTGAATGTTGCTATACAGTTGTAGCAGCTAGTATCATGTTGTAGCATTCCGATTTCATGTTATAAATATACACGACAAATAAAATCTATTGAACCAATAATTCTGAGATAAAAATAATGACAACTAAAAGGAAATGTATTATACAAGCTTTAGGATGTTCAAGAGTTTTAAGGCAGAAGATAATCTAACACCATCGTGCAACTGCTACAACTGTGTAGTAAATTTTCGAATACCATAACTTTTAACTTAGATATCAAAATGAGACAATTTTTTTTTTTAAATTATAGATTTCTGAACGATCTTCAATTTGAAAAAAAATGCTTGATATCGAAGTCATTGTTTAATAGTTGTTACATGTTGTAGCAGCTACTGTCGAGTAGCTGCTACAACTGTATAGTGACTTCTAGATACTAAAACTTTTGACTCGGATATCGGAATGAGGCGATATTTTTTAAAATTATATATCTCTAAACGATTTTCGATTCGAAAAAAATCACCTCATACTATTATCGGAGTCAAAAGTTATGATATTCAAAATATTACTACACAGTTGTAGTTGCTACTCACAATATCTATAATTAAAGAAAAAAGATTGGTTCATTTTAACATCCGAGTAAAAAGTTATGTTATTCAAAAATTTACTATACGGTTGTAGTAGCAACTCGACAATAGCTGCTACAACATGTAGCAGCTATTCAACAATCGTTGTTGTACGTTATAGCAACTTCTACACAGTAGCTGTTATAATATATAGTAACTACTCAATAATAGCTGCTACAAATAAATTTTTGAATACCATAACTTTTTACTTAGATATTAGAATGAGATGATCTTTTTTTTTAATTATAAATCTCTAAATTATCTTCGATTAAAAAAAATTACCTCATTCTAATATCGGAGTCCAAAGTTATGATGTTTGGAATGTTGCTACATAGTTGTAGCAGCTAGTATCATGTTGTAACCTTTCAATTTCATGTTCTAGATATACACGACAAAATAAAATCCGTCGAACCTGAAATTTTGGAATAAAGACAACCACAACTAAATGAAATGTATTATACAAGCTTTAAGATGTTCAAGAGTTTTAAGGCAGAAGATAATCTAACAAGACCTATAAAAATAATAACTTGAAATCACATATCTATTCCTAATCACTACTTTGTAGAGAATAATTTTGTTTATTCCTGAATCTGTTACAATTTATTAACCCTAAACACTAAAATTTTTCGCTTTCGATTGTTTTCGCGGGAGTTTAAACTTCATACTACACACGACCTTTCTTTTTCTCTCGATATAAAAGAGGTATATGCTAGATTTTTATCATAATATGCTTCAAAAGCTCGTTTTGTCACCTTTTGGTTTTGTAGTTATGGTGTAAAACCATAAACCTTTAAAGGTATTAACTTATTTAGATTCTTATCCAGATGTCTTATTCTTGGCCTACCGACTTGAAAAATAACATATATTTTCACCTATATTAAAAATATCATTTAGATTCATGTATAAATAATTTATTTGTGTCAAAGAAAATTACAACTTAAAATGAAATGACTTACTATTGAATAAACTATTTACGAAGTTTTTTGCAAATTATATAACATAAAAAATTAATATTTGTAATAAAAACACAACCTTACCATAAAAATCATTTTACAAAAAAACATATATCGGATATGGAGGGCTTACGATCGAGTATGGAGGTTTGAGAGAGACGACGCCACCTTTGTTTATTTCGCCAGATTGTGAAACTTGTATAGCATGTACTATAAAGTAGTTGCTACAATGTGTAGCAGTTCTACTGGCAAATAAAGCAGGTTTGAGTTTGTAGCAGCTATTAACAACAACTGCCACAACACATATTTGTAGTAGTTCTTATCTAGTAGTTGCTATAACGTGTAGCAAGTACTTGTATATGTTTGACATTGTAGCAGTTAGTGTCTAGTAGTTGCTGCAACATATATTATGTATTTGTACAAAATTGCTACAACATTGTAACAGCTAGTTTGAAGTAGCTACTACAACGTGGTTAAGAAGAGCTAATTGTTTTCACATTTTAGCAGCAGAGAAAATATTTCTACAAATCTACTATAGACCAACTATAAATAATATTTTAACTGATTCTACTTAAATAGTTGCATAAAGTATCTTAGTTCTGTATAGTAAAACTCTATGTTGTAGCATCTTATAAAATTTCGCATTGTAAACGTTTGTCAAGTTTCCTGTAAATAAGAGATAACCAAAAAATTACAATAATTTTTCCATTATAGAAGTTTTAAGGTTTTGACAGTTTCAAGATTATAGCAACAATAAAGTTGTAGCAGCAACTTTGAGATGACTGCTACAATGTGTATCACCATAGTACTATAGTAGCTGATGTTGTAGTTGAAAACCCTATTTAAAAAATCGCAAATCAGAATGAAAGGGGTGGGGGCGTCAACATCGAATTTTGTTTGAGTTTAGGGATCTTCGTCGACCGACAAAAAGAACCTTGAGATAACTTTGTTTGCGTCCGACGAAGAAGGAGTGGCAATGACGGAAGACGATGGCGAGGGTAGGAGCAAGAGCAAGAGCAACAGAAGATGACGACGAAAGAGAAGGGTGTGTGTGTGTTACAATCCAACTAATCCTAAAATAAACTATCCAACTTCACGTGTTACCCACTAATTAAATCCAGAAAATACAATAACTCCTAATATAACGCTATAACTTTACTAATAATTCAATCATTGTGATACATTCATTATTAAAAATTAAACCCTATTTACTCTGAGAAATATATCTGATCTCTCACCACCCTCACGAAGTCCGAAGATTTCCAAAGTATCCCGTGAGATTGACTGATGATGAGAATGTGAATATTATCATCTTCGAGTCTAAATGTCAAAAACTACAAAGTCAGTATACTCATCCTCTCCACGTACTAGTCATAGTATCCGAACTAATAACTCCAAACCTCATAATTTTTCAATGATTGTGAGATACTGACGAGCGAATCACTTTACCATACACTGAAGATAAACATCATCTGATGTACATGAACTGAATAGTAAGGCTACGTTTGGTAGAGATAATTTATCCATCTGAATGTAATTAGCTAATGAATCAGATACTTGTTGGTCTGTAATCTAAATACAAACTTTAACTACTTTATAAATAATTAATTACAATTTAAAACTATACCAAACAAAGTAATTAATCTTGTAATGTAATTCTGATTACATTATAAGGCTGATTACTTCTTATCAAACGTAGCCTAAAATAATAGCGGTCATTGAGCACGTTGATCTTATCTTGAAACATTGAGATGAAGCACAGCGACTTTAGAAATACTTTAGAAGAGAAGAATTCAACAACGCAATTGACTTTCAGTACTACATAGGCACGCTTTTTATTTTGGAAGATGGAGAACAAACGGCACTGGGACATATCGCCACGCCAGGATCGGAGCCTGTTGTTGTCAGCATAATCTCATCTCGGCGGCTAACAAAATCAACTCAAGATAATGATATCTTGAAGAGGAAGACACCCATTCTGATAAACAAAAATGCACGCGTGTATGAGTTCCAAGAATTTTTTCTCCAGGATACTCATTTAGTGATTTGACTGCAATTCAAAAGACAAAATTTAAATGCGTCCGTTGAAAACCCCACCATGAAATTTAGTTAAATGAGAATTACCTTTTATATTTCTCCAGTCGCCTCAAATGGGTGGATGCATCATGACACAAGTGGCTTGTTACTGATCTCCCAGTGAAAGGAACTCTTGATGAGATGACAAACGTCATCCAAATCATTGGAGGGGAAGGCACAGTGTCATTCTCGCTATGGTACTCCACCAGGCCATTGAGCAGTCCCATGTGGTCTTCTCAACTCCATAATATCTTAAATGAGGTGCACTTCTGACTGTAATTTTCCTTCAGCTTAGGAGAACCGTACATTGCAATGTGCTTCCTTCTGGCGAGATCCACGAGGAAGAAGCATACACAAACAAGGTTGCTAAACAAAGGAGTTCGCCAAAAACCTGATAAACTTTTCTCTGTATCTATTCAGTGGGATGCCAACATTCTTTACAAAAAATGGAAATATAGAATATTGCTGAAATCATGTTCAGCAACATTATCCAAACACAAGCAACAAAAAAAAACACGTGCCTCTGTTTCTCTAAAAAAAAATCTGCTAAGAATTGAGCAAGCCATCGTTTATTCTTAGGATATAAATCCAGTTCATTGCAAAGATTGAATGAGACAATCATCAATATTATGTAGATAACAATGTCAAAGAAAATATCATTATTAAAAAAATAACAATTTAATTGCTTTGCATGCAGTTTGATTGTTTTAAGATCTTTAGTCATAATATCAGAATCATCACAATATAAATTTGCCACGGACTCAATGGATAAAGCAGAATATGGAAAAAGAGAAATGACATAATCTAATGATAACCTGAAAGGAGTCTATTAGTTTGAACTGAAAATTATTAGGAATTAACTATGCTTTGATAACCCTACATACAGTGCAGCCATGTATATGCTGCCTTGGCTGAAGTAACTATGAAATACGCCTCAAATAATGTTGATATCAGAGTAACCACGCCAAAAGCTCCATTGGCAGGGACTGCCAAATTTCTCAACAACTTCAAAGAAATATAACCCTACTAGAATTTGGAAAAAAAAAAAGATTAACGAGGTTGGCAACGTCGAACCTCGAGCGACCGGTTCGGCCCCACGAAAGTTTCCTGGCGGCCATAAATCAGAAAGCGCTCTCGGCGGATGGTCTAGAAGTCCAGCGTCCAGAGTTCGCGCCCCATTTGGAGGAAAAATTCCTACAAAATATGTCGTAGCTGGGGATCAAACCGCGATGCCTGAAATGACAACTATTCACCCTTCTGCTGCACCATAACCCCACTAAAATTTGAGACCACATAGCAAGTTGTATTTTTGAAGAATTTAAGACTTTTCTATTATCAAATTAATGCAAGTATCGAGCAGATAATGTGGTGAGCTAATCACTAATTGTTAAATTAGTCGGTTTGATATATCAGTCAGGCTATTACTCATCTTGAAAGAAAACCTTAAAAAAAAAAAAAATCAGCTCTCTTTTAGTATTAGTTTTGCAAGGCCCTAACTATCCATTAAATTAATAAAAAAAGTTGTGACCATAAGTATCAAATATGATGTATCAAATGTCTCCTCCATAGTGAAGAGAGCAACAATAACAAATGTGGTTAAAGCATACCCAGTGTACTGAGAAGATAAAGCCCATTACTTCTGAACGAGTTTGCGCACCACTAAGCCCTGGAATAATGACACCAATATCAGGCCAAGCTCCTAGTGTAAATATGAATAGGTACCTGCATATCAATGAGAAAATATTACTTTGAAATTGAAAAAGTCAAGATAGTCCTGCATTTTTTTTATCATTGCCAGATCCCATATCAAAAGAGAAAGATTGAACCTTCTCTATCTCTAGGGACACATAATCCATGAATTAGATACAGACATTAATATACCCATGTTCAATACTAATTTCCAACTTTGATAGTGGTTTCTGTAGTAATATCAAGATAACCAATTATTTATACAAATTTCTCTAAGCATGCGATAAAATTTAAATTCAGTCGAGAAAAGCTTTATGTTATCACCAAAAAAACAAATTTACCAGAAAATATTTTATCCGTTTGGTGGTAATTTCGTCAACTAGAAATAATTTAGTTGCATACAAATCAAGTCTAAGGAACAAAAAAAAGGCCTTCAGTAATACAAAGCAATGCACCAAATATTACAGAAGAGAACCATAGATCAATTATACGCATGAACGGTGTTATAAACAAGGGTGCTGAATGATGATGATGCATCAACTCCTAGGAAATTAACAAGGTCACTTTGTTCTTGCTACGGAAACAAGAATTAACTCGGTCTTATGTGAATATTTTCAACATAACATAAAAATTAAATGGATCTTCCCAAACACAAAGCAATATAACAAAACATCACAAAAGAGAATTGCAAATCAAATATATACATTGACAATGTTCCCAAACAAAGATGTTGAATGCTAATGATGCATCAACTCCTCCAAAGAAACTAACAAGGACACTTTGATCTTGCTTCGGAATCAAGAATCAACTCCACAGTCTTCTTTGAATATGATAAGCATTACATAAAAACTAAATGGATCTTCTCGAATACAAAAGCAATGCACCAAATATAGCATAAAAGACTGCAAATTAATTATGTGCATAAACAATGTTATCAAAATAAAGATGTTGAATGCTGATGATGCATTGACTCCTAGGAAACTAAAAGGTCACTTTGTTCTTGCTGCTGAATCAAGAATCAACTTCACCATTTGCTTGTTCAGATCGACTCCACTAAGGTGGTGTTTTATCTCATTCTCTCTCAAGTTCTTCAACTTATTCTCTATCACATTTGCCTTGGCATCATCCAACATCTCAAAAGCCTTTCTGATGATCATCCCACATGAATGCCCATCTGCCAATTTGTTAACCGTTTCCCACAATAATGGATAACAGAGATTACCATTTATACTTCTCAGGCTCACCTCGGAATGAATGGATGTATCATGTGAGTTCAAATTCTCTTCCTTTGATTTTTGTTCACTTTCTTTAGCATCGTCGGAATCAGAACTAATGACCTCTCCCGTCATAGTTATAGTCTTGACACCCCATAATTTTTTAGAAAGCTCATATAGATTTTGTTCATGAGGATCGGAAAAATTCAAGGATACCTTGTTTTTTGAACAAGCACAACTTGTCAAAAAATTTTGCTTCAATCTTCTCACCTTATCAGCAAGCTGTTTGTCACTGACCTCCAAGCGAATGGAACCCTTGATGAGATGACGAACACCATTCATGTCACTGGCGGAGGAAGGAACAGTGCCATTCTCACTCTGGTACTCCACCAAGCCTTTGAGTAGTTCTATTTCGCCGTCTAAACTCCACAATCTCCCAAATGAGGTGTGTTTCCGACTTTGATTGTTCTCAGACCCGTCTACAACGTGCTTCCTTTTGCGAGAACCTCGAGCCGGCAAAGGAGGAGAAGGACTAGTGTGCTTGACGGTCTCGGTAGAAGAATCTACATGCATGGTTGAATCCGGCGATGGCAGTATTCCTGTTGTCTCGCCGTCGTCGGATTCACCACTGGACTCGTCTTCTTCACTGTCTACATTTTCATTGCCGTCTTTGTCTCGGTCAGCCTTAGAGGGGACGGGAGGAAGAGGGTTTGCCGCGGAAGGCGGCGTCTCGTCGGAGGAATCATGATCTGACAAGTTATGTGGCTGCCGCTTCATTTCCAGCTCGGCCGTCTCTCCTTCATCAAATTCTTCATCACTGGACCCGTCATTTTCGCTGTCCTCGTCTTCGCTGTCCTCTTCGTCCTCGCGTTCGTCGGCATTGGAGGAGACGGGAGGAGGTGGAGGATGCTTGGGAGCGGGGGAGACGACGGATATCTTGTCGGGAGAAGGGAGAGAGAGATGCACCTTCTTCTCATCTCGTTCCACTTCCTCCGATGAGGTGTAAGAAAAAGCGGAATCAGAGTCGGACTCCGGATCAGAAGCACCGCGCGCGATGGTCATCGCCGGTGGCGGCTGTGGAATTGAAGAAGTCGAAAGGTTTTAGCGGTTTCTTCGACAGAAATATCAAAATCGAATAATAATTTATTCAACAGCTAAAATCATTAATTCGGATTTTTAATATATTTCTATACCTAGTTTTTTTTCCCTTGCCAACCAACTGGCAACAGCCACTTGGACGTAGAATCAGCAATTTATTTAAAAATATAAAATTTTTAGAGTAACAGCCACTTGGATTGAAATTTTATAAAAATATAAAATTTTATTTAAAAATATAAAATTATATTTAAAAATAAATATTAGTATTGAGGAGATAAAATTAGGTCAAGTGACAATCAGGTAAAATGTTATATTATTTAAGAATATAAATATTATTTTTTAATGTTATATCATAAATAAAAATGTAGAAGTAGATAGAAACATCAAATTCTTCTTCTAACTTCTGAGCAAAAGTAACAGAAACTAAAGTAAAATTTAGTCTTTCCAAACACTCAAAAGTGATTCTGTATATCCAGAATCTAAAAAGTAAGTAGCAAAAGTTCTCCCAAACACTCCCTAAATTCAATCCATCAAAATCAAATAAATTAAATTTTTTAAATAAATCCGTCCAATCAAATTATACCAAAAAATCACTCATGCAAAATTGATTTATTCGATGATAAATTTGATAAATTTTAAAATTAAAATTAATTAATTAATTAAAATAATTGAGATTTTATAAAATAAAATAAAATAAAATTCGAATTAACTGAACTTCCTCTTAATTCAATTGGTTCGATTGGTTATTTTAATTAAATAGATATTTTGTTTGACATTTTACGAATCGCACGACCTATTTAAGGTACTTAATATTCATAATTCTATAAGCATGTATTATATTACCATTATACCCCTCCTTAATTTTAAAATTTTATTTTACTTATTTAAAAATTTGTTGCTCTCTATTTATTTTATCTAATTTAAATTTAATGATATAAATATATTCAGAAATCTTAGAAGAATATATTAATTTTGATTTAAAATTTTTTAGGTTGATCATTTCAAATCAAAATCAAAATATTTTATGTATGTATATCTTTATATCTAAATTCAACCGCGTAATTGAAATCGATGAATCTTTTAAATTGTAAAAAAAATTAATAAAATTTAGAATAATTTTAAATCAAAATTAATTTATTTTTATAAGTTTTTTTCATATATATTCATGATTTTATATTTAAATTCAATAATATAAATCAACAACAATATATTTTTAATTAAATAGAGAATAATAACAAAATCGCCACGGCAAACTAACGGCCAAATTGTAGCCAGACAGACGATCATTAAATCCGTCAAAAAATCTTAGCTACTTAGTCACTCGAAAAATATTAGATAAAATATTAGATAAATCAGAAATGATGAACTTGGTCTTATAAAAATTTTTTACCAGTCACTAAGATAAATCAGAAAGCACTTGTAGTAGACGATCTAGAAACCTAACGAACCCTAGAGAAAAAATTCTTGTAAAATATATCGTAGTTAGAAATCGAACTGTAGATATCTAAAATAGCGACTAATAACTTTACCACTACATCATAGTCTCGGAAACACAAAATTGCAACTCGAGCTACTGGATAGGCTAGATCTTGATTTTTGGCTAAACTTTCTTCAGTCACCAAAACCATAGTTGGACCTTGTTATAAAATTGCGGCAAGGAGTCATGAAATTGCAACTAACCGATCAGCTTGGTCATGATTTAGCCTAGGCACACAAACATGAAGGATGTAAAATTTCAGGGAGCTGAAAATAAGTATACATTTGAAGATTCCTGAATAAATTAATATGTTGAATCCATTAGCATCCAAGAGACAACCTAATGAAATGAAATACCTCAGAAGCCAAAAGAAAAGAAAGCAAATTTGATTTCAATAATAGTTGCAAGCGAAATGAGGTCAGCTCTTTGGGATAGTCTTGGTGTTAAATCATGATTGAGCTACCATGTAATGAGTTATGGTTTAAAATAAAATATTTTTTGTAATTTACCGATCTATATTTAATAAAGATGCTAAATAAAATAAATATTATCTTTTACTCCAAATAAATACCATCTCATGGCTCCTAGCTATGAATTTTGTATCTTCCTTAATATAAAAAAAAAAATCTAAGAATACTTATCATATGAATGGGCTATTATAAGCGCTTCCTAATTTATCCCGACGATAAATACGTATTTTTTTATCCAACTCTTCAAATCGATGTCATCGACTAGTTTCATGAAAATTTCTCATCGGTTATTCTGACAAATCGAGAAATACTCATAAAGATTCATCCAAGCATACTTCCTAATTTACCTTGATGATCTATGAGTATTTTTTTGTATCTAACTCTTCAAATCGAGGACACCAATCAAATCTCATGAAAATTTCTCATCGACCATCAAGATAAATCGAGAAGTACTCGTGAAGACTCTATAAGATCGCGTCGGGTCAGCTAGAGGGAGATCCCTAAAAAATAAAATCTAATTCTCTTTCTTTTTATACTAGAAATGACACACTTATTAATTAAAAATAATAATCATAAAAAAAAAGTATAAGAATTTATTTAGTTTGTAACCTGGTTGGTTGCTAATCGAAGAATAAAGATTATATTAGAAGACTCCTTTGAGGTAGGTGGAGTAGCTTCTTATAAGTAGTTAAAAGCATAGAAGTTTAGAGTACATAAAAAAAATGATTACAAAGTGTGTTATGTATTTTTTTGAGCTCAAAGTGTTTATTATAGCCCTTAGAAGAATCTATACATTGATGATGTGACACTTTTCAGGTGCTTGTGTTCGTTGGAGGCACCTGGAGCTCGATCAAACTTGAACCACAATTCGTAAATGGCTAAATTGTTGATAAGGCAACCTTCCTAGGCTCCCGAGACAATCCTGGCGCCTTGTTCCTAATTAACCTCCGATTGATCAATTGTCCAGCGCTTTGGGTGATTCTTTAGTTGTTCGGAGTTATACCCATCCGAACCAAACTCCGACCTCCTCCTCGAACGGTCTTCCTTCTGAACTTCTCGTCTCTCGAACATCACGCACACCCTCCTCGTCTATCGGTATACTCTTCAGTAGTCTTCTCATCTCTCAGATGCACTAGGGTCGTTAGTTCCCTTCTCGCGCACTCCTTCTCGTTTGCTGTATCTTCGGCTCAACTTCTTGTGCTCCTAAGTTTCTGTACATTTAGACACAAGATATTAAATCCTAACAGGACATAACTTATCTCAGTTGATTATCTCAAAACTAACCCAAAATATTTACAGATCCATCCAAACAATCAACATTATTAGAATTATCATCTCGTTGGGAAAAAAAATCCTTACAAAACGTTATAATTAAAATTCAATCTTTATATATTTCATTAACCATTTGAATGGTCTACCGCTCCCCAAGACTAATAGCTCTACTAGTGCAATCATAAGAAGTCATACTTTTCATTTATTTTAGTAACTTAATTTTGTGATTGAGTGATGATAGGACAATGAATTTGGGACAGTGAATGGGATAGTGAATGACGTGGTAATTATTGTGTACACGTCCGATCGTTGATCGGACACTACCGGCGGCCTTCGGCCGCCGCCCCGAACCAAACTATACCCTGGGGGTACGATGAATCCGTCGGGGATCGCCGCAATTGCGATCTCGCATCATTGACCGTCGATTTCGATAGGTTCACCGTTGCCGGCGATCCTGACGAGTTCACCGTCCTCTGAAGGTATAGTTTGATTCAGGACGATAATCAGAGACCATCGGTGGTGTCCGATCGGCGATCGGACGTGTACCCAATAATTGCATGTCATTCACTGTCCCATTCACTGTCCCAAATTCATTGTCCCAATCATTACCCATTTGTAATTTTAATTTATCATCTCAAATTTATATTTATCAATTTACATTTACTAATTAATGATTTATCACTTAATTGTCAATTAAAAGGAAAGGAGGCATCGAACCATTGGCTACCATGTTCCATGTACGAATCGAACATGCTCTTCCCACTGGTGCTAGTGTTACCTTCCGGGAGTTCTCAGGGGCATAATTGAGATGATAAAAGATTGATTGATTATCATTAAAAGTTTTGAATTCGAGTCACAGGGTTGATGAGACATAAATCCCTATACTCTATATAAAAAGTCTCTCCCCCAATCTCAATTGAGATGATAAAGGATTGATAGATTATCATTAAAAGTTTTGGATTCGAGTCACAGGGTTGATGGGACGTAAATCCCTATACTCTATATAAAAAGTCTCTCCCCCAATCTCTTACTTTCTCAGTCACTGTGATTTACCTCCTCCGTATTAATCCTCTTATCTTCCAGGGACCAATTCCACATTTCGCTGGCTGCCTCTTAATAGAATAAGAGAAGTAGAGAGAGATATAGAGAGAGAAATAAAATAATTTTCTTAATTGAAAAAACTTGTCTATAAAATACACAATTTATAGAGGTCTTAGGATACTTAGTCAAATGAAAAATTAATAAGGAAACTGTTAATTATCATATTCATAAAGAAACTATCAATTAACAAATTAATAAGAAAAATATAATATCTAATAATGTTTAACGGGGTCAATAATATTTTATTCTCTTTTACCCCCCCCCCCCCCCCCCCCCCGACAAACTTAATGGGAGATCTTTGACGTTGAGTTTGCATGATGATCTGCTAAAACATTGTCTGGATAATGACTTGGTAAAGATATCAGCAATTTGATCTTATGTAGAGATATAAGAAATAGATAATTGTTTGCTTGTCACGCGCTTTCGAACAAAATAAAAATCAATTTCAACATGTTTTGTACGAGCATGAAATATTGGATTTGATGTAAGATATGTTGCTCCAATATTATCACACCAAATTTTGGGTGCAATATGCGATGTAAGATGAAGTTCCGAAAGAAGGGATTGAAGCCAAATAATTTCTGACGTTGCATTGGCTATAGCTTTATATTCAGCTTCAGTGCTTGAATGAGATATTGTAGTTTGCTTTTTTGAATTCAAAGAGATAAGATTTCGTCCAAGAAATATTACATATCCACTAGTAGAGTGTCTATCTTCAGGAGAACTTGCCCAATCTGCATCACTAAAGGCATGTAAATCTCGAGATAAGTGTCGATATAAAAGAAGATCATGTAGAATAATGCATTTGAGATAACGAAGTATTATTTTCATACCTTCCCAATTTTGTTCAGTGGGAGTATGCATGAACTGACAAGCACGATTTACTGTAAACGTAATATCAGGGCGCGTGATAGTAACATACTGTAAAGCTCCAACAATACTTCGATAAACCTGGGGATCAGCCATCACCGAAGAGGAAGAAGGTGTAGAGACATTATTTTGAGCAATTGGTGTAGAGACCGGACGTGCTCCATCCATTTTAGTTCTTTGAAGAAGCCCAGTAATATACCTTTCATCATGAGGATTAAGTTCAATACCAAGAAAAGAACGAGCATTTCCTAAATCTCGAATAGGAAATTCTTGATTTAGAAGACTTAATAAATTTGTGATGCCCTTTTGATCATTGCCAGTTAATAGAATGTCATCCACATAAATAAAAAAAAATATTATATATCCATCATTATGTCTGTAGAATAGAGAGGAGTCAGTTTTTTATCAAGAAAATCCTTGAGCCTGTAACCATTTAGATAATCGATGAAACCATGCACGAGGAGCTTGCCGAAGACCATATAAAATTTTCTTGAGATGGCAAACATGAGATGGAAATTGTGGATGAATAAACATAGGTGGTTGCTCCATAAATATCGTTTCCTCAAGAATACCATGAAGAAATGTATTAGAAACGTTCAATTGTCAGATAGACCAATTAGAACTAATAGCTATTGATAACAATAATCTGACAGATGTAATTTTGATAACCGGGCTGAAGGTGTCATTGAAGTCAATACCTGGTTGTTGACTAAATCTTTGGCTACAAGTCGAGCTTTATACCATTCAAGAGAATCATCAGCTCGATGCATAAGACGAAATATCCATTTTGAGCCCACAACATTCATGGACAGAGTGCGCGGAACTAGGGTCCATGTTCCATTGCGAAGAAATGCATCAAATTCTGTAGCCATTGCATTACGCCAATTTGGATCCTTGTTTGCCTGTGTAAAGCAAGTTGGTTCAATAGTTTTTGAGGAAACCACTAGAGCTCGAGGAAGAGGATATCGAGTAGTCATTGGTGGGCATCGTGTATATATGTCACTTAAGGGAAGCATGCAACGAGGAGCATTATCATCTGAATCACTTGTTGATGGTGATGAGGAAGTGGGTTGGCATGGTGAGTTTGTTGTCGAACTTGTATTATCCGAGGATCTAGAGCTAGAGAGCATATTATCTTCGGCTGGCGAGACTTCTAAGATTTGAGCAGCAACTTAAGGCAATTCTGATGATATAGGAGAGTTATCAGGGAGCTCCGGAGCAAGACCTAGGATGTCATCTCTTCTGATAATGTTGGGTGACATCAAAAAAGTATCACCTGTATCTGGCATGGTGAGTTTGTTGTCGAACTTGTATTATCCGAGGATCTAGAGCTAGAGAGCATATTATCTTTGGCTGGCGAGACTTCTAAGATTTGAGCAGCAACTTAAGGCAATTCTGATGATATAGGAGAGTTATTAGGGAGCTCCGGAGCAGGACCTAGGATGTCATCTCTTCTGATAATGTTGGGTGACATCAAAAAAGTATCACCTGTATCTAGAGGAGAGATTGAAGAGGCTGCCGAAAAAGGTAATAGAGATACATCAAAAGTAACATGTCGTGATGTATATATCCATCCAATTGGTATATATAAGCAATAATACCCATGATGCATATTACTATAACCAAGGAAAACACATAATAATGAACGAGAGTCAAGTTTGTGTTTAGAATAAGGGCGTAACTATGGATAGCATGCACAATCAAAGATTCGAAGAAATGTGTATTCAGGAGTTTGATTATAAAGCTTTTCCAAAGGACACTTATGATTGAGCAATAGGGTAGGAAGTCGATTTATGAGATATACTGCAGTACAAACAACTTCATCCCAAAATTTACGCGGAACCAATGCATGATCAAGAAGAGCTAAGGCAGTTTCTGTTAGATGTGTATACTGAAAGACATGCTTCTTTTATATATATGAACATCTTTATTTTGAAAAGAGAACACAACTACACTAGGTGCCTGTTTATATTAGTACATGCATGAAGTCCAATTACTTTGCATTGTAGATAACATGATGTGTGGTGTCACACGGAAGATCATGTTATCAGTTCCTTGCTTAGTATAAATAGAGGCTCGCAACCGAGATGGAATTGGACAACCCATCAGAATGGTTGTAGTGTAATTAGGTGTGGTTGGTCTTGACCATAGGATTACACTAGTGTGCTTTGAGTACATTGAGCAGGACCAAAAACACGAGGCTATCTAATTTGTACTGACTCGATAATTGGATAGGACCTCAGACTTTATTATGGAGTACGATCCCTTAATCCCGATATAATAACGGGCATATATTATTAACTATTATTTCTTTAATTTACCAATGGGCGAGATCTATTCTGTTAGATCGATAGACCAGGTAAGTTGGGAGATAATATTAATAATATGATGTGCCGTTGATTATTGACGGAATCCGTGTCCTGGTGAGTCGGGTTGATGATGCCCCCTTGATAAGCTCGAAAGGTTCATCATGCTAAACCCTGCAGGTGGATTTAATCCGGCATGATGATAAGGTCGAGTGGTACTAGTCAAGGATCCAGAAGTTAATTAATTTAAATTGCCAGTAATTTAATTAATTAACGGGCATTCGAAATCTTAAACACGAGGGGATGGACGACTTGTAATAAGTGGAGCACATATGTAAATATGGGGGT
Organism: Boesenbergia rotunda; assembly: GCA_024364735.1. NCBI lineage: Eukaryota > Viridiplantae > Streptophyta > Magnoliopsida > Zingiberales > Zingiberaceae > Boesenbergia > Boesenbergia rotunda. Next base: position 239,224 of record JAGFNQ010002595.1, on the reverse strand, counting down.
TGGTGAGGTAATTCAATGAGGGTCCTTTAGTGGAATGGATCCTCATTAATGGACCAGGTCCATTAGCAGGCCAAGATCCAACTCCTCTTCATGGTCCCTATTGTAGCCCTATATAAACCCCATGGTGATATGAAACCAAGTTGAATAATTGATCCAAGGAAACACAGGGAAAATCTTAAGTTTTTCCTCTCCTCTCCTCTCTATGCAGCGCCGAACGAAAGGATGCAATTAATCATTTTCTTCTTCAATTAATTGGAAATAGAAATGCATGTTTCATTGGATTGAATAATGCATGCAATTAATCCACATTAATTGGATTAATTGGAAAAACTCATGCATTTCATTGGATCGAATAATGCATGAAATGCATGCAATTAATCCACATTAATTGGATTAATTGGAAAAACTCATGCATTGAATAATGCATGAAACGCATGCATTGGATTAATTGGAAATTCATGTTTCATTGGATCGAATGAAAAACAAATGAATGCATGCGTTTCTTCTCCGTCTCCTATAAATTGCATTGCTTGCAATTGATCAAAAAAAAAAGGGCAATCTGTGGACGTGAGGCGTGGAAACAAAGTTGCTCGAGCAATTTTGGGCTGACGGTGAAAGAGAGGATTAGTAAGATTTATGTTCGGATTGTCTTCTTCCAAGGAGCGGCCGGCGGCATCCCTTTGGTAAGGGATTGGTTGGCGCAAGGAAAAGGGATCAACTTGGTGACCACGGATCTTGGTAGATCGTCGCCCACACGACGTCCAAGAGGGGAGGGTCATACGATAGAAGATCGTAAGGTAACGGAAGGTATATTCTTCCCTGGCTCCTTATGTTCTTATTTTGTGCCTTACTTATTTGCCTCGTCATTTCATGTTTGTTATTTAATTATTTTGATTGCGTATCATAGTTAACAATTATTTAACTGGACCCCGACCATAAACACAAAAGTCGGCGATCAACTCGTCGCCTTTTCCGCGGTCGAACGGTCGAGCAAATTGCAATACCAATTTTGGTTATTGGCTAAGTTGCAATTTGAATCGTTCGATACGGCACGAGATGGTCGATGGGAAACGACTCTCTATTCAGGTTAAATTTTTTAATCCGTAGGCATAGAGAGGTCTCTCAGATCGACCAGGTATTCGCTTAGGAAACCGACCAAGCCACACCCAACAATTGGTATCAGAGTGAGGTTTCCGGCTTTGTGTGTTTGAGGCTTGGTTAATTTTTTACATTTTCATACATTTTATTTAGCTGGATGATATGTGGATGTGCGTAGGCTAACTTTGTGTTGCAGACACGAGATTCCAACTTATCATGGCCAAATAATGATTGTGTGAATGGTTTTGTAATTATTATAATTAATAAATCCTCGGAGTTGACGAGGTGACGACACGACTGGAGGCGCATTGGAGACCAAGGCCATGAAAGTTGGAAAATCTAGGATTTCCTATTTTTCATATGTTGGTTATGTGCTTATTGTGTGAATGTGCTAGTTAAAATTCCTCGTGATAAATTACTAAGTGGGAGAGGGACCCTAAGGGTCCCATGGCTTCCATTACAATCCGATAAGTGATGCAAACAAGTCTGCGTGTTGGCTCTGAGTGGCTTCCTCCCCATCGGATGGACTTGTTCCGCGGATCACTGGGTCGGAAAAGACTATAGAAAATTGTTAAAGAGCGTGTGTACTTCCCCATCGGAAGGCACATAATCAGAGATAATTTTCTTAGTGTCGTGTAATGGTGAACACTTAGATGCGAATAATAGTATCCTCCCCATCGGAGTCACTGCTATTATTTTGCAGAGCCGAAGTGAACCAACTATTAATCTTACTTGTCAAAAAGTTAGGTTGACAAGATAGTAAGATTAATGGGTAAAACCTCCTCTTACGAATGTGGAAATTCGTATACGTCCACACCATCGTGGCATACGAATTTCTCGGTGTTTAGAAGTGTTGGTTGATTTTGAAAATTTATTGTTGTGAGGAATCAATTTATTTTTGATTTCTAAAGTAGTGTGAGTTGTGATTCTCAGGATTTTCAAAATGGCTTTTAACCCACTAGCTACAATACTTAAGGAAAATAGATTTACTAGCCCCAACTACATAGACTGGAAAATAAGCCTTGACATAGTCCTTACGGCTGAAGAGTATAAATTTGTGCTCACCGAAAAATGTCCTGAAAAGCCTAGCGACAATTCTGGTGAAGGGCAGAAGGAGCATTACAAGAAATGGGTTAAGGCAGATGAGATGGCGCGGTGTTACATTTTGGCATCCATGTCGAATGTATTGCAACATCAGCATCAGACCATGCCCACTGCTTGTGATATGATGTTGAACCTTCAGGAGCTTTTCGAGCACCAGAGTCGTGCCGCTAGGCAGCTGGCGATGAAGAATCTGATGACGACCACTATGGTCGAAGGGACACCCGTGAGGGATCATGTCCTAAAGATGATGACCCACTTCAACGAGATTGAGGTTCTTGGAGGATCTATCGACGGGGAATCCCGGGTCGATATAATACTCCAATCTCTGCCTAGGAGTTTTGAGCAGTTCCGGCTCAACTATAACATGAATAAGCATGAGTATACGTTGGGGAACTCCTGGGAGAACTCCAGGCGGCAGAAGGGCTCTTTCGTCAGAACTCGCAGGCCTTAGTAACTCAAAGGGTTTCTTCTTCTATGCCGAAAGGCAGGAAGAAGAAGAAACATTGAGGGTTCAAGAAGGCAGCTACATCGCAGAGACATCGGACTAGCGTGAAGAAGCCGAAAGGCAAGTGCTTCACGTGTAAGCAAACTGGATATTAGAAGGCGAACTGTCCCCGTTATCAAGACAAAAGTATATCTTTTTCTTTTGTCGTTGTAACATGCTTAGCGGAGTTATCTACCGAAACCTGGTGGGTAGATACGGATGCCACTACGCATGTCTGCAATTCTTTGCAGGGGTTCCAGGAAGCCCGACGACTAGCTAAAGAAAAAAATCGTCTACATGGGAAATGCTACGGAGGTGACTACTATTGCAGTGGGAGTTATTTATTTGTCTTTAGAAGATAAAGGTTTTGGTTTTAAGATTGCTTTTATGTACTTAATTTTAGAAAGAACTCCGGTTCAGTTTCTAAAATAAAAGATATTCTATTACTTTTTATGAGAAGTGGAATAGAAAGATTATCTGTGAAGGTACATTGATAGGCAATTGGTACACATTAGAACCAAAGTCTTCCATGATGCAAATAGTAACTAATAGCTCATCATCTAACCAAAGTAGGAGAAAGGTTCCTTCCGAGATGAACCAAACATACCTTTGGCGTCTAAGGCTTGGTCTTATTAACCTTAGTAGGATTCAAAGGTTGATAGCCAATGAGCCCTCGGGTTCATTGGTGGTGGGAGACTTCTTTAACTTTGAATCTTACTTGAAAGGTAAGATGACCAAGAGGCCTTTCAAGGCCGAGGGGTATAGAGCCAAAGATATGTTAGACATGGTTTATTCTGATTAGTGTGGTCCTATGCCTATCCAGGATAGAGGTAGCTTTGAATACTTCGTGAGACGAATATTCAAAGTTATGGATATGCGTTTACTTGATGGCCGCAAGTCTGAATCTT
>JAGFNQ010002595.1:198177-233761 GCA_024364735.1 Boesenbergia rotunda | reverse complement strand
TTCATGTGGAGGATATGGGAGTCAGATGTATGACTGTGAGAGAACAGCAAAGTCTTTGAGTATAAGTGGGAGATTGTTAGATGTGTATACTGAAAGACATGTTTCTTTTATATATATGAACATCTTTATTTTGAAAAGAGAATCACAACTACACTAGGTGCATGTTTATATTAGTACATGCATGAAGTCCAATTACTTTGCATTGTAGATAACATGGTGTGTGGTGTCACACGGAAGATCATGTTATCAGTTCCTTGCTTAGTATAAATAGAGGCTCGCAACCGAGATGGAATTGGACAACCCATCGGAATGGTTGTGGTGTAATTAGGTGTGGTTGGTCTTGACCATAGGATTACACTAGTGTGCTTTGAGTACATTGAGCAGGACCAAAAACACGAGGCTATCTAATTTGTACTGACTCGATAATTGGATAGGACCTCAGACTTTATTATGGAGTACGATCCCTTAATCCCGATATAATAACGGGCATATATTATTAACTATTATTTCTTTAATTTACCAATGGGCGAGATCTATTCTGTTAGATCGATAGGCCAGGTAAGTTGGGAGATAATATTAATAATATGATGTGCCGTTGATTATTGACGGAATCCGTGTCCTGGTGAGTCGGGTTGATGATGCCCCCTTGATGAGCTCGAAAGGTTCATCATGCTAAACCCTGGAGGTGGATTTAATCCGGCATGATGATAAGGTCGAGTGGTACTAGTCAAGGATCCAGAAGTTAATTAATTTAAATTGCCAGTAATTTAATTAATTAACGGGCATTCGAAATCTTAAACACGGGGGGATGGACGACTTGTAATAAGTGGAGCCCATATGTAAATATGGGGGTTGGTGAGGTAATTCAATGAGGGCCCTTTAGTGGAATGGATCCTCATTAATGGACCGGATCCATTAGCAGGCCAAGATCCAACTCCTCCTTATGGTCCCTATTGTAGCCCTATATAAACCCCATGGTGATATGAAACCAAGTTGAATAATTGATCCAAGGAAACACAGGGAAAATCTTAAGTTTTTCCTCTCCTCTCCTCTCTATGCAGCGCCGAACGAAAGGATGCAATTAATCATTTTCTTCTTCAATTAATTGGAAATAGAAATGCATGTTTCATTGGATCGAATAATGCATGCAATTAATCCACATTAATTGGATTAATTGGAAAAACTCATGCATTTCATTGGATCGAATAATGCATGAAATGCATGCAATTAATCCACATTAATTGGATTAATTGGAAAAACTCATGCATTGAATAATGCATGAAACGCATGCATTGGATTAATTGGAAAAACTCATGCATTGAATAATGCATGAAACGCATGCATTGGATTAATTGGAAATTCATATTTCATTGGATCGAATGAAAAACAAATGAATGCATGCGTTTCTTCTCCGTCTCCTATAAATTGCATTGCTTGCAATTGATCAAAAAAAAGGGAAACCTGTGGACGTGAGGCGTGGAAACAAAGTTGCTCGAGCAATTTTGGGCTGACGGTGAAAGAGAGGATTAGTAAGATTTGTGTTCGGATTGTCTTCTTCCAAGGAGCGGCCGGCGGCATCCCTTTGGTAAGGGATTGGTTGGCGCAAGGAAAAGGGATCAACTTGGTGACCACGGATCTTGGTAGATCGTCGCCCACACGACGTCCAAGAGGGGAGGGTCATACGATAGAAGATCGTAAGGTAACGGAAGGTATATTCTTCCCTGGCTCCTTATGTTCTTATTTTGTGCCTTACTTATTTGCCTCGTCATTTCATGTTTGTTATTTAATTATTTTGATTGCATATCATAGTCAATAATTATTTAACTGGACCCCGACCATAAACACAAAAGTCGGCGATCAACTCGTCGCCTTTTCCGCGGTCGAATGGTCGAGCAAATTGCAATACCAATTTTGGTTATTGGCTAAGTTGCAATTTGAATCGTTCGATACGACACGAGATGGTCGATGGGAAACGACTCTCTATTCAGGTTAAATTTTTTAATCCGTAGGCATAGAGAGGTCTCTCAGATCGACCAGGTATTCGCTTAGGAAACCCACCAAGCCACACCCAACAGTTTCAACTATATGTCTATGTTTTCTCTCAACAGAGTCATTTTGTTCTGGAGTGTGAGGGCAAGAGACTCGATGAACAATGCCACAAGAGACAAGATGACGATGAAGAGCTTGATATTCTCCTCCCCAATCAGAATGAAGAGAGAGTATTTTGCGATTAAAATATCGTTCAACTTGTTTTTGAAAATTATAGAATATATCAAATAAATCAGATTTCCTTTCATAGGATAAAGTCATGTGTATTTACTAAAATGATCAATGTAGGTAACATAATATAAGAAACCTTGGTTAAATAAGATAGGTGTAAGATCCCAAATATCAGAATGAATTATTTCAAGTGGAAAATTAGAAACGCGTTCAAATGAAGAAAAAGGTAACTTATGACTTTTAGATCCTATGCATGTCTGACATGAAAAAGATGGAGATGAAGTAAAGGAAGTGGGTAAATCATATCTATTTATGATTGACTGAACAATATAAAGGGAAGGATGACCAAGTCGAGCATGCCAGGCTGGTTTATTTGCGCGTTCACCAATAAAAGTTTTGATTGAAGAATTTTGAAGACAGTAGAGGCTATTTTTTATTTCTCCAAGAAACGCAGTAGTATTTGTTCCTCTATCTTTTATAAGATAATGATTTTGATAAAAATTCAAAAAAAGATATTGTTATCAAAGCAAAACTGATGTACGGAGAGTAAATTTTTAGTAATGGATGGAACATGAAAGATGTTGCGCATGTGAAAAGTATGATTGGACAAATAAATGTATGTGTTTCCAATATTAGCAATATGTAAACTTGAGTCATCACCTATTTGTACTATATCCGAACCAGTGTATGGTAGTACTTCTGTAAAGATATTGTAGTCTGATGTGACATGATGAGTTGCTCCAGTATCAATATACCATTCAGTAGATAAAAATTTTGAAGGTTTTCCATGAATAGACACAGATGAGAAAACTTTAGGATGAACTTGTGAAGTAGTTGCGTATCTTAAAGATTTTCTTAAAGCTGAAGGACTACCAATGAAGGTTCTGTCGAGTCTTTTAGGACATTGAATACCAGTATGTCTAATTTGGAGACAAATTTGACATTTTTTTAAAGCTGAAGGATCACTGATAAAGGTTCTGTCGAGTATTTTAGGACATTGAATACCACTATGTCCAATTTGGAAACAAATTTGACATCTCTCAAGATTCGACATAAAAAAACAACAAAGAACCAAAAGTTGTTGTAGCTCGGGCAAAAAGTGTTGGGACCGGGTGTATTCCGACGCGGACACGTATTGTAATTGTTACATAATTACATGCAGCGGAAACAAAAGCATGAATAATTTCCTAATTATTCTAACACATATCCTAAGCATGCAATGTGTTCACATAATCGTAATATAAAATTTTTGCAGAAAAGAAAATTACTCTACGAATTACCTTGCATAACTTGGAAGAAGGGACGAGATCCAACCGTTAGCGTCCCTTGAAAGCTCCGCCTCTATTCGGATCCACGCCGAGTATCGTCGGGATGACTTCGCTAAGCCACGAGTTTCGTATTCACGAGAACTACTAGATTCTCCGTGAACACGACGAAAACCGAGAGAGTAATCAAATCGAAAGACTCACCACCAAGGTTGGTCGAAGAGGAAGATCGTCGCAAGGAAGAACTTCGTCGCCTTGATGCTTCTCCTTATGCTCACGGCAAGAAGAAAGAAGGAAGGCCTATGGCCGGCCAAGAGAGAGGGAGAGAAGAAAAGGAGAGAGCCCAAGCAATTCTTGGATGGATCATCTTCCATGGCACCCCTTGGGTCCTTTATATAGAGAGAGGTTTCTTAATTCCCAAGCAAACCTCTCCTTGATTATGGAATAATTTCTCAATCAATCCATAATCAAGGCTCTCATGATCAAGCTTCTTCTTCTTGATTATGGAATAATTTCTCAATCAATCCATAATCAAGGCTCTCTTTCTTTTGGCATGATTATATAAAATTTATAAAACAAACCAACCATTGGTTCATTATATAAATTTTATTAAACAAATCAACTCATGGTTCATTATATAAAAATTTATATAAAATTTATATAACCTTTTATAAAATAAACCAACCTTTGGTCTATTTTATAAAACAAACCAAAATAGCCTTATCCTCTTATGGTGGTGGCCGGCCATGACAAGAAGAGAAGAGGCCCCCTTCCTTGGCCGGCCCATCTAACCCCAATTGGATCAAATCTCTTAATGAATTAGACTTATTTAATTCACCCATTAAGTCTTTAAAAGACTTAGTCATTCTATGTTTCCGATGCGTCTGAAGTAAATTCAGTTTTGACTATTGTTTGGACTTACCAAAAATAGTTTATCTCGATTGGAGAATCCAATTCTCAACTCGTTTTAAATCCTTCGAATTACTCGTTATGCGTGTGACCAAATAGGCTTTCAATTTATGTTGGCCGTCCATAATTAACTAATTAATTATAGAACGATCATGAGTGGCACCTAGTAGTACATCATGATCCCCAATTAATTGAAAGATCAACGGTTGACCTCAGAAATGATTCTGAAACCCTTCAGCAACTATAATGAATCGTGCCCCATTCCCTTCACCATCTTATACCCACTTGGTTCAGGACATGGTCTATGTGTGTCAGTCCCCACTAGGCTGACTACGTCACACCTAGCCCAAGTAACGTTTCCTCGTCCTATGGATTCTAATTACTCTCATGTATTTAAGAGATTCATACTCTGAACATGTCATGCTCTGGCCAGAGGATTCGAGTAACAATCCGACGATAGGCCTCGGGTATACATCTCCTCGCAAGGAGTGGTGAATCCTTTGTAGGTTGTTCAAACATCTTCGGGCACTTCGGCTTATACCCAATCATCCTGGGTCCACACCTCCTTGGAGATGCTTGCTTAAGATGTCAAAGTATAAGTCTCCATGACCAAGATGACTTGAACACCGCAAGTCAAAGGAACATCGCACTTAAGCTGCAGTAAGAACTTCACTGACATATCTATATGTAGACTACCATATGAAGTTTTACAGCCAGTCACTCCAATGAACTAATTCCCTTAACTAGCATTCATGTTTATCTCCGGACATCTCAATGTCACCAGCTAGTGAGAATCAGCTGATTAAAGAATAACTCATGCTAGTCTCAACAGAATTGATAGTGTCTGTATTTATCAATTCATCGACTAGGGACAATTTCAATACTTCACAATTGCTCATGTAGAGATAATCACTAGTTGTGAATTCATCACAAATTCTCTCATGCTGTGAATTGTATTGTGGACATTCAGTAAATGAGCTTAAGATCTTAATCAAATAATCATGTATACTCAAATAGTGAATATTCATTTATTAAAATAAATGATTACAATCATAAGGTGAGGACACTTCTCTCATATCACTAACAAAAAGGCACAAAGATTATTCTTCTTCTCCTACTATCCCATCACTACAAAAATAACCGGCAATAGCGACGGACTAAATCCGTCGCTATTCCATCGCTAAACACAAATAGCGACGGAGTAACGACGGATTTAGCGCCGTCGGCTGATATCCCGTCGCAGAGCTATAGTAGCGACGGATAATTTTCAATCAGTCGCTATCTTAGCGACGGACAATTTTCCTCTGCGTCGCTATCTTAGCGACGGACATATACTCCGTCGCAAACACAGAAAAACGGGGTGACGTGGGCGGAGAAAATAGTAGCGATGGATGGTCAATGATCCGTCGCTAAGCATTCGGATTAACGACGGGCATGGTCAAAGTCCGTCGCTAATATATCGTAATAGCGACGGATTCAGTCAACATCCGTCGCTAATTGATCTTTATAGCGACGGAAAAGTCAATAATCCGTCGCAAATTGCAACGGATTTTAAAAAATATCCGTCGCTAAACCTGGAAAATTTTAACAGCCAATATCTGTTTCTTCCACTTCCCATATATACATCAATACAATCCAATCAAATATGAAACAATATGAAACAATAATAGATATATCAACATCCAAACATTCACAAGAATCCAAACATTCATTTACAAGCCAATCCAATCCAAACATTAACATTCATATACAAGACAATCCAATTCAATCTAAACATTCATTTCCAAATGTATATGTACATTCAAACTTTCAATTTGAATCCAATATTCAATCGAGTGTTTAATTTCCAAATGTATACAATCGAAACGTTGATTAGTGACTAAACGTATACAATCCAAAGTTTCGAATGGTTAATCCAATGCAAACGTATCAAAAGAAAGCTATATCAAATGTATATCAAATGCATCCAAACGTCAAAGTAAAAAAAAAATTTTTATACATCAAAAATGAGAGTTTAGTAGAGAATCATTACGTACATGATTATCAGAGTCAATAATGGATGGAAAGGAAAAATATTTCTGCACAATAGAAGATAAAACAATAAGAAATCTGAATTGATACTAATAAGATATAACAAATGAAATAAGCATATGTAATAGCAGATAACTCTAATAGAAGTAAATTAAATATTAAATATTAAATATGTAAATGAAAAATAACAAATAAGAAACAATAAAGGAATAATATGAAATATTCATACCTTTCAAGGAAGAGATGAAATCTGAATTCAACTCTGATAATGTCGAATCTGTAAACAAAAATGGAGTAATAAGAAAATAATCATTATGAAAAAAATTAGGTGAAAAATTGATCATACCACTATAATATCTCTACTCCTCAGTGGGATGCTCAGGATCCTGTGTCTCTTGAGACTCAAACCGATGGGCGGGAGCGGGAGCGGCTGACATCTATGTATCTGGAGCGTCAATACGAGGGCCGGGAAGGGCTGCCATCTGTGTCATCGGCGATATGATAGCTGCAAAAGCTTGCATCTGACGTAATATATTCTCAGTATTTGCCTGGCGAGCCCGCAAATCTCTCAACTCATCATCCCTCGCTGCGTCCTTCTGAGCCCACTCTGCGCTCGTCTTAGCCCATTCTGCGTCCCTCCAGGCACACGTCGACTCTATCGACGTGAGTCGAGTTCGCAGGGCTTCATTTCCTCCCGCAATTGACGAACCTCACTAGATGTAGAGGAGGAGGATAGTGGACGCCCCCTAACCCCTGGAGCTCTCATCTGATCATATGTAACCTTTGCCTGAGAGCCCAAGCCGTAGCAGGCGGTCTTCCTCTTCCCACCGACGACATCAAAATAAATCCGATTCACATCGTTGGTGGAAAGAGGCTGTGCATCCTCCCCCTCTGCAGCAGGCTGAGACGCCTGTGCCTCAGAAACTCTAGTGGTTATTGCTTCCTGTGAAATAAAAATTTAATTAGTCTATATAAAATATCAAAACAAATAAAATATAATTAATATACTTACATTGATTGCTAGGGAGCGACGATCGACAAAAGACCCATCTTTTTTCTTGTGGGTCTTGCTGAATAACTCCCAACTAGTGGGAGGTCTCTGTAGCTCAGCAGCCTGTAAACACAAAATATAATGTTTACACACATCTAAAAAAATATACTAAATGCCTTTAATAGGAATCTATATAAAAACTACTTACCAAATCACTGGCATGCTGGACAATGGAACGGGATTCAGCAGTGTGCTTCGTGGATCCCGTGCTGGGGCCAGCAATCTCTGAATTGCGATTGCCTCGAGCAATCACAGCATTCTCTTGCCAGTGCTGGGCATCCCAGACAGCCCGCCATGCTGTCCAAATAGTCTCAGAGACCTCTGTAGGCCTATCAGCCTTCTTTCTCCATTTGTAGACCATGTCCCTGTACAATTTGGAGCAGTAGGCATTCCAGGTCCTCCTGAATTGCTCCTCTGGTGTACCCTCCTCCCAGGTGTACCTTTTCTGTTAAAAAAAAAATAAAATAGTTAGTATCAAAAATAAAACAGTTATAACATCAAATTAAATATCAATATAAACTACTTACTAGAAACTCCCCGTAATAGAATGATTTCAAATCATTCTCAATGTGACCCCATGTCGGCGATATGGACAGTCTTTCTTTAAATTTTTTAGTAATATACGAAGAAACCTGATGGCCATCAGGTATGAAACTGTAGAAAAAAATTAGATATCTTAGCAAATTTTGATAAAAAATATATAACAAGAATAGGTATACATGTCACCGACAACTCTAAGTCTAATCTGCTGATCACGGGGGGCAGCCATGGGACCTGATTATACACAAAGTTTAGGCAGATAAGCAGAATAGGTAAAACATGCAAATGAGACATATTAGAGACAAATGGAAATAAATACTAATAACTGACTCATACAATGTGGATATGCTAACTTTCCAGCTGTGCTCCATCCTGATAACATTGAGTAAGCAGGAAAATCACTAATAGTCCATAACAATGTTGCATGCATTAAAAAGTTTGACTTTATAGCAATGTCATACGTCTCTGAACCTATATTCCATAAATAATTCAGCTCAGCTATCAAAGGTTGCAAAAAAATATCTATGTGCCCTTTTGGATTTTGAGGACCTGGAATTAAAACAGCAAGAAACATGAATTCATCTTTCATGCACATCCATGGTGGTAAGTTGTATGGTGTTAAGATAACAGGCCACGATGAATATTGTTGTCCATAACTTCCAAATGGCTGAAATCCATCTGCAGAAAGTCCAAGTCTGACATTACGTGGTTCCATAGCAAAGGAAGAAAATATTGAATCTAAATGTTTCCATGCAGGGAAATCACAAGGATGACACATAATGTCTCCATCATGTCCATGGTTTTGATGCCAGATCATATGACTTGCTGTTGTTGTTGATGCATACAAACGTTGGAGTCTAGCAGTCAAAGGAAAGTAATACATGACTTTGTAAGGAATATTTTTCTTCTTCTTCTGATTTACCATGCGAGCACCATGCTTGTAATGGGGATGGTTACAGATTTTGCATTCCATCAATTCACTATCTTGGTTCCAAAAGATCATGCAATTATTGACACAACAATGTATCTTCTCAACTGGTAAACCCAAGTCTCTGATTAGTTTTTTAGTGTTGTAGAAACTATCAGTCATGCAGTTATCAGTTGGAAGCAACTCTGACATAAGTTGACATATGTCATCATAACATCGTTCTGAGAAATGATGTTCTGCCTTCATATTCAATAATCTTGCAGTTGCAGATAATTGAGAATGACCAGAAGGAATACCTTCCCATAATTCTCTTTCACTAGCCTTTAACATGTCATACATTTTCTGAACATCAGAAGTAGGTACTTGTTCTACATTTGATTGATCAAAAGCATTCATTGCATCGTAAACCATTGATTGCATTGGATCAGCAGGGTTATATGATGTCTCTGGTCCAATTGGTTCGATGATGATGCAACAGAAGGTCCACCAAATTCATATACATACGACTCTCCATGACAATACCAGTTGTAATAATCTGGAACAAACCCATACCTAGCGATATGAGTTTTCACTGTATCTTCATCACGGAAAGCTGTATTTCTACATTTGCGTTGATTACATGGACACTTCAACTCTGTGCCATTCAAACACTCAGGATGACACTTTGCAAAGTTTACAAATTCTTCCACTCCAGCAAAAAATTCGTCACGGATAAATCCATTGTCTAACCTATTATACATCCATGCCTTGTTTGGATACATTGTATCTGAATTCAGATAAGACAAATTAATCAATCCACATATATAAAAATTAATCAAAATAATTGAACTAATTAATCTAATTAATGATTAATTAACTGATTAATTATTGAATTAATCAAATTAATTGAACTAATTACTCTAATTAATGAATTAATTAATCAAAATAATTCATTCAATTACCTAATTAAAACCCTAGCTAAACCCTGTGCGGCAGCGGTCGCCGACCGGCCGCAGGGTCGCCGGCCGGCCGCAGGGCCGTCGGCCGGTCGCAGGGCCGTCGGCCGGCCACAGCAGGCGCCGCGCCGGCTGGCGCGGCCGCAGCAGCTCGCGCCCACCCGCAGAGGGTCGCGACCGGCGGCAGGCGCCGTTTGCAAATGTAAGACCGCGCCAGACCGCGGGAGGCCATTCACTAGGTCGCGGGGGGTCGCGGGAGGCCGCGCGCGGCCGCGGGGGGCCGCGGGCGGCCGCGGGGGGCCGCGCGCGGCCGCGCACCGCCGTGCCAAGTGCCGTGGATGCCCGGAGAAGACGACGCCGCCGCCTTAGCACAGAAAAACGATAATATACGGCAAATGGAGCTTAATTCGCGTACCTGGGATCGGAGGAGGGTTCGCCGGAGGAGAATCGCCGGACAATCGCCGGAGAAGAATCGAAGAGCTTCGGTCGCTAGGGTGCGCGTAGCCGCGGGGGAAGGGGGCGTCGCGCTTTTTTAATTAATATTGCGACGGATTAACTTGTCCGTCGCTAATCAGCGACGGATTTGACCAATCCCATCGCTACCTTGAGGCGGTTTGACTCGTCGCTTACAATTAGCGACGGAGAATTTATATTATCCGTCGCACTAGCGACGGACGTTGACCAGGTCCGTCGCTATTTTCAGGATTTTGACTTGCCGCGCAACTCTGGCGACGGATACTATATATCCGTCGCCACTTGCGATGGACCTTTTTAATAGTCCGTCGCTATTGCTTGATATTTTTGTAGTGCGTCATGAGGGGCGGGTGATAGAAACGAGGAAGGATGATGATGAGCAAAAATAGAGGAGGAAGAGACAAAGCAAATTAAAAGTTGCTAGCCCTTTTTTTCAAATAAAAATAAAATTAAAAACGGTGACATTAAGCGTCACATGAAGAAGAAGAAAGATATCGTATAAGAAGAAGCGACACATAAGGTAAAAAAAGTTATCGCTCTGATACTATAATAGAATAAGAGAAATAGAGAGAGATAGCGACACATAAGGTAAGAAGAGTTATCGCTCTGATACTATAATAGAATAAGAGAAATAGAGAGAGATAGAGAGAGAAATAAAATAAATTTCTGAATTAAAAAAATTTGTCTATGAAATATACAATTTATAAAGGTCTGATACTTAATCAAATGAAAAATTAATAAGTAAATCATAAAAAAAAATAATTAATTAATAGATTAATAAAAAAATATAATATCTAATAATTTTGACCGGTCATCAATATTTTATTCTCTTTTACATCAGTAAGCCTCTTCTCCCTTCCCACCATCGGGCCTCCACAGGCTGGATCGGATGGTAAGTTGCCTGGCCGATTTCGTCGAGATCACAGGTTCGAGGGTCTCCGGCCACCACCTTTTTTTTCGTCCCTTCCCAACACCACCGGAGACGGCCTTTCCTCCTCCGCTTTCCGGAGGCTGATGACCTCTATGCTTTGTTTACTCACTTGCTCCATCCGCTCCCGCACCGGTTTCGCCTTCGTCTTCGCCTCCACCGTACAGGCGAGCCTCGTGACGGCCTCAAACTCCGCCTCGCCCAAGCCGGCGCCGCAGGTGAGGCCCCTGCGTATGAGCAGCGCGGTCTCGAGCTCCACGTTCTCGCGCTTCTGCTTCCGGTGTTGCTCCCGGAGCTTGGCGAGGCGCTGCTCGAGGAACGCCTCCTGGTTCATCATCTTCTTGCTCTGCTCGATCTCCGGCATGCTCTTGAAGCGCGCGAGCACGCGGGTGGCGTCGGCCACCGTCGACGGCCAGACCTCCGGCTGCGGTTCCTGCGGCGCGTACACGATCACGCAAGCCTTGACGTCGCAGAGGGTGCTCAGCTCGCTCGCCTTCTTCATGTCCTTTCCTTCTCTTCTTGAACGTCGCCGGCCTCGTGGAGTCGTTGGCGATCCACGTAAGCTTCACCTTCTTCCGCGCCATGGACGCCCCTGGAGGAAGCATCGACCCGTCGCCATTTCTATAGAGCCAATTACATCGGAAATTAAGGCGAACAGCTATGATCGACAGGATCGTGACTTTTATTGTGATCATAAACGAGGTTCTTCACTACTGCGGGATTGCAAATTTAATGGACTGATTCACGTGGCTTGATGAATTGCTTATCGTATTCGATCTTGATGCATATAAACCACGTACTTGGGCTCTAGCCAGTTGCCAGGCTTGCAAACTTAATTAAAATTAATGTTTTTGACTTGGCGAATCTTATTCCAATTAATCTACAAAGATATTGAGATTCGTCGGACATGAAGCATAAATGTCGCATTTAAATGGATCAGACAACCGGATTGGATCGAAGGCGAAGAAAATACTACAGCGGCACGACAACGATGCATCTCCTTCTCTACCTCCGAAGTTCTCAACTGTCTTATAACCGTTTCCTTTTCTACCTCCGGACCACAGAACAATGCATCTCCTTCTTCTTTATCAGCCATCTCTCGCTTTCTCTTCCTCCTCCCATCAACGCAGTAAGAACGACGACGACGACGACGATGCCGACCTCTGGGATGAGTACAGTCTTCGCCATCATCTTCCTCAGCCTCATTCTTTCTTCTTCCACCTTCCCCGTCATCGCCGCGCACAAGAAGAGTCATGACCGCATTAACGCTCCCCTGCTCACTTCAAAGATCGGCGCGAATCGCTCCATCATCGTCGGTCCGTCGGAGGAATTCAAGACGGTGCAGACCGCCATCGACGCAGTACCGGAGGGCAACAAGGAGTGGATCGTCGTCCACCTCAGGGCCGGCGTCTACAGGTACCACCATATCTGCATTCCATGTCGAATTTCATGGTTTGATTAACATATTTGTGTTCGTAGGGAGAAAGTAGTGATCCCGGAGGGAAAAGATTACATCTTTCTGCGAGGAAGTGGAAGAGGAAGAACCGCCATCGTTTGGAACGACTCCTCCACCAACAACACCCTCTCCTCCACCTTCATAGTTTCGGCCGACAACTTCGTCGCCTTCGGCATTAGCTTCAAGGCAAGCTTTTCCTACCTAGCTCCTCTCCATTAATCCTCAACCACGTTAACAAAACTAATTTCCACATGCACGTCCATGCCAGAATGATGCCACAATGGGCGTCGCCAACACGCCTTACAACCAGTCGGTGGCCGCCATGGTGGCTGGCGACAAGGCCGCCTTCTACCACTGTGCCTTTTACAGCGCTCACAACACCCTCTTCGACTACAGAGGCAGACACTACTACGAGAGCTGCTATGTTCAGGGCAACATCGATTTCATCTTCGGCCGAGGACAATCCATTTTCCAGGCAAGTATATATCCTGACTTTTGTATCTAGATTATATATGTTCCTCTCCAGACTCCATCAAAATCATGCTCTTGAGCGATACAGAGTTGCGAGATATTTGTTCTACAAGACAACAGGAAGAAGATACTCGGCTCCATCACAGCTCAAAACAGGGAGTCCGCTGACGAAACCAGCGGCTTCGTCTTCCACAAGGCGAAAGTTTATGGCGTCGGCGATGTGTATTTGGGTCGAGCAAAAGGAGCTTACTCTCGTGTGATTTTTGCCGAGACATACCTCTCCAAGACGATCACTCCAAGAGGGTGGACTAATTGGAGCTACGATGGGGAAACCCAGTAAGAATTCAAGTCCTCTCATTAGATTATCGCAATTTGTTGGTGATCTTTGATGATTATATTTGGGACGAGCAGCAACTTACTGCATGGAGAGTATGAGTGCCATGGCCCGGGAAGTGAATTGGCTTCTCGAGTTTCATGGTCGCAGCAGCTGACGAAGGAAGAGGTTTCGCCTTTCTTGAGCATTGATTTCATCGACGGCAAGGAATGGCTGCCAGTGTATTATTGACCGGAACACATTTTTTTCTTTCCTCCCAATGTTTGTAAATTCATAACGAAGCATGGGAAAATTTCGAGCTACTGTCACTTTATTGGTTGTGAAACGAGATTAGTATGAAAAATAACAACAAGAACAATAGAGAACACATACAAGATTTACGTGAAAAGTCTTTGACGGGAAAAATCACGGGCAGTGGAGGAAAAATTACTATGAACGGTGGAATACAAAATTGACGGCTCTGATAAAATAAAGAGAAATAGAGAGAAAAGAGAGGTAGAGAGAAAGAAAGAAAAGGTAACCAAATAACTTTCTTGATTGATAAAACTTGTCCATGAGATACACAATTTATAGAGACCTTAAGATACTTAGTCAAATGAAAAATTAATAACAAAATTGTTAATTAACATATTTATAAAAAATCTGTTAATTAACATATTAATAAGAAAAATATCTAATAATAAATTAATGGATTAAACTGAATTCAGATCATCAAACTCTAACAATCTCCACCTTGACGCGAATTCCACAAATTTTCAAAAGAACATTCTCTACCTCTTCCACAAAAGCCTCACAGGCAAATTTCAACATCTAGCACCAACCAAGTCCAAGCAATGTTTAAATTTGGCTATAGGGAGTGACAGTCATCATATCATAAGATTATCATGAGTACTGACCTTCTTGATAATAATATCACCACGAGCAATAACATCACGTTTAAAATGATACCTCACATCAATGTGTTTTGTCCTCTCATGAAACATCTGATCCTTCGTGAGAAAAATGACACTCTGACTATCACAAAAGACTGTAGTAATCTGCAAACCTTCGCTAAGCTCACTGTAGAGTCCTTTCAACCAAATATGTTGAATCCGACACTTTTGACTAGGTCCCGGAGATTTTCGGAGGATTACCAGATAGGCTCCGGGGCTTCCGAGTTCATTGACACAAACTTAGGGACCAATATGAATTAAAACTAATAATTAAGTGGGGTTAGGTTGTTAATTCTGCTGCTGTTAATCATGGGGCGGTATTGAGTTTGATTAAGAATAGATTAGCTTGGATGATCTGCGTTGAATTTGAAATAGACCTAAATCTTAATTACGTGGGGTAATTGGGAAAACCTTTCATTTAATTATGAGAGATTGAATGAAAAGGAAATGATTAGGAAAACCCTAAAACGGATTAGGGATTAATTATTTAATTGTTATTTTTGAAATAGCTAATTAAATCTATCCCTGATACAGGGACTAGATTTGCTTTACGGTTGCGGATTATATTGGACGGGAGGTTCTATCTCCTTTTGATACGGACTTCTCTTTCTTTGAAGGCAGGTACCCTTTGAGTTATCTCTTTTGATATTGTCATGTGATTATGCATAGACTGTTATAGATAGCAGTAAGATTATACGCTATCCCTGTTTATTATGCCTGTTCTGGATACTTGTTGGTTATCCCTGTTTATTATGCCTGTCCTGGATACCTGTTGTTTATCCCTGAGTTATTATGCTGTTAGTTCCATACAGTATCAGGTAGTGTCATATCTATATGTATGCTTAGAGATCGTGATGTATCTCCTGCCTTTGACCTTGAGGGATCTGTAGTTTCCGGCCAGTATACCTTGTAGGTTACCTGTATTTCCTGTTATAGGATTTCAGACTGAGACTTAGTATACTGAGGACTTGGGGAGGGAGGTATGTGTATTTATCATACACCATCCTTGCATTGTTGCATGCCGGCGATCAGCGACTCCCTTGTGGTTGAGCCTAATCGTCTTCCGGCACATGATAATGCACACACGGCCACTCATGGGTTAGTGGATACCGCTGGGTGTGTGCATTTGCTCTGTATTGCTCCGCTCGTCCGCTCAGGGGTAGTGGTTTCGGAGCGTGGTAGCAAGCAGGGATCTACCCATAGACCAGAGAAGATGAGAGAGATATCTCCCCCATATATACATGGGGTGGAGCGATAGCTCCACCAGCATCCTGTCTTCTCGGTCACTCAGGAGCAGTGATGGCAGAGTATGGACAGTGTCACAGCTCTACCCACTCGGCCGACACAGTATCGCCTGTCTCGGTGGCTTGACTGGAGTTAGGGGGTGACCATGGCATTGCACCATGTGCATATTTTGCATCGTGCATTGTTTGCTGCACTTGATTTCTGCACTTGTTTGACATGCATATTCTGGAGACTTGTTATCTGAGATTATATGTCTATTGATATTCCCTTGGTACTTATTACCCTCTTTACAGGTTAGATGGATTCAGGTATGTATCTACCTCAGTATGTTCAGTACTAGTCTTTCCCTACTGTTGATATAAGACTGTATTAGCTGAACTCTTATTGTTGGTATAACTTTCTATGCATATCTGTTGGGTATTCGCTGAGTTATGGACTCACCCCGTTGCCATACATTTTTATTTCAGGTTGATGCCTGCCAGGAGATCCCTAGTAGCCAGTCCCCAGCTCCAGAGGAGCTCTGCCTGGTTTTATTTTACGTTGTTTTGCTTATGGACCCTGTAGTGTTTTTTTCCTATGCTTCCGTTACTATGTTTTTGGAACATGTATTCATGTTTTATTCGATGGTATTGTACTTTTGAGTCCTATGTTGGACTTCGCTTTGTTTTGGTTTTGTTCCGGCCCCCGGCAGCTCAGGTGAGTTCGGATTTTGGTTTTACGACGTATAGTCATTTATGCAGTTATATATGTGAGGATTGGAGGCCTGAGGCCCTTTAAACTGCGTGGTTATGCTATAAATACTGTATACAGGTTATGTGTGTTATGTGTATGTGTAAATTGTCCGCCGGATAGGGGAGATGCTGTCCGATTTTATATTGGATCAGCGGCTCCTTGGGTCTCGGGGCGTGACAAAATAACTTCCTTATAAGTTTCTGTAATAGCCATATATTCAGCCTCTGTAGTGGACAATGCAACTATATTCTGCAAAGTAGTTTTTCAACTGATAGCACAACCACCAACAGTGAACACGTACCTCGTAAGTGATCTTCTTTTGTCAATGTCACCTTATGACGGCAATATCACCTATTACTGTAGATCCCTGCAGAACATATAAATTGGCGGTTCTCCTTAGTCTCTTCATCACAACAAGAGATTCTTTATTGACCTTCACAGCTCCACCTTCACCAGTGTACTTGTACCCTTTAGAATCAAGAATACTCAAAGAGATCATATTTCTCTTCAAATCAGGGACGTGCCTCACATTACCAAGTGTCCGAATAGCACCATCAAACATCTTAATTCTAACCGTACCAATACCAGCGATTCTACAGGATGCATTATTGCCCATCAAAACGACACCACTCGAAACCGTTTCATATGTTGAAAACCAGTCCTGATTGGGACATATATGAAACGTACAACCAGAATCAAGAATTCATTCTTCACTCTACTTTAAATCAGCATTAGATGCAACGAGAAGTTTACCATCATTGTAATTTTCGACAACATCAGCCTCATCAGACTTCTTTGATTGTTTTCCCCTCGAATTTTCACTTGCCCTTTTATTCTTATTCTGCAGCTTGTAACATTCTGATTTGATGTGACCCTTCTTCTTGCAATAATTACAAATTTTATCGCTATTTTTGGATTTTGACATGCCCCTGATATTACCATTAGAGTATTTCTCCTGAGTTCTTCCTCGAATAATATGACCCTCACCCTGAGCCTAAGATCCTTCGACAAGTTTTTCATTTTCTCTTTCGAAAATAATGAATCATAAACTTCATTCAAAGTAAGAGTATCACGATATATAAAATAGTATCATTAAAAGTTGTATATGACGAGGGTAAAGAACACATTAAGATCAATGCTAAATCTTCATCGTCATATTTGACCTCCAAAGCCTCTAGGTCAGAGACGATTTCCTTAAATACGGTCAAGTGATCTCTTAACGACGTACCTTCTGCCATGCGATGAGAATACAAACGTTGTTTCAGACCCAGTTGCTCGTAAGACTTTTTGTTATGCACAACTACTCCAATTTTAGCCATAGTGCAGCAGCGGATTTCTCTTTCAAAACATCCAGTAAAATCTCATTCGATAGGTGAAGGTAGATCTGAGATAGGACTTTTCGATTCTTATGTTCCTTTTCCTCCTATGTCCATGTCGAGGGCATGTTGTCTATCCCGAACAGTGCATCGTCCAAGTCCAGATGTGCTAGCACCGTTCGCATCTTAACCTGCCACAGCGTAAACCTGATGTTGCGATCCAAAAGCGAAATATCATACTTTATACTTGCCATTGTCATTAATCCCGGTTGAAATCCACAAAATCAAAATCAATTTGGCTCTGATACCACTTGAAATGAGATTAGTACGAAAAACGACAACAAGAACAATAGAGAACATACACAAGATTTACGTAGAAAACCCTTGACGGGAAAAACCACGGGCAGAGGACGAAAAATCACTATGAACGGTGAAATACAAAGTCGGTGACTCTGATAAAGTAAAGAGAAGTAGAGAGAAAAGAGAGGTAGAGAGAAAGAAAGAAGAGGTAACCAAATAACTTTCTTGATTGATAAAACTTGTCCATGATATACATAATTTATAGAGACCTTAGGATACTTAGTTAAATAAAAAATTAATAACAAAACTATTAATTAACAGATTTATAAAGAATCTGTTAATTAACATATTAATAAGAAAAAAATCTAATAATAAATTAATGGATTAAATTATATTCGGGTCACCAAACTCTAACAGGTTGAATATTTAAAAGACCCCAACCATTGAGCATGAATGAACAAAATGATTCCTTGTCTCTAGCACAGGTTCCTATCTCCAGCTTGTTTACCATGACTCCTTGTCTCAAACACACAGCTTGGTCGTTCTCTTCTTGATTCTTCCAACTAATTTAACAGCTAAAAAGGAACGCAAACAGAACACTTTACAAAGCTGCAGTCTAATATAAAAGACAAAAAGCTTTTAGAAAGCACATCGACTTTAAGTAACCCTAGTCCAACAATACCTGGCCTACGGAATCTGACAATATAATAATGCACATGGAAAAGCGACGCAAATAGAAAGCAGATATGCTAATCCAATCGAGTTGCAACCCGTGACACTCGCTAGAGAACAAGCAGAATGCAGTGTCTTCGGTCTATGGCCTTCGTGAAGCAACTCGTGACATGCTTCATCGCTAGATGAAGCTTCAGGCTGTCGGTGCCGGCAAAAAACAAAGCACATGAACCTGCAGTGTTCGAGGACGGGCTCTAGGAGCAGCGTCCCAAGTTGAGTCAGATATGTGCTGTGTCAATGTACCTTGGATTTGTTTGCGTGTAGTAAATGTTAAGATCAGTATTTGCGTGCTTTGACGCTGATGAATAATCTCGAATTTAGACTTAACAGATTTAGTTATTTCTCCCCTCGACGTATTAAAATAAATTTTACCTAATGACAATATTTATATGAAAATTATACTAAAGTTTATCATACTTCCTGCTGTTGGAGTATAATTGTGATATAAAAAGGTGAAACGTTCACCCAGTGCGCCTAACAGTCCGTTCCAGAATCAACACGAATAAGATAAATTATGATAACTGTGAAGATAATAAATTGAGAAGGAGAGATTTTTTATAATTGCACCAACTGAGATGAACAGAAGTTAGATTAAATTTTTGATCTGCATGCTTCAATGAAAGAAAAGTAATTCAATTAAATGGAATAAGCAATCTTCAACTACAGAAAGCATTAATCAGCTGCAACTTTTTAGAACCGGATTTTAGAACACAGTTCACAATATATAATTACCCTTAATTTTTACTGCAACAAGATTCTCCATTGGTAAGAATCCATCGATTAACTTCTCCACGTTGCTGCAGCAAAAATCTACATGACATCGAACCAGTCAGGTGGTTACCCAGGTCACGGGGATAACATAACATGCCTTACCTGCCTCACCTTATTGCATTGTATTTTATTCTCGTTTTTAATGAGATGGATTTATGTCCTTAAATATTATCATTTTAAAATTTAAGAGTAAAAAAATTTAATAAAATTAATTTGTCCATTCTCAACATTCAGATTAATATTTTTTATGATTTAAATTCTTCATCATTCCTGTGACAGATTGGCAGGAATCACCGAGCCACATTGTATCTTATTCTCACTCTGCCTTTCGATATTTAACTCCCATTACCTTCGTCCCTTCCCACTCACTCTCCAAGCGTAGGATTCGAAGCCCCGTACGGCTATGGCCGTCCTGCTCCTTAACCTCCTCCTTCTCGTGGCCAAAGCCACCGCCATCAAGGCCGCCACTCCCTGCGCCATCCCTCCTGACGACGGCTCCACAGTCCACATCCTCCACGGCTTCGGTCCCTGCTCCCCTCTCGGCGCCGTCCCTTTCACCTCGTGGGAGGGCACCATAATGGATCTCCTCTCCCGCGACGCCTCCCGCCTTCTCTACCTCTCCTCTCTCGCCGCCTCCGCCGGTCGCTCCTTCGTCCCCCTCGCCCCCGGCCGCCAGCTCCTCCAGATCCCGAACTACGTCGTCCGCGCCAAGGTCGGCTCCCCGCCCCAGATGCTCCTCGTCGCCCTCGACAATAGCAACGACGCCGCGTGGTTCCCCTGTGCGGGGTGCGTTGGTTGTCCTTTCGCCTCCTCCTCCTTCGCCACCGCCCGCTCCTCCAGCTACCGCCCCCTCCCCTGTGGCTCCCCGCAGTGCGGGCAGGTCCCCAACCCCTCCTGCTTCGCTGGCGCTTCCTCTTGCGCCTTCAACCTCACCTACGGCAGCTCCTCCATCCAGGCCGGCCTCGTACAGGACTCCCTCGCCCTCGCCGCCGACGTCGTGCCATTCTACACCTTCGGGTGCCTCCAGAAGGTAACAGGCGGCAACTCTGTTCCACCGCAGGGGCTGCTCGGCCTCGGCCGAGGCCCTCTCTCCTTCTTGTCCCAAACAAACAGCCTCTACGATTCCACCTACTCCTACTGCCTCCCCAGCTTCAAGTCCCTCAACTTCACCGGCACGCTCCGGCTCGGTCCCGTCGGCCAGCCAAAGCGCATCAAGACCACGCCCCTGTTATCCAACCCCCGCCGTTCCTCGCTCTACTACGTCAATATGGTCGGCGTCCGCGTAGGGCGGAAGGTGGTCGACATTCCTCCCTCCTCTCTGGCCTTCGACCCGGTCACCGGCGCCGGCACCATAGTCGATTCCGGGACCATGTTCACGCGCCTGGTCGCGCCGGCGTACAACGCTGTGCGGGACGAGTTCCGACGGCGGGTGAAGGCGTCTGGACCGGTGACGACGCTCGGAGGTTTCGACACGTGCTACGACGGGCCCGTTGTGGCGCCGGCTATCACGCTGATGTTCGCCGGGATGAACGTAACGCTGCCGCCGGAGAACGTGATGATCCACAGCACGGCAGGGTCGGTCTCCTGCCTCGCCATGGCTGCGTCGCCGGACAACACGAACTCAATGATCAACGTGGTGGCGAATATGCAGCAGCAGAACCACAGGGTGCTCTTCGACGTGCCCAACGGCAGGATCGGCTTCGCCCGCGAGCCCTGCAGCGCCGCAGTCTAAGCGATCGACGACGTAGCTCTTCGTCTCGATCAAGAACTTCAACCGCGATTAGTATCGTTGATTTTTTTTATCCAATCATTTGGGATCGCTGTCATCTTGATTCCATTCTCTATTTGATCCATCGATCGTCTATCGATCTTCCAGTTTGTTGACTTGTAGCATGATCAGTTGATCACGCTTAGTTTATGATCGCCTAATGGAAGGAAAAATGTCGTGGCAAGCATCAAATAACGTGATTGTCCTTTTGTTTTCCATCGCGGATAGTGTGATTTAGATTTATAACAATTAATTTTTTTTAATAGAAATAAATTGTACACACTTTTAATCTCTATTAACAGTTTTAATAAATTTGTAATATACAAAATAGATTTCTTTAGTCGAATCAAGTGAAATGGTGGCGATGATTACCGTGATCTTCATGTTTTTTTTTTTGGAGAATAATTAATGCTCATTGGAGCCACGGATATCGGGAAGCAATCATGAACAAATACTCACCATTGTTCTGTTTGGTATCAAATTTTATTAAGAATAACGAATAATTCTTCGAATAGTCAAATAAGTATTTATATAGAATCTAAATTCAAAAAATAAAGAAATTTTAATAAACGAACAATAATTTAAAGAAAGAAAAAAAATCTTATTACTTATATAAATAAACTATCATTAATAAATATTTGACATACCAAAAATATATATATTGGTTATAAGTTTTTTAAATATCATAATCCTGAATACCAAGTCAAAAATTATAATCTATATTGGTTACTGTTGATTTTTGAATTTCAATATATGTTTTTGGAAAGAACCACGCACCCACAGAATAGCCTGATCGGTCACAGGGACCGATCAGGAAGTATCCTGATCGGTCACGGTGACCGATCAGGAAGTATCCTGATCGGTCACGGTGACCGATCAGGAAGTATCCTGATCGGTCACGGTGACCGATCAGGACGTATCCTGATCGGTCCGGTGACCGATCAGGTGCTGCGAAACAGGCGTGCGCAGGAGAGAAATCGCGCTCGACGCGACGCTTCGCGTGGTCGCGATTCCTCAGCACGAAGAGGCAATGTATTGCCTCTTCGGATCTATAAAAGGAGAGAAAGAAGGCAGAGCAACACACTGACTNGAGGGCCGGCAACAAAAGCGAGAAAAGGATGCGGAAAATACCGGTGACGGTGTACAGGACAACGCTCGCGGCTACGATCGCCGTTATCACGGAGATCATGGACGAATTAGAGGAAGACATACTCTGCTCCTTTGCAATGACGCGGCTGGATGACGACGGCGCGGATCCTGCTCGAATCGATCGTGGAGAGATCGCCGGAGAAGTTGAGAGCGATTGCAAAAGAACAACTGCCTGTTTAAAGAAGTGGGAGGGCCAAGGAGAGCCGTAATCGAATTAATCGGAGCCGCCGATTCTAAAAGATAGTTCATCACTCCATCTCATACATTGTCTTCCGCTTAATCTTTTATAAATTAATAATATTATTATAATCTAAATAGTATGAAATAAAAATATTAATTATAATAATATTATATTTTTATGAATTATATATTTTTTAAAATATAAAATATCAATTTGAACATCAAAATTTTAATTAATGAAAATTTATTTTCAAAAAACTTTAAATTTTAAATTTGTCCTTTTATTTTAATTTTAAATTATTATACCTTGTGGTCTAGGATATGGCTTGATCCGAGCACATATAATTACTAAATAGTTATCATATTTTTTTTGGTACTTCGATATCTAATTTTTACTATCAGAATAATTTCAGATCAGATAAATCTTAGAAGCATT
Source organism: Boesenbergia rotunda (assembly GCA_024364735.1). Taxonomy (NCBI): domain Eukaryota; kingdom Viridiplantae; phylum Streptophyta; class Magnoliopsida; order Zingiberales; family Zingiberaceae; genus Boesenbergia; species Boesenbergia rotunda. The sequence goes on along the minus strand of JAGFNQ010002595.1, from coordinate 210,658 downwards.
GGTCAATCAGGAGGGGACCCAATATCACTAATGATTCGAACTCCATGAAAATTCAAAAATACCTAACGTGAGGATAGAATCCCCTCATTACATAGAAAAAAATTCCGTCGTTTGCCTTGGGGAGCAATCATGTTCCTTTTTTGAACTATGCCAATGAGCCATATTTAAAATCGACTAAATGTGGTAAACTGTCATACATTGTTCCTGAAAGTCATATATATTCAACCCTTATTTATTTGTAGAGAGGTAAATCAAGAAACTATATACAATCTCATGGGAAGGTATATCAACAACTTTTGTCGAGATTTAACTTAATTTGATAAATTAATCCTATGATGATCATCTCATGGGAAAATACCGGTGACGGTGCAGGATAACGCTCACGGCTACGATCGCCATTATCACGGAGATCATGGACGAATTAGAGGAAGACATACTCTGCTCCTTTGCAATGACACGGCCGGATGACGACAGCGGATCCTACTCGAATCGATCGTGGAGAGATCGCCGGAGAAGATGAGAGCGGTTGCAAAAGAACAACGGCCAATTTAAAGAAGTGGGAGGGTCAAGGAGAGCCGTAATCGAAATTTTATAAAATTAATCGGAACCGACGTAATCTATTGTCTTCCGCTTAATCTTTTATAAATTGATAATATTATTATAATTTAAATAGTATTAAACAAAAATATTACTTATAATAAAATTAAATTTTATATTATAATATTTTTATTGATTTTATGTATTTTTTTAAAAATATCAATTTGAATATCAAAAATTAATAAAATTTATTTTTTAAAATTTTGATTTTAAAATTTGTTCTTTTATTTTAAATTTAAATTATTAGACTTTGTGGACTAGAATATGGCTTGACACGAGCACAAATTGATCGACACATATAATTAATAGATAATCACCGTGTTTTTAATTTCTTTCTTCCTCTTTCAGGATCGGTGATCCTTCTTAGACGACCGCTTCCTCTTCTTGATGATAGACGACTTTGTTAACACAGGTAATAGCATATTGGTAACTCATCCATTAGCAATCTTAAGCAGGATAAAATTGATGTCGTCTGTGAAAACACTAATAATGCCTGAATGGAAACCTTGAGATGGATAATACTAGAAGACCTCCTGTCATCACCATGATACAAGATGACTTCAACCAACTAGTCGCAGCTAATTAAGTGCAAGAAGCGTTGCAAAGACAATAGGATACTCGCGACATCAATTCAAGTATCTCAAGCTTCCAACAGGAGGTCAAGGCCGCTACAACGGACTCAATTTGCTCGGGGCCTGATTTGGACTTCCGCATAAACATCCAAAGGACATGAGTGGTCTTTGGAATTTTCTACTGGAGACACACCTCACCAAGACCCTATTCAAGGAAAAGCTCTAATTACCGGAGGCTTAAAGGATTTCCCGGGTACACCTTTCTCTTGGAGTATCCTTGAAGAAAAATTACCCCGTCATTTTCAACCCTTGCAAATAAGGGAATATATGAGAGCAGTTGACTGTGAGGATCATTTATGCAATTTGAGAACGCATCCTCATTGCATCAATATACTGATAGCGTCAAGTGTAGAGTGTTCCTTACGACTCTCTCGAACTCGACTCAAAGATGGTTCAACTGATTCCCCTCCTCCTGCATTCTATCTTTCGAAGACTTCAAGATCGCCTTCCTTCATCATTATACCAGAAGCCGAAGATACCACAAAACTCCACTCAATCTGCTTGCCCTCAAGCAGAAGGCAAAGGAAACACTAAAGGACTACATTCAATGATTCAACCGAGTAACTTAAACATTCCCTCGACCAAATTCGAAGGTGTTGCTAAGTGCTTTATCTCAGGGGTGGTTGGAAGAGGATTTCCTTACGCCCAAGTCACCAACAGCTGGCTTAAAGAAGAGAAAATTATACAAACAGTGGAAGCTACTTCAACCCCGACCCCAGAGTTAGGCCTATGACTTCCCATGATGATAGGTTGTTTTTATTCTTACCTCTAGTTGGGAGGTCATTCTACTAAAGAATGCAACTAATATGCTCGAGAACTTTGCCGAGCTACGATCAACATTCACAAAATTTAGAGCCCTCCTCACCAAACCATTCCAAGTACAAATGATCATGCAACCCCCGCTCTTCTTGAAGTTCTCCCTCCTTGACTGCTCGACACAAAGATGTACTCGACAATCAGATCGCTGAGCTCGTTCTCTATCTAACAAAGCCCAAGAGCCGTCTCGAGATCACCAAGAATCTCACCGAAAAGAGAACAGAGATAATGCTACTCGATGGGATGTTCATATGATCTCGGGTGACCTCACAGATGGGGATTCACATCAAACAAGGAAAGCTCATGGTCGGCGACTAGAAAGCTACAGAGTCAGCACCAGGAGAAGATAGGAAGAGGGCCCTCAAATAGGGTTCGGTCTTCAAGATCTAAAAGGAGTCAAGGCTCCATGTGAAGATGCCTTGGCTATTAAGGTCACAATTGCCAACTACAATGTATCCCAGGTTTTCATTAACATAGGTAATTCGATCAACATTATATGTAAGAAGGCCTTTGATCAGTTCAACATTATACTGACACGGGTAGTTCAGACAACATTATATTTAAGGATTTTGATCAGTTATAGATAGATTAAGAGAAGCTCCATCCCATGGATACCCCCTTATTCAGATTCACCACACATGAAGTATAACCACTTTGTCAAATTAGTTTGGCAATATTCATGGGACAAGAACAACAACGACAGACTCCACACATCTCCTTTATCATAGTGGATGCACCCTCCGCCTATAATGTCATCTTGAGGAGGCTTGCATTGATTGTATTCCGAGCAGTGATTTCCACTTTCCATCAAAAAAATCAAGTTTCCAATGGAGGATCAAGTTGGCGAAGTCAAAGGAAACCAAGTGTCAGCTAGAAAATGTTATGCAGATATGGTTAAGATCGATCCACCCAAGCCCCGCAAAACTCAAGAAACTGAAGTACGAATGTTCAAGACATAATCATGTCTAGGCCTACTGAAGAATAAGAGGAGATACAAATTCATTTGAAGAGGCTACACGAGGTGGCAAATGTAAAATACAGCAATTCGAAAACTAGTAAAATAAATTTTTGGAAAATATATTGGAAGATTTAGGGTTATCGAGAGTGTAAATAATTTAACCCTAAAAATTATTTGAGGTAGATTGTAATAAAAGAGAGGGTTAAATGGTTAAAACATTAACCCTAAGGGTTTAATGTGAAATTGAGGAATGTGAGGGGCCTTTCCGCAAAAGACCCCCTTTTTTATTAAACCTCTCAGCCGCAGCCAAGAGGCCCAAGACCCGCAGGTGTCGACTCCTTCTCTTCTCCCCTTCTGCGTGCCCTAGCCACAGACGCGCCGACCCGACTCCTCTTCTTCCTCCCCTCGCGAACCCTAGCCGCAGGCGCCGAACTCTTCTTCTTCCGCTTTCCTCTCCTCATCGCGTGCCCTAGCCCACGGCCACACACAACCTCTCTTCTTCTTCCCTCGGTTGTGCGCGCATCGCCAGACCCGATCTACACCCGCCTACCTCCGAGAGACTTCCCAGCAGGTATTGAGTTTTGATTTGTGATACCACCTTCGGATTTGTTTAAGGATCGATTTTTATCCTCCCCTGCTGTGATGTTGATCTTAATCCACGGGAATGGGTCTAGGGATTCAGGAGGGGATGCCAGGAAGAAGATACTGATTCATTAGCTGATTTTTCTGAATCGAAGCAAGGATTTTTGTGTATCAATTAAGGTGAGTTTGAGTTCTTCTTCCAGTTCTTGGTGATGGTTGACCTTGGATTTCTATGTTGGGTTGCTTCTAGGTGTTAGAATTTTAGGGTAATAATTGTAAATTATAAATGTTGTATGTCATCAATTAAATAAGTCAAAAATATTGTGATCTAAATTTTGGAATTATGTAATTTGACTTAATGGTTTAATTGTTATGAATAAAACATTGTGAATACCATGTGCTAATTCTAATTTGTTGAGGGGCCAAATTAGAAAAAGGCAACCTTTGGATTTTATAAATAGGAGGTTATGGTCCCAGTTTGCAGACGATGCTTTTGTTTTGTTCCCCATCGACAAAACTCTTCGGAAACCTAAGGAAGTCTGCAGATTGAAGATCATCTCCGGAGGACCGATTGAAATGATGGATTCCGGTACGCTTCCGCAACTTTGGTTAATCATCGTGTTTATTATTTCTTAAGAGTTGAATAGAGATTAAGATTGTTCATGAAGATCTCTCGACTTAAGATTTATTCTCTACAATTGGTATCAGAGCAATCTATTTCTAATTCTTAAGAGATAAGTTTATTTTTTAATGTTTTGGTTGCTGGCATCGAAAGAATTATCAAGTTTAGTTTTTTTTAACGGCTTTCAAATTTTCAATTATGTTTCTTTTTAAAATTGGGAAAATTTGATTGTATGAATTTTTTTGGGATACTGAAATAAGGATGACTCGCTATTGAAAATTACCACTTAAAAAAAAAAACCCAATGGATTCTGGCCGATTGTTGGGTTGGCTGTCGTCGTTTGGCGATGATTCAGTCGAAAGAGACGGCAGCATTCGGGAACATTCGTCGGTTTTGGAAGTAGATGGCTATGCGTATACCAGAAAATGATTGATGATTACGCGTGTACCAGTAGATGGCTACGCGTATACCAGAAGATGGCTTGTTTTCATTGGACTTTCTTTCGAATAGAAAGTTGCATGCACGCTTCTCCATTGGAGCAAAGCAACGCATGGAGCAATTAATTGCTCATGCGTTGAAGCAAATTAATTGCATGACCAATTAATTGCATTGGAGCAAAGCAACGCATGGAGCAATTAATTGCTCATGCGTTGAAGCAAATTAATTGCATAATTACCTCTTCCATTTCGGCGCTTCTTGAGAACGTACACCACATTTTGACAGATGCCGTATTAATTAAGCATTTATATATATAGATACAATTGGATATATATATATATATATATGTGTGTATTTTATCCCTTTCAATTATAATCCATTTAGTATTTATATCCACATTATAAAATAAGTTAATTAAATTATTACCAAATAATTTAATTAAATTATTTTATCTAAATAATTAAATATAATGGATTATAAGGGAACATTAATATCTATTATTTTAAATTAAGTTAAATTTAAATTATATGTCAGCAAAGTGACCTCTATTATTTGAATTTAATTTTCTTTGAAATATTGAGATATTACTCAGGTATTAATTAAGGTGTAAATATATATTTATGTGAGTATTAATCGGCCCAAAGGAAGATTTATACTTAACAAAATTATATATTTACCTGTGATAATAAACACGTAATAATTATAAGGTTACAATTGTTATTTTTCATGAATTTAATAAATCGATCCAAAGATAGATTTATTATTTGTCATGCATTATTGTTAGTGTTTGATTATTACAACAAGAGTACCACTTGCAAATAATATTACTGTCCAAAGACTTGATATTATTGTTGCACTAGGTATCTTTAGATGGGATTTACCATTTATTCTAATTTATTCACAATGAGCATGTTATTTATGTTATTATTCTTGTGTTCTCTTTTCAGCAAGTGTTGCTACTATTTCTGCCAACTTAAATTCAGTGCCAATCCTTAATGGTACAAATTTTAAGGATTGGAAGGAGAACATTCTTATTGTTCTTGGTTGCATGGATCTAGATCCTGCGCTCAGGACAGAGCAACCTACTACTCCTACGGATTCTAGTTCTTCTGAACAGAGGACTAAATATGAGAAGTGGGAACGCTCTAACCGCATGAGTCTTATGATCATCAAGCGCGGCATACCAGAGGCTTTTAGGGGTGCGGTGTCTAATAATATCACCAACACTAAGGAATATCTTGATGAGATTGAGAAGCGCTTTGCCAAAAGCGATAAGGCGGAAACAAGCACACTTCTGAAAAGCTTGATTTCCATGAAGTATCAAGGCAAGGGAAATATTCGGGAATATATCATGGAATTTTCCCACCTTGCATCAAAGTTGAAGGCACTTAAACTTGAATTGTCGGATGACATGCTTGTGCATTTAGTGCTTATTTCTCTTCCAATCCAGTTCAGTCAGTTTCAAATCAATTATAACTGTCAAAAGGAGAAATGGACTCTTAACGAGCTCATTTCATATTGTGTTCAAGAGGAAGAGAGGTTGAAGCAAAACAAGGTTGAAAGTGCCTACTTAGCAAACACCCCTAAAGATAAGGGCAAGAAAAGAAAGAATGAGGCTACTAAAGGTCCTTATGTGAAGAAACAAAAGCAAGACAATGACAAGAAAGGTTGTTTCTTCTGTAACAAGCCTGATCATATCAAGAAGGAATGTCCTAAGTATCATGCCTGGCGTGTGAAAAAGGGTACATTTTTAAATTTGGTTTGTTCAGAAGTAAATTTAGCTTCAGTGCCTAGAAACACTTGGTGGTTAGACTCCGGTGCTACTACTAACATCAGTGTTTCAATGCAGGGTTGCCTGAGCTACCGAAAGCCAAGTGATGCTGAAAGATGCATCTATGTGGGTGATGGCAAGTCGGTCGAAGTGGAAGCCATAGGGCATTTTAGATTGTTGTTAAGCACTCGTTATTATTTAGACTTAATAGATACTTTTTGTTGGTGCAGTTTGCACTAACGGTCAAACTCGGGTTTTGAATGTATGACAAAGTGGTTAAAGTTAGGGTTGTTGGTGTTTAACCTATTTACTAAGTGTGCAGGGTTGAAAGACTTAGGACCAGACACCAGGCTGAAGTCCAGGATGGTTGAGTCCTGGCGGGAAGTCCAGTTGGGTCCGCGGGACCTGACAACTGGCTGAAGACCAAGTTGGTTGAGACTTGGCAGGAAGACCAGGGTGGTTGAGCCTTGGCAGGAAGTCCTGGTGGGTCAAGAGGTCAAGTAAAACTGCACAATGGGTAAGTAAGATAAGTCACTGGAGGAGCGACCCAGTGAGGACGAGTCCAATCTTGGACTTTAGGCGCGGTCCAACTTAGACCCATTTAGGTGATCTAAGTTGAGTCCTGGTTAGATCCTGGTCTGGGAAACAGGATCTAATTAACCTAGAATTATATCTTATTTTAGTCCATATAAAATTGTGCTAGCCTTGTTTTGGACTAACCCTGGATGCAGGACCGAAGGACTGTGTATCTGCAGCTCAGAGAGCCTCAAAGGAGGGAGGCAGTAGCTGAGCTGGGCGCCCCGGATGTGTCGGGCGCCCCAGAGTCAACCCAAAGTCAGCAGAGAGGTAAACGCCCCGACAGCAGCGCAATTGGGGGCGCCCCGCGTGTCTCGGGCGCCCACTGTGCCACGCCACTGAAGGCGGCTGCAGCTCACCCTCGCGAAGCCTCGGTGATAAAGTTTGATCGGTCAATCGGGCGCCCCGTGCGCGTCGGGCGCCCCAGTCAAAAACAATCCCGAAGATAACGAGATCAGCTTTGACTAGAGCATCGCCGGATCTGCAGCCACGTGGGGGGCGCCCCGAGCATGTCGGGCGCCCCTGCCCTATATAAAGAGGGCCTCGACCCTCTTCAAAGAACAACACTTCTTCCAAAGCTTTCAAGTTCTTCTACGCTCGCGCCTTGCTCCGGAAACGCTTCACTTCGAGCCTACGACGTCCTGCTGCCCCGAAAGAGTCGACCTACTCCGGACGTCGGTAAAAAGATATTTTTTTTATAAATTTTATTACATTTAATTGCTTGAAAGTGTGGGGTTGTCACACTTTCAATTCCTTTGTACTCGCCTACTCTATCGGTGTTTACCGGTAGAGAGTATTAGTGGATTGCCCAACGGAAAGGTCCGAGGGACCTGGGCCTTCGAGTAGGAGTCGACGAAGGCTCCGAACGAAGTAAAACTCGTCTGTGTTAGTGTGTTCTTTTTCGTTCTTTCGTTTCCGCTGTGCACGTTTTTTAAAGCGCTCTGATTTTTTAAAAACGCACGTGATTCACCCCCCCTCTCACGTGCATCGATCCTACAAGTGGTATCAGAGCCTGGTACGCTCTGTATCGGTGCAACCACCATAAGAGCCGGGGGAAATCCAGTTTTTGTTTCGATTTTTGGTTTTTCGCTACACATAATCTAAATTAGGTATTGTTGCCTAGATTTGGATTATTTTTCCGTTCGTTTGATTTTACTCGAATTTGGTGCAACACCATTTCGAGTCGCTCTCTTCTCCTCTTCCTACTACTAATCCAAGACCTAGTCTTGGGACAAGTTTTTGTGTGGTCTATTTCAGATGGCCCAAGGTGAAGGCTATAGCACTGCTCGCCCTCCCCTCTTTAATGGGGAAGACTTTCCCTACTGGAAGAGAAGGATGGAGGTTTATCTGAAGACCGACATGGATCAGTGGTTCGCAATTCAAACAAGCTACACACCGCCAATGGATGAGGGAAATAATGCTCCACTGAGGCCCGACAGATGGAACTCAGAGATGAAGAAAAAGGCTCAGACCGAGTTCAAAGCTCAGAACACCCTCCAGTGCGGACTTACCAAAGAGGAGCTAAACAGAATTGGACCAACCGACTCGGCGAAGGAGCTATGGGACAAATTGACAGAATTACATGAAGGCACTTCTGATGCAAAGGTAACAAAGAGAGATCTATTATTGAATAAATTATTTAACATCAAAATGCAGGAAGGAGAATCAGCAAGTCAACTCCACGCCCGGATTAAGAACATATTGAATGGACTCCACATGATCGGGCACAAACAGGAGAACCGGGACATCATAAGGTACGCGTTAAATGCGTTCCCTAGAAACTCACTATGGGCATCTATTATAGATGCCTATAAAATTTCTAGGAACCTTTCAAAAATAAATCTGGATGAACTATTTTGTGAATTAGAGCTGCATGAGCAAACTAACGCCAAGGTCGAGAAAGGGCTAGCTTTATTTGCAGGTTCACCAAAGGAAGCCAAATCAAAGAGAAAAGTCCAAGAAGAACCTGAAGATGAGTCAGGCTCTGATGAAGAAGAACAACTGGTGAACTTGGTAAGAAAAATGTTCACCAGAAGGAAGAACAAATTTTCAAAGAAAGATATTCAAAAGGTAATGAAGCCCTACAGCACTGAAGGTAAAAGCAAAATGATCTGCTTCGGCTGTAACAGAAAAGGGCACTTCAAACATGAATGCCCTTACAAGAAAGAGGACCAACCCACTAAGAACAAAAAGAAGAAGGCTCTTCAAGCCACGTGGGATGAAAGCTCGGACGATTCCGACGATGAACAACCGAAGAACGCAAGCTACCTCGCACTGATGGCAACCGGACCAGAATCGGACTCGGATCAAGACGAGGATTCCGAATACGAGTCGAGCCAAGAGATCGGACTATTTTCAGACGGCTCTACCAAGGTATATTTAGATTCAGTAAATGAAAAGTTCTTTAAAATTATTTCTGTCTTGAATAAAAAATTACTTGCATCTGAATCTAGAAATGACCAGCTCCTTAAGGAAAATCAAGACCTTAAGGAGCAATTAATTAATACCAGAACATTAACTGAACAAACTCAAAATCAAAAATTAATTGAGCTTGAAACTGAAAACTCAACCCTAAAGGGTGAAGTCCTAAAACTTAAGGATCTACTAGCAACTTTCACAACCCGATCCAAGAACCTTGACCTTATTCTTGGATCACAAAAGGGCATGTACAATAAATCTGGGATAGGATATAAATCAAGATCGAACCAAAGATCTTTTATCCACCCCCGCAAAAATCAACGAAAAGCGTGGGTCCCGAAAGCTTGTCTAACAAAGCAAGTAGGTCAGAATCAATTTTATGTCCCAAAAAGGGACATACATTACATTGACCCTAGACACCCAGTCTACAATTTAGGGGGAGGCTCCAAACTAGTTGGCACCTTAAAATCAGCCTCTGCCCAGGTGGGCACTTAGGATTAGCTTCAAAGTTAATTTGAATCTTGTACTATTTAGTACCAAGGTTTTCAATGAGTAAGTTAAAAGTTCAACTTCTTTAAGCGGCTTTGCCTAGAAAATGGTTGTTGCTCCAATAAGGCTTCGGCCAAAGAAGGCCACTGTGCCTCGCCATGGCCTGGAAGCCAATTATTGAAGTGTACTTTTAAATTACTACTTGTTAAACTTGGATCTAACACAAGGTCAAGTTAACTTTTCTAATCAAACTCAAAACCATCTCACAAAATCATAGGACTCCCTTGATTGATAACTTAGACCGAGTGAGATGAATAAGGATAACCAAATTTAAATTATTGATTGATAATTCAAATTCAAAATTAAAATTAAATTAAAATTAAAATTAAAATTCAAATTCAAAAAAAAAAAAAAATTAAAATTAAAATTCAAATTAAAATTCAAATTAAAATTCAAATTAAAATTCAAAAATTAAAATTCAAATTAAAATTCAAATTAAAATTCAAATTAAAATTCAAAAATTAAAATTCAAAAATTAAAATTCAAATTAAAATTCAAATTCAAATTCAAAAATTAAAATTCAAAAATTAAAATTCAAATTAAAATTAAAATTAAAATTCAAATTAAAATTAAAATTAAAATTCAAATTAAAATTCAAATTCAAATTAAAATTAAAATTAAAATTCAAATTAAAATTCAAATTCAAATTCAAAAATTAAAATTCAAATTCAAATTAAAATTAAAATTAGAATTCAAATTAAAATTCAAATTAAAATTCAAAAATTAAAATTCAAAAATTAAAATTCAAAAATTAAAATTCAAAAATTAAAATTCAAAATTTAAAATTCAAATTCAATCTAAAAATTCAAATTCAAATTCAAATTCAAAAATTAAAATTCAAATTCATATGCAAACTCAAATCCAAATTCAAAATTCAAATTCAAAAATTAAAATTCAAATTCAAAATTTAAAATTCAAATTCAATCTAAAAAATTCAAATTCAAATTCAAATTCAAAATTTAAAATTCAAATTCAATCTAAAAATTCAAATTCAAATTCAAATTCAAAAATTAAAATTCAAATTCATATGCAAACTCAAATTCAAATTCAAAATTCAAATTCAAAAATTAAAATTCAAATTCATATGCAAACTCAAATTCAAATTCAAAATTCAAATTCAAAAATTAAAATTCAAATTCATATGCAAACTCAAATTCAAATTCAAATAAAAATAAAATTCAAAATCAAAATTTACATTCAAACTAAAGTTTTTAAATCGTCATTAATTTTTTTTAAACTCAAAAACTCAACCTAAGGTTTAAAACTTTTTACTTAACTGTAGGAAAACAAATGGATCATTGACAGTGGATGCTCCAGACACATGACTGGGGATCCCACAAAATTTACAGAACTCAAGTACAAAAGACTAGGGACCGTTGCTTTTGGAAACAACGGTAAACTTAAGGTAATTGGCCTAGGCAATATTGAACTTGAGTCTGATTTCATAATAACAAATGTATTACTTGTTGAAAATTTCAACTTCAATTTACTAAGCATTAGCCAATTGTGTGACACTGGTTATAAGGTTAGGTTCCTATCAAATGAATGTCTGATCAAACACAATGACAACCCAAACATCACACTTAGAGGACTTAGGCACAATAACATTTATGAAATTAAGTTAACCTGTCCCTTAGAAAATTGCCTCTTAACCCATAAGGATGAGACTTGGCTCTGGAATAGGAGACTTTCACATACTCACTTCAGAAAACTACCTAAACTAAATGGCTTAGTTAGAGGCCTACCAAAGTTATCTAACCTTGAGTCAACCTTATGTAATGCTTGTCAACAAGGAAAACAAACTAGGTCAACCCACAAACCAACTAATCAAACTCAAACCAAGTCAATTCTGGAATTAATTCACCTAGACCTATTTGACTCACATGGGGTTAAATCAATTAATGGGAACCTATACTGCCTAGTAATTATAGATGACTATTCAAGATTTACCTGGGTAAAATTCTTAAAAAATAAAGATGAAACTTTTGATACACTCACTCAATTTTGTAAATTAACAGAAAATGAAAAAGGGATTAAAATCAAAAGACTTAGGAGCGATAATGGCGGAGAATTCAAAAATCTTAAATTTAATCAATTTTGTCTAGAAAAAGGCTACCATCACGAATTCTCTTGCCCTAAAACACCTCAACAAAATGGAGTTGTAGAAAGAAAAAATAGAACACTACAAGAAGCAGCTAGAACAATGCTTAATGAATACAACTTAACCAAAATACCTTTGGGCTGAGGCTGTTAGTACAGCTTGTTATGTACAAAATAGAATAACTCTAATTAAAAACCTAGGAAAGACCTCCTTTGAAATCTATTATAACAAACAACCTAACATTAAATACCTTAAAGTATTTGGATGTAAAGTCTATATCTTAAACACTAGAGAACACTTAGGTAAATTTACTTCTAAGATTGAGGAAGGTATCTTTGTAGGTTATTCCCTTACCAGTAGAGCCTATAGAGTTTATAACAAAACTACCTAAAAATTGAAGAAACTACAAATGTAATTTGAT